>VYXH01002690.1:702007-724484 GCA_013397275.1 Burhinus bistriatus
GGGGCGGTGGGGCGGAGGCGGCTGGGGGCGGCTGATGGCCGCCGCCCCGCAGCGCACCCTGCGGCCACCGCTGCCCAGACCCTCCCCGGCCCGCCCTTACAAGTTACTCTTCATTCAGGTTTCAGCAGTGCGTCGAGATTCTCCCCGGTGATAAACTCAGGCGCTATAAATAGTCAGCAATGGTGTTTGGGTTAAAACGCGATGGAATGGCTTGTCTTCTGTGAGGAATGAGGGGGTTTTGGGGGGGTTGGTTTGGTTTTGAAGCTTTTCTTCGAGGAGGCTGTTGGGATGGACCTGTTAATACTCTTTATTGTCAATTCTTTCATGATTTAGGCATGGAAGATACTAATTATTGGTCCCCCAGTACGTTCTTCCAAACGGAACTGAAAGATTGCGTAGGACCGAAAAAAAGGGAAGGTAGCTCGTCACCCGTGGAAACCCCACGTTAAGCTTCTGGATCCTTTTGGTCAGCTTGTAAAAGCTCGTGTTTCAAACTGGGCAGGTGCGCTTCCCTCTGCACTTGGGCTGCGCCTCATGGTGAGCAAGGTGCTAAAATGGGACCTGCTAGCATCTGATAGAGGCTGAGAGCGCTTTGGCCAAACTAAGGTCTTAAGAAATCAGCCAGCGGTTGAAGATGCTACAGGTCTTTAACCTGTAGTCTAGAGAGAACGGGTTTAAAGCCCTTGTGAGTTCCATGTATTCGGAGTTGCTGGTGTGCCTGGAGGTAACTGATGAACAGCTTATGGGAAGGAAGGAGGATAGAAGTCAGCAGGTCATGAAGGGGGGTTTGGGGAAGAGCTGGTAGGGATGGGGCCTCCCTGCATGGGAGAGAGGTGGAGGGCCATAGGAGGTGGTCTGAAGAAGTGTAAGTGATGTTGCTCCTGCGAGAAGGGGCAGCAACCATGGTGAGTAATGCTTCCTGAAGACCCTTGTCAGTAGCCTGGTGGTCTCCCTCCGGCTGCTTTCAGCATTGCCTTGTGGTTGTCCACCGTATCTCCTCCCAGTAGAAATTAAAATATCTTTTTCATCCCTAGGCAAAGCCAGTTGCCAGACTCCCCACCAGACTCTGGATCAGAACCATGTTCTCCGCCACAGCTCCAGAGTAGGTCACATGAATTCTGCCTCTCCCAAGCTCATAGGAAGGTCTCCAGCTCCTCTACTTTCTCCTTACTTTCTTGTCTGTTTACTTCTTGCAGCCACATGGTATGACAC
Organism: Burhinus bistriatus; assembly: GCA_013397275.1. Classification (NCBI taxonomy): domain Eukaryota; kingdom Metazoa; phylum Chordata; class Aves; order Charadriiformes; family Burhinidae; genus Burhinus; species Burhinus bistriatus. Next base: position 703,220 of record VYXH01002690.1, read on the forward strand.
TATGTGGCCCAGTGGGCTACAGCCTCCGCTCCCATGCTCATCTGCTGTGGCACCCAGCAAGCTTCCCTGCAGGTTCACGGAGACTTACTCTGACCCCAGTGCTGGTGGGCATCCCTGCAGCATCCCCCAAGGCTGCTGTCTGAAGACAGAAAATGCTGTGACTCCTTGGAAGCGTTCTACGTCCTCCAGCTGTTTGGATTTTAATTATGCATACTTTCAGCCAAATGCATCTCAGATTTCTGGGTAAATGATAAAGCTTTTATGCAAAGGATGAGACAGATAAAAAAAAAGTAGAGCTGGTAGAAGACATGATTTAAGACTGGTGTAAAATCCCCGTGGGTGTACGGTTTTCCACAGGATGGCAGTGTTTAGACATTTTTGAGACACTTGTGGTTGAGGGTTCTTTAAACACCTTGACTGAAGTTCAGATTGGAAGTAGGAGTGGATTTCAATCTTTAAAACATTACAAGGCTAAGGAGGAATGAACAGGTGCTTTATAACTGGATTATAAAAATATTCAGGTGTTTTGCAATACCTATTGTAGGAATTTGTCCATAAGGATCTTGTAAGTGTTCTGACAAGTGGCATGAGAGAAAAAAAGAAAAAAAGTCCTATCTGTGTAAACAAGTGAAATAGTATTCATATACCATCTGCTATATTCACCCACTAGCATGTTGTGGATGCTTAATTATTTAAAATACACTGGCTAGTGCAAGCATCCAACCGTGATACCTAGTACTGATGCATGGCAGAGGGCTACCTCCCTGGTTATGCGGAGAGAAATGCAAATTCATCAGTGTTAGTCCTGGGCTTGTAGGTGCTCTGTCTCTTGTACAGAGCTCAATCGTGTCTTACATGTGATGTGGGGGAAGGAAGCTGGGCTTGGGTTTCTCAGTGGAGCTGTTTGTGTTCTTTGTTTGTTTTCCAGTAGAAGGTGCCAGTTAGTGAAAATCATATTATTTTTTGAGGGAATACTTTGGTTATTGGAACTTAAGATAAAAAATACTTCTTGACCAAGTGTGGAACTTTGGAACAAGCCCTGAAAAAGAATAACAATTAATGTGATGGACAGGCTTTTCTTCTACTCATGGAGAAACCTTAGTTTGAGTACCTACTGGGCCTGACTGAGACCTGGTGTTTGGCTTGTTTTTTCCCCCATCCAGAAGGAGTGACCATCTGTGAGGATATTCTAGTTTACATTTTATAATATCAAAACTTTGGAACAAGGTTTTGTCCTTTTGCACAAAGGAGCATTTTTTGAAATCTCGCTTTCTGGGAAGAGGGAAAACTGTTACCCAGCAGTTGCCCCTTGAGATCTCTTCATTAATGCATTAGTTTAACCGCTACTAGTGTTTTCTGTATAAGAAGGCAAGGGAGTTCACGCTCGGTGCAGTACAATTATTCAAGATAAAGCTGTGATTTTAGTACAAATGTCAGGAAACAGTAAAACCCTACCGCTTATGCAGTGTGTAAATTTTTGAAAAGAGATCAACTTCTCTATTCATGTGAAATAAAAAAATAAAATAATTTATGTTTTGGAAGGAAAAATTGCATAATTCAGTTTTAAAAAGCCAACAACAATCTCCTCCCTCTGGTGAATCAGATTTTGGGTGACAATACAGTTAGAATGAAATATCTTGGTGTTCTCTTGCTATGATTCTGTAATACCTGATTTAAACCTGTGAGTAATGCAATGTGTTTTTTTAAAAAAGTATTTCTGCAGCGTCAGGCAAAAAAAGGAAGCTCTCACAATTAATGGGAGATGGTACTGATTCTCCAGTCCAGTCTCAGGACTCCAGACAAGGTAAGCAACTGTGTGAAGGTAAAATTTAATGTTTCATGCCACAGACAAGTAAATACTTAAGAGCACAGCTCCTGCTGGCTCTGAAAAGGTAGTGGTATTAACAGTCTGATGCCACTACCAGGTTTGGAGGAATTTACCTTTTCAGTGTTTTTGAAAACTAGAACCTATTTATATTTGTCGAAGAGAGAAGTGTTAGATGTTCATGTTTCCTGAGGACTTTCTGGACAAAATATACTGCCCTTCTCCACGTATGAGCCTGCAGTACACAGATGATACCGTACTCTGTGACTTTGCTTGGTGCTAAATTGGCTGGGCAAAGAAACCATCTTGGGTCAGCTTAACAGGGAATTAATGTGGTGGATGAGCAAACAGATTGCAGTTTCCCTTTATCATCTCAACTCCATATTTTTTCTACAAAGTGTATCCATGCGTAAACTTGGTAAAAGCTGTGTTCTTCCCCACCCCTTCCCCAAATTAATTTGGTTCATTGTTTTATCAAGATAAAAATGCTAAGCTTATACCAATTGACACAAAAAGGCTTATCAGGCATGTACAGAAATGGATCAGCTTCTGTGAAGTGTGAGGCTCTCTGTGAATGAACAGTTTGTAATGAACAGTTTATCTGAGGAATTTCACCCTTGTCTGTTAGCAGAAAATCTGAGACTTGCTTCTTGTTTCTTCAGAGTAACTTATTTTTCAGCACTAAATCAATGTTTTAGAACACTTTTAATGAGTAGCAACTGGATTTCGTAGATTAGTTTTCCTTTGGTTTCTTTTATTTGATCCGTGTTGCTTGATTGTGACTAGTCCTCTAAGTCTACCACTGCTGGAAAGAGAGGATGAGCAGATGTTTCTGTATCTAAAATTGCTATGGCTGTTTTTAATATGTAAAGCTTTGAAATATGCTTTCCTTGGGAGTCACTGTTAATAAAATTGCACTGACACATGTGCTATTGGAGAAAGAACACAGCCATTGGTTAAAATGGCATAAGAATCATTTAGAAATGAGGTGTGAATTTCTTTACTGTGGGTTTTTACTTGTATTTTCACTGCTGTATGTCAGAAGTAGGGGACTGCAAATGAAACTTGGGTCTGAAATGATTCTGTAGGCTCTGTCTTACTGTGCTGTCTCTGTGGACGGATCTTAGCTTATATGCTCAATGACATATTTTCTGCTGGCCTTACTGTACTCCATTTATCTGTGTCTCTTATCACATTCTCCTCTGTCTTCATAAAATGTATGATATCTCAGAAAGCATTAAGCAGTCTACCAGGTGTAGTGGTGAATGTGCTTGCTATTGGAAAACTGTGCCTCCTGCTCTGGAACGAAGTAGCTGTTGCAGTGAGTTGGAGTACGTTCAATTTAAACCTGTATTAGAGAGAATGGGAAACATATATAATTATTTTGCTTAATTGCTTCTTGCAGTGTTGCGATTTACAGTAAAATGCTTAGCTTTCCTTTCCCCTCCCTCCCCCTCAAAGGAAATTGTCAATCCTTTTGGAGAGAATAAAAATAGGAAGTGCTACTTGTATAATATTTTGCAGATCAGGAAAGATGAAAAATTTGTTTTCTAGGGCAAGGGAATATAACCTAATCTTTTGGAATAACTGCAAAGGACAATCAGATTTAAATATATATGCAATATATTTGTGCTTTATATGTATGTATATGTATGTAAATGTATTTATAAAAATGTTTATGCAGGATTTTTGGCTAGTCACAAATGTAATAGCTGAATTGTCACTATCTCTCTACAGCAACTGTTAAGGACTATGCAGCTGAAGTGCAAGAATATGACAGTGATGGACAGAACGCAGCTTTGGAAAAATGCTGTCAAGCTCTAACATGGCAACCGTATCAAACTTCTCAGTGGAACAGCTTATTTAACTCTAATTATGAAAAACTGTAAGCACTGATGTTTGCACTTGCAAAAAGTGGTTTCTTGGAATTTTTTTTTGCTGGTATTGTAGTTTTATAGGAATAAATTACACATTTGGCATCCCTTTTTCTTACCGAAAATAACACTGGAGAAGGAAGTATAGCAGGCATGATGGAATATGAATTTGCAGATGTATCAGATAAGCAGAATTTTAAACACTGGTTGAAATTCATGGCAGGTTTTCTGATTTTCCTTCAGGGATTTAGGGGCAAAGAAAAATGAGTTTAACTCAAAATACCTGTTAATTTTTGTTTCTTTTGTCAAGCATGTTGGGGCAAGTAATTACTGAGCATATAGCGCCTTTCCCTCTAATGGCCTAAAACATAAAATAAAAACTGAAATAGAAGATATCTGTATTACTTCTGGGCTCATATAACCTAAGTCTTAACAACTATAGACACATATATATATATGACGTGCAACCGTTTAGTCAAAGATTTAGAATTTTCCTGTATAAATCAGAACTGTAAATCATTTTTTTTGCCACATGATCTGGCAAAGGTCATCTCAAGTTTGCTTTACATCACTGGTTTTCTCCATTCTAGTATTTAGTGAATGATCCCTTTTAACAAAAGCCCTTTTACAGTGTCTGGTTTATTCCTCAGGATTGATGCAAACAATTTGTCAGTGTCTCCACAGAACTTAAATAGCATAGTAAATTTTAGTTTTCCTCTAGCCCAACCTACTAAAAGCACTCATGAGAGTTTGGAGTGTATCAGTGTCATTGCTGGACACTGACGTTCCGTGTTTGTGTACAGCGTGATAGGGGCAATACACAACTTACTGTGTTCCCCCACAACCCTTCTCCTAAGGTATTGACATGGCAAGAAAGCAGACAGCTCAGTGTCCAGCCTTCCTACTCCTTGGGAGCTGGTTGGGCCAAGAAACCTCCAGCTGTGTTTGTCATGTGAATTTCACTCTAGATGGAAGTGGCTTCCAACTTCTGTTACACTTTCAGTCAATGACTACACAAGAGCTGTGAGCTGATGGTGGGAGATTGCTCTCCCACCATTACCCAGTTACTTGTTGGTTCCCATACACTTAAAATTGAAGTCCCAGACCACATTTCTTGGTGGCTTGTGTCAACAACAATGTGATGCTGAGCATTAAAGCATCCAAATACATGTACTGTTGCCATTAGTGTGGAAGGGAATTGAGATATTATTTGCAGAGGGAGTCAGTGTTACTTTTAAGTGAGGTCAATGGCAGTGTCTTTGTTCCAAGATGCACTGTAATTACGACACAGTGCACAGATTTTCTGAGTAGTGATCCTGTATTCTGTTAGCCTCAAGAGAGTCGTGCTTATTATCACTTAGTGTAGATGAATTGGTACCACAAAATTGCTTTGCCCATTTTAAGGGCATTTCTCAGGTTAATTATTATTTTCCATTTTATTCATCCAGTATTTTAACCTTTTGATTATTTTATTTTCACAACAAAATACTGTTAGCTGAGGTAGAGTCATTAGAAAAGGTTAATGTACCATTAATTATGCCCTGCATTGTATCTGCTTGGCACTTTCTTAGCCCTTTGCCCCATTGCTATTGTGATTGGTGGGACTCTATTCTAAAGATGCTGTCTGAAGATTCAAATTCTGAATAGAAAGAGGAATTTAAGTGTATTTCTAGGAGGGACGCTTGTGTGACAGGGATATCCCTTGCTCCCTGAAAGTTCTTTCATGTTTTACTATACTGTTTGGTAAGACTGTCTGTTCTTTGTGCTATCAGATCAAAATATGTATTTGCTCTTAATTACTGTAAATGGCATACTTAGAAAATGATAAACATGAAATTCCTCTTTAGGAGTCATTGTTCTAAACAATTCAACTTGCAGAAATGGAAATTTGTACTTTTGCTTCTCAATCTGCTTGCTAGCATGTAAGCAAATACTCTGAAATTGCTTTAAGAGTATCAGCTAATGAACTTGCTTCACACCTAAATCTGAGAAATGACTTTTCCCTACTATGAAATACACACATTTCCTACATAAATAAAAAGAATTACCAGTTGTAGGAAGGCACTGAAGAAATTTTGCTTCTTTAATAATGATGGCTTGAGGAGATGGTAGACATTAATTATAACTTTAAATATGAATTAACATATGACTTAGTAGTTTTGAAGTAGTTACAAAGTAGTTTTCTCTTTATTCCCTGTCCAGATAATCAGTGATTGTTTAAAAGGGGCCTTTTGTTCATAATTTATAAACAGATAATAAAGTCTGTAAGTTTCTTGTAAAGCCTGTACATTTTGATTTTTCCAACTATTAATGTGCAAGCGAATGGATGAGTTCTGAAAAGCCATTCTTCAGTAACTGTGTTAATGAGAGATTCTTACTAGCATCAGACGAGATCATCATTGTCAAACTTTCATTAGCAAGAAAAGCCAATGCCCGTTTAAGAGAACCTTGCCATGTAGTCCTATTATTTCAGAATCACTTAAATCAGAGGACTGGAAACATTGTTGGGATGGTGAGTTCCCTGGCTCTTACAGAAAGATCTTTTGATACTTTTCCTTGTTTGCTGTGAATCATAAGGACAGAATACTCTTTCTCTTTGGGTGACAAATTAGCCTTTTGAATAAATAGAATAGGTTTACCTTAGTTGGGGTAGGATGGTCAACATATTATAAAGCAGAGATTTATAGTATCTGGCCAGAGGGTCAGTATCGATAGCTTTTCTTTTAGCCTGAGTAAATCCTTATTCGAATCCTAGCAGGTTCTGCAGAAGCACTTGGTGTGGGAATTCGGGAACAAAACAGAGAGTCTTGCTGGCTCATTAGCACGTTGTTGTCTGCAGCACTAGTTCAGCGCTGTTGTTTATAGCAATGAATATAATGAATGCTTGAATACTCTAAAAGGTTTGGTTGTGCTTTTAGGTGAACAGAGTTCCTTTATACTAGATTTGTAAGTAAGGATTATGTAAGCTTCTCCACCTCTGTTTTCCAAACATCTCATGTGTCAGACTAGAATTAGAGTACACTCTATTTACATTTTCATTTTTACACCTCCAGGAGGCTAAGAAGAAAATACTGGTAGAACTGGTGATTGTAAAGATGTGTTTTGCCTCCCATTTTGTCAGTAAAAATCAGATGTATTTTCAGATCACATTAAAAATAGGAACTAAAGATCTTGTCACTCAAATATGCCTGTACTTAAAGCTGCTGTTCTTTCTTCTTATTTTTGTAGACCCGCTGTAGGGTATCACATTGTCACAGATAAAGGATTTAATTTTTCAACAGTGGATGATGCCTTTGTATGCCAGAAGAAGAATCATTTCCAGATCACAGTCCGTATTGGAATCACTGGACATCCAAAATATGTCAAAACTCAGTTTGGGGGGAAACCAATAGAAAAGTTTTATTTGAAAGTTTTTGGAATAAAGGCAAGTATTTCTCCTCTTTGTGATTATTACTTTTAGTAAGTTAGTATGTGATTATCCACAGAATAAGGTATATAATTGAAATTAACTCTTTTCTTAGTCAGTTTTGACCAAGAACTGACAAAAGAGAGCTCTTTTAAGTTACTAGTGACTTCTGTGTGGAACTCTTTTGCAAAAAAGTGACGTTTTATGGATGCTTGTGCTGATACATGCTGGAAGATGTCATGTTTGCCTGTTTGCCATGGTTTCACTGACTTCCCTCTCTTTGGCTGAAATTTTGTTCCCTCTGTGGGCAGTGCAGGGACGTCATCTGGTGTGTAGGTGGCCAGTCTACCCATTGGTCAATAAGATGTGTTGAAAAAACAATTTACAAATCAAAGAAAAAGAATCAAACATGTTTTTTCCGAACAGTTCACATGTAGAAGGGCCAAAAAACGTCCCCATTTCTTTTCCATTTTCATTTTAAGAACCAAATTCTTTCCAGCTAATGTGGGTCCACAAGCTTACATAAACAGAAGTAGTAAGAAATGTTAATCTTTCTGAAAGATTTTACCAGGTTTTTTACTTAACTACCAAAATTCAGTGATTTAAAAAGTCCATGTAGCTCTTTTACAAGGCAGTTACTACCAGTTTTGCTTAATGCATTATAATGCAGAAGAAATGAGTGAATATTACTGTCATCTGTTCCCATCTGAAGCAAAGTGCTGCTTCGTACCATTCCAGAAAGGTACAGAAATTTACATTAAAATACCTTATAGAACTACCTTGCATACGTTCAGTTCTTGTGTTAAATAGCTACATTTGTGCTTTGAGATAGAATGAGCCAATAACAGTCTAGATTCAGAAAACAATTTTTCTTTTGAAAATTAATTAATGATTTTTCCTTTTTTCCCCCCCTTTCAAATTACATCCACAGAATGATTTGGGTCTTCAGACTAGCTGGAACACAACACTGTCAGGTGTCAATTGATCAGGAGTCAATTCCCATGTTACTTTCTATACAGTTCCATGAGAAATGAGAGAGATTTCACTGTTTCAGACACGATTTGCCTACTAATTTCTATGGCGAATTTTATGTGTTTGAAAATGTAATATTGTTGTTATTTTTGAAAATTCTTTTTTTTCTTTGTAGATGGAAGCTCCAAATCAAACAATTGCTATTGAACAGTCTCAGTCAGATCGAAGCAAAAAAACTTTCCATCCTGTTAAGTAAGAATTTTGCGAAATTTATTCCATTTTATTTCAATACTTGATTGGTTGGAAATGTGAAGTAGTTGTTTCTTGAAAACTTATAGTAGCTCTAAGCCAGTCTTCTGATCTTTATCCAAATTCCATTCTGGGTGTGCACATAGAATCACAGTGGTAATATGTACCTGGTCTCCCTTCATTAAGGAAAATTTTCAGCAGCTTTACGAATGTGTTAAGTATACCTATCCAAAATATTTATGTTCAGCTAACATCACTGTTGTATGGTGTCCAGAGCTGTATGGCAGATGCATTTCCCATCTTAAGAAATGTCAGTAATGTTCCTGTTCTACATGGGCATGAGATCTATTTGCAGTGCTTTTAAGGGGGAGTGGCTCTGCTAGAAACATACATGCAGCTTCTCCCTGGAACTTTCTGCTGTTCTTCTGCATCTTAACTCACTGGCAGAATCAATGTTTGTTCTTCTGGCATATGTGTCTTCTGTTGGAGCTGTTCTGTTCTCTATAAATAATTACATAAACCTTAAAACAGAAAAAGATAAGACAGTGTCAAGTTTGACAGGACAGTGCTGGGATAAAGGCTACAATATATAATTTGCAAAAATGAACTTTGAGTTTGGGGCGAGAGCTTGATTTTCACTTAATTACCTCTATCATGGTATTTTTCTTCATTTTGCATACTGAAGAATAGATTCTGGTGTAAACTGTTTCATGGGTGATGATGGTGTAGTTTTCATTTATACCAGAAGAGAATGCAATCAGTGGATTGTTGTTTTCTCATGCAAACTCTTTATTCATATTATTTATCACTTACAGGAGCAGTACCACTATGTATTTGAGACATAGGTGTATATTTTGTACTTCCAGACATAAAAATTAGGTGCAAGAGAAAAAAGGGGCAAGCAGTAAAATTTACTTATTTTAATGTGGAAATTCAGATCCAATAATAAGCATTGTTACCCTTGGTAAGCAACAAATACCCATCATATGGAACACATACGGTTTTATTATGTTCAAGACTGTGTACAAACAGACCAAGAAACACAAGATTCCTATTACTAAGAACAGTTTCCCACTGCTGGTGCTTTATCCTGTTTGTTTATCTCCTTGATATACTCACTGTAGTTTTAATGCATTTTTATAAACCAGGGTTACTCCATTTTTACTGGGGTTCCTTTTTTTTTTCCTTTGTCAGTTTTTCTTTAAACTGTGTTAATGAGTTTGAGGAAATCTGACTTAAGCCAGAGAGATCTTCAAATGCTTATTTCCCTGATCTTGTTTCCTTTTCTATTTTAGAGTTGATCTGCCAGGGGACCAGATAACTAAAGTAACACTGGGAAGGTTGCATTTCAGTGAAACGACAGCAAATAATATGAGAAAAAAGGGAAAACCTAATCCTGACCAGAGGTATTAATGTAGCTAGTTGGCCTGCATGTGTGAAGTGGAAAAGAGAAGGTCTACTTTAGAATGGAGCTGATGTTTGTGAAAAATCTCAGTGTTGCCAAATATTGTGATTTTTTAAATTTCAAATTCTGTGAAACTTGGTATCTGCTTAAAGGCTTCTCTTCTAGAGTCACAGAATGATGTGACAATAAAAGAAAATATCTCATCCGCATGGTTAGAGATTGTTTCAGGTAATCACAGCCAGAATGTTGGCTGACAAAATCAGGCAGCCAAAAAACCTAAAAAAGATCATTTTCTTCTGGGGAAGGAAGGGTCTTCATCTTTGAGTCTTCCTTACTTAAAATTGTCAAAATTACTGTAATCTTTGTTCATTTTCAGTGATTATGGGGCTTGAAAGAGCATATTACTTGAGAGTGAAGGAAATATTTTTTCTTTCATGTTGTAACTTAAATATATTTTTAAAAAATGTTCTGGCTATCTTTTTATGTATCAATAATAACAGTTACATTTAAAACATTTTATTTTTTTCTGTGAGAAGTCATTACTTCAATTATTATCCTGACTAAATCAATTTTAAATTAGATACTTCATGCTGGTAGTTGGACTGTATGCTGTCTCTCAGGACCAATTCTACCTACTGTCTGCAAATGTCTCTGAAAAGATCATTGTGAGGGTAGGTAGAAATTTATATTCCTTTATGTGAAAAGTGTTTACAAAACTGTTTTGATATACACAGGAGACTTGGGGGGGTGTGATTCTTGTGCATAAAAATTACCATTGAATCAAAAAGATTGAGGAAAAAAAATTACAGTTGCATATTGTATAAGTGAGTTGTTATCTTTTAGTTACTGGGATTTTAAAAAGTTAAAAGTAGAGCTATAGACGAATTCAGAAAGAAAGCTGGTTGTGAATTCCAATACAACATACACTGATTTTTCCAGATTGCTTTTTCTGTGAGGTGAAACAATTTCCTGCACTTGCCAGGAATTTGGTAAATGCTTTCATTGGCTAGATACTTCATTTTCAAAGGAGGATGAGAATGAAAAAAAATTGCAAGGAAAGAAGGTCAAGCATCTCTACGAAGATTAAGACCCATAGCTGCCCCTTTCCAGTGTGTTTTCAGAGCGTCCCAGGTCTTAATTTGGTGGTTGTAATATAGGTTTCAAAATAGAAAAATGAAGAACTGGTCTCTCTTCCTCATGACCATTACTTTTCAGTTTGATCCACAAAAGGTTTTACTTTTAGTACTCAGCTTTAGCCTACAGTTAGAGTTAGACTTGGAAGAGAGAAAAATCCCAGAGCTCTATTGTAACAGGAAGGTTAGGATTAGGAGAGAGAGAAAGCATAGAGCCCCAGCATGAGTGGGGTTGCGAGGAGGCTGCCAAAAGCTTTCAGTCCTTTTTCGTGCGACCAATAGCTGGTGGTTAATGTTTGAACTGGGCATAGTCTAGGGATGTGGTTATTTCTAGGACAACGCTTAGAAAGACAGGAAATGCATAAGTGCTGTGTGTTGTGGCTGCAAAGGATGGCGAGGGCCTCAGGAAGATTGCAGTCTAGCAAATTTTTTCATGTGGGCCAATCAAGGAGCTTCTTTTTTGCATGGAGTCTTTCTAGGCCTTGCCTTACGGTGAGGAATAGGCTTAGCATTTTGTTTTAAAGTTGAATAAGACCAAGAGCTCTTGTGTAATATGTGGGGCTGGGAAGGGGCTTCCAAAGAAAGGTGAGGGCTGTCAAGAGCTTTTAGTCTTGGCATCATTTTTGTAGGCCATTGCTTGGGTCCTTTCTGGTGGCACATCATCTGCCTAGACTTATGATTACAGCCTAGTTTAGCATTAGAGTTTGGAGACAGCAAAAGTGCAATTCCCCCCTATGTGTGGTGCTGCACAGGGGCTGCCAAAGGAAGAGGAGGGCTTTCAGATGGTTTCAGTCCTGGCTCCTTTTTTGTCTGGGCCGTAACTTTGTGTCCTCTTGTGCCATAAACCCTCTTCCTGTAGTTACGGTTAGGTTTCTGCAGGGCAATATGGACAAGAGCTCCTTTCTGGGTAGAGCTATGAAAGGGCTTTGAAAGCAGTGTTTGGAGTTCAGTGGTTTTCTGCCCTGCTGAGAAGTTTTCTCATCCTAGCTGTTGCTGTGAGTTCTTTTATTTTAGGACACTGAAGCATTGTGTTTGTATCATTCCTGTATATTTAGTTCTTTCCCTTTTTCGTCCATTAATTTCCACGATACTGCCTTTGTTTGAATTTCTCTTTGTGCATCTAGCAGTGTTACAAATATAATCTCTTTACTGATTTGAGAAAGCTTTTCACATTTGACTCATCCTTGGGATTATTGTGACCTTATAAGATACATATTTTTATGTAAGATTTAGAAATTTACATTTTTCTACCATTTTTAATGTTAGATTCTTTTGAAATTTTAATGAAGAGAGCTCCTTCCATGTGTGTGAGACAGTTACTTAACAGGAATCCAGGGAAGGAGATTTTGCAAACCTGGCCACTATTCCAGACAAAGAAAAAAGAAGGCAGAAAAGCAGAAGGATCAAGAGACTGTGATTTGAAGTGGGGAAAATATCAACAGGAAAGCTGGAAAGAAAAAAAAGTCATTTTCCAGATGTTTGACAGAACTTCGGTGGCAGGACACAGTGAGCCAGCTACTGGCTACCTTAAAGTGGCAAAGCTGTGCAAATGCAGTGCGAGAGAGAGCAACTCATGTTCTGGCCCTTTATACACTCAAACATAACAAAACTACCAGCTGAGTAGTGGTTATCAGGCATATCAGATCATGCTCTAATTGTGGCAAACAGTGATAAGTGCACAGCACTATGCCTTGTAGATGGCAAAGCGTTGTGAAAGCCTGGCTTCTTTAAATGAGTACCACCTTTTTATCATGATCATACTTTCGTTCAGATTCAAATTTTAAAGCCTGAATTCAAAGTTAAAAAAAAAAAATAAACAAAATTTAATTACTGAAATCAAATGCCTTTTCTAATTATACACACTCCGTTGTTTTTTTCTGGTGTTCTTTGAAAGACCCTGTTTCCTTGACATGAAATTTCTAATATGAGTTGATTTTAAACATTACAGAGGATTTTATGAACCACATGTGTTTAATCTCTGCCTTGTTTGCTCTTTTCTGATTTCCAAACTCAGCTAAAATTTGCTGGTAAATAAATGGTTATGTGGCATAATGTCAGAGTTAAAATTTGGAAAGCTTTGGACATTGATAATTTAGCTTAAGATGATAATAAAGTAGAATTCAAGGGAAAAAGCAATGAGGCCAATGCTGTATGAGTAGAAACACTTACTTAGAAGTGACTCTACTCTGTTTTTTTCTGTTGGTGTGTTAGAAAAGCTCTTGCATACAATTTAAATATTAAAGATTTGTCATTTCTTTTTCCCTGCATTCCCAATGGAATAAGCAATAGTACATCTATGCTATACTATATCTTTAAACATCATGTTTTTCTTCCAGGCATCTAACCCAGGGCAGTTTGAGAATGACAGTGATTTACTGTGGCAGCGAGGACATGTTCCAGAGACGATAGTCTATCATGGTCGAGTAGGAATTAACACAGATGCACCAGATGAAGCACTGGTTGTCTGTGGAAATGCAAAAGTTATGGGCAGAGTCATGCACCCATCTGACAGCCGAGCAAAACAGAATATCCGGGAGGTGAGGGTTGTGGAATATTTAGGGCATTTATGTTTGCACTACAGCACATGTGTGGATCATTGTTCTGACATGTGAAGCAGCTTCTTTATCCTGGGTGTGCTGAAATGTTGGCTTAAAGAAATCGGGTGTACCGCTGTGCTCTGCAGAGCCACCGTCTATGGACTTTGGAAGAGGCTGACCATAGAAGTTGGGGATATCTGTGTAAATGGGAGTTGTCAGACTGAAGTGTAGCTGGCAATACAAATACAAATAACACTCTGCTAATGGGGAATGGGAAGATTGTCAGTATTTTTTGATGCAAAGATTGGCCAAGTGGCCATGTCAGGCTTGTTGCTGTCTCGCTGAAGCCTAAATGCCATGACCACTCTTAATGTTTCAACATATGAATCTTGGTATTTGTCCAACTAGGTCGATACAAACGAGCAGTTGAGAAGAATATCACAAATGAGGCTGGTGGAATATGACTACAAGCCTGAATTTGCATCTGTTATGGGAATAAAAAATACCCATGAAACAGGTATTCAGTCAGCTCTGTTCCCATTTTTCATTAACTTCCACTGTTGTTCATTGTACCATAGTGCCTTTCAACACCCTGCGATTTCATCCTCATTTCTTAGGATACTACAAGTGCACACTTTTCTGTGTTTCTCTTGTGATATAATAATGCCAAACTTAAGTATTTCTTGTAATTTTCCAACTTCTATTTCAGTTTTTAAGGATAGAAGGTTATTTTTACAGAGGTTTAATGAAAATGAAGTACATGATCACAAGCAATTTTGTTCTTATTGGAGAGAAATGGGAATTCTAATGGTTTCTGTTTGTTTTCTGTGGAATGGAAAAAAAAAAAAAGGTGAAATCCTGGATTTTCCTACCACAGAGAAATTCTAGATTGTGTTTGGCCCTACCTGTAGCTTTTAGGATGGTCAACTCGAAGCACACAACCATGGTCAACAGTATGCCACTGTGTTTCCTGACTTTAGGTTATGTTATCTTGTAAACAGGAATAGTCGCCCAGGAAGTGAAGGAGCTTTTACCTCAAGCTGTTAGAGAAGTTGGAGATGTTTCATGTAACGATGGAGAAAAAATAGAAAACTTCCTCATGGTTGACAAGGTATGGTGTTGCGAGAGAAGGTGGAGGTGTGTATTTAGAATGTTCCTTTCGTCTATAGAGCTATAAACACACATTATACAAAGCTGTAGGCCTCCACATGTATTTACAAAAATAGTGTTTGGCAAATCATTGAGAAAAACTGAACCACCAGGTGTTAGTAAATGGCTTTTAATGACAATAAGTATTTACATTAAAATCTCATTATAAGAATAAATAAACATACAATAAAAAAGGGAAAAAACCTAACTTTACTGAATAAAGGTGGATAGCGATTTCATAGCATTGGCCCAACAAGTGGGACTCCAAAACATTCTTTTGTGTTTAAGTGTTTAAGTTAATTAAGTGTTCCAGAAGTGAATTAAGCAATGATGGCATTCTATTTGTTAAATAAAAACTTCCTTACTTTAATCCTGGTTTAATCACTTCATACCAAATACAAATGCTAACTCTCTGTGCTCTGTGGGAAGGTTTTTTTGGCTGAGATCCTTATTATAGCTTCAAAGTCATATACTGTAATATGTTTATGTCACACAAAGCAATTACCATGCTCATAAGTTGGAAACAATGCCTTAGTCTGTTGTCCTGTACTCTCTTCCCCTGCTTTTGCTGTAGAAATAGGACTGCAAGGGACTGCCAGTCACAGAGTCCAGTCACACATGACTGCAGACAGTGCTTGTCCACAGCATTGCTCGGAGCGGCCCCTCTGTTGTGTGCTGGTTCACTGCAGGTCAAGGACCACTTCCCAGCTTTTTCCCTGCTTACTGCTGATAACGGGAAGAGGGAGATTTTACAGATTGGTAACTGTGTCTTGCCTGGATGATGCCATGAACACGATCTTGTGTTCATTATAATCATGCATTCTTTCATTATTCTCTAGAAAACACAAGTTTACACCACCAAAGTTGGAGAAAATATCTATTAAAAATATTGCATTTCACTCGTCTTTTGATAGGCTACAAATGAATTAAATTCATAGGTTAAATCTCCTCAGCTATATTCCATATAAAGGAACCATGAATTAGACACTTGGAATAAAGCTGTGGAAAGAGCACTTTCTAGAGATACTGTTGAAAAGGAGACTTGTAGAAAATTTGCTGTATTTGGTCATGGCTCTAGCGTGTAGCTGATTTCTAGATGCTCATAGAAGAGCAGTGGTGTTAGATAGTGACACTATATTAATTTTTCCCTTTAGCCCTTCCTGTTACATTGTGTGGCAGCTGCATTGGCATTTTTGAGCCCCCACAAAACTGCTTTGGGATAGTCAGATTTTTTCTGACAAAACTTTTAGGCTGGACAATTGAGTGTTTGATTTAGTGGAAAAAAAATGCTACAGAATCTGTCTAATGGAAATACCTCTCTTTGCTGAAATATCACCCAAAATGCTGTCTGTAACAGTGCTGCACAGCGTTGCTGTTTGAGCCCATCATGTTCCCTTTCTCCTCTGTGGCTTGGGTCTCTGGACAGTGCTTGCCTGGATGTGCTCCAGGGATGTGACCTAGCAAATGGGAGAAAGCTTGCTGCACCCTGCAGGGTGATGTGGATGTGGTCCAAGCAGGAATGCCTTGTTACAGCAGTGATTTATTTACTGCTTAGCTTTTTCTTAGATACTTGGCTAGGTCTGAGATCACTTCAAAAACACTTTGACATTGTTTTAATACGGTTAGTTAAATTACTACAGTGCAAACTGTGTTTTCTCCTCTTTCTCCAAACACCTGTGGCAGTTCAGGAGTGACATTCTGTGGCATTCTATGACCATTGGGGAGACAGGGGCAGGAGACATATATGTCTAACAGTTTAAGGTGTGCATCAAATTCAGATCTTTGGGACATCTGATATCCCAGGTGGAATATCTGCTCTAAATATCTGGAGCTCCCAACTCCAGAACAGCACCTTGAGTAGTAAATGGACAGTGCTTCATATCTTTGCTTTCAGTTAGGCAGGTGATAAGGCCTTGAACTTTGTTATCTCACATTCCAAGTTTAGTTCCGGATAAGCAGGTTATTGGTTGGTTTGGTTGTGTCTCTTTGTCAGTTACCTGTTTGGAGCTGTTGAACTCTGTAAAATTAATTGATTGCATTACACGTTTGAACTAGGCTCTGCTACTTTCTAGAGAAATGTCTCAACTGCGTGGAAATTTGCTATTTTGGGACAAAAGTCTTTCTTTTCTTCTCAATTGTACTGTGCTCTGTACTTTGTCATCAGTGAGGCAGTAAAACTCTAATCAGTCGTTTTTTCCAGAAGAAAGTATTTGTTCATTTTGGCAGATGAGCCATTTTCTTAGCTAGTTGAAGTCACCTAGAAAAGATTCATGCATGCTTTGAAGAGAATGGAAAGGGCAGCAGCATATCATTGATGTGAGGACAAGTGACTGTATAAATGATTTCACAGTTCTAGACACAGGAGGTTATTTTGAAGTCACTTTTTAGTTAAACAGGATGTTGGTCTTCTGGCGGTAGAGAAGTTTGCAACTTACCACCAATACCTGTGCTCTGGTTCTGTTTATACAAAATACTCTCTGTTTTTGTGGAATGCAGTCACCTTTGAAAGAAAGGTGTGCTCGGCATTTACAACATGAAAGACAAAACTCTGCTTTTGCCTTACTTCTGCCTGACTTGACTAGACTGGAACACTTAGTATCATTAACTGCAGTAATAGCTTCATCCAAGGTTTAGTGGCATCAGTCTGGTTGTATGTTAGTATGAGAAAGCCATTCTTTCAAACACAGTGAAGAAAGTATGCTGCTACTTTGCTCCTGCAGTGGATCAATAACCATTTTTGGCTCAGAAATGGGTAAAATACTACCTGGAAGGTTGTAGTGAGGGCGTCTCCAGCAGCAGATTGATACCTAGGGGATAAGCAGCGGGTAGAAGAATAGAAGGCTTTTCCCGGGTAAAGTATTCAGATGGAATAAATGGAGGATGTCTGAACTGTGTTAGTTGCAGAGCTGATCACGGTGTTAGAACTCAGAGGACTCCTGTAAGAGGCTGGAGAGGTTGAAGGGGAGAAAAAAATATCATGCCATCACAGCTCGACCTCTGGTTTGGGTCTTTCCCTATCTCACTGATTCCTGTGTGGTTCACGTTATATGTACAACATGGATAGCAACTCTGGCTTGTCTAAGCCAGGCTAGTCAGTCCTGTAGGTAGATGGTTGGATGTACATTTTGCTAAGGGATTCCGAAATCTGTGTTCAGCGGCAGCACTACAAATCAAATAGTAGATGCCTGTTGTTGACAGTGTTAAGGTTTAAAATTCAAGACAGTATGAAGGTAAAATAAGTTTAAATTCTTGGTCTGTAAAGCCCTTTAGCTTCTTCAAATTTTTCTGCAAGTCCTCATTTTCAATTTACTGCAAATTGAACATAATCAATTTTTACAATCTAGCAAAAGGATTTCATAGTTGTAAGTGTGTCCCATTCACAGTGACGTGACTTGTGTTTGCATTTTAAATATTCAATGTATCCTTACATAAGTGAATTCTATACTCATTACTACTTGTTGCATCTGATTGATGACTATACCTTATCTACTTTTGTCATTGTTTTGCTTCTCAGGATCAGATCTTCATGGAGAATGTTGGTGCTGTAAAGCAGCTTTGTAAACTAACCAACAATCTTGAAGTCAGAATAGAAGAATTGGAACAGTGGAATAGGAAACTCGCCAGGCTGAAACGGATGAGCAGTTTAAAGTCAACAGTCAGTGAAGAGAGCAAAGTCAGGTACCTCTGTCTGGAATGTTCTCTGATAGTTGTCACAGAAATTGGTAAAGCGGTCTCCGTGGTAGAAGTGAAAACTGATTTTATTTGACAGTGGAGTTCAGCTCATTTCCAGCATTTAAGTTGTGCAAAAAATGCAAATTTCTCATATTTTTTTAACTCACTGACAAAATTAATATTTGAAATGACTGTTAAATTGCAGTCATTTTTGTAATTGCTTCAGCTGGATAAAGCAAGGGTAGATCATGTCCAGTTACA
Source organism: Burhinus bistriatus (assembly GCA_013397275.1). Classification (NCBI taxonomy): domain Eukaryota; kingdom Metazoa; phylum Chordata; class Aves; order Charadriiformes; family Burhinidae; genus Burhinus; species Burhinus bistriatus. Next base: position 721,703 of record VYXH01002690.1, read on the forward strand.
GCCCTGGAGCTTAGAAATTGCTGCTAAGAGAAATCTGCAGTGCTGCTTCTGCAAGAAAGAATCTTTATTAGTGCTTCAGTGGAAGTGATGAGCATTTCCTATTTCTAAACCATTTCTCTAAGTTTTCTTTGAAATCAAATGTAGCATTTAATAGCATTCACCTGAATGAGTTAACTGGAGGCCTTTGTTCTTGAAAATGAATCTGATGACACTTTTGCCTTTCTCTTTTTAAATGTTAAAATTGCAAAAGCAAGTGACATTAACACCCTATTGAAAATGTCCCTTTTTCATTTATTAGTTGCTGAAGCATTTGAATATTAAAGAGATTTTGTCTCTTACAGCAGGTATAGTCGAGCTACTAGTCTTTTGCCATCAAATAAATCAGTCCTGCTAACATCCAGCAAGGTGGGTGAAATTACATATATGAAATATGCATATGAAAGTTTTTGTAAGTGTTGAAATCTTGGTGAAAGCTTTCATGTTTCTAAATATAAAAATCAAATTCCTTAGCCAGAATTATTTAGTGTCATGCTAGAATCTTAAAAACTAACTGTACTGAGATAGAAAAAATATGAGACACGCTTCTTGCCTATACATTGTGTGTGTGAGAGCAGATCCGTGCTGTGTGATGGTGTGAAGGAAGAGACCTCAACAGGAGAGAGTTGTTGACCCTGTAGGTGTGCTCACATGATGCAGTGCAGCCTTACACAGAAATGCTCATTTTGGTTTGGAGGTCTGCACAGTGATAATTCTTTCTCAGCTTTCTTCCTTGGATGAGTCTTTCACTGTGTTTTGCAGTTAGCATCTCCTGTTTTATACTGGGTAATGCTGCCTTTCAGGTGGTTAAGACCTGGATAGGATGTTGTTGCTGTTGGTGAATGACTTCCTCTTGCCCATATCCTGGTATAGAAAGAGGAGAGCTCTTTTCACAGGGGTTGAATGAGTTAGGGAATGTATGCTGACCTTTTCCAAGACAGTCTTCCTAGGCTGCTAAGTCCTGTTCTTTAGGATGAGCTGATGCTCATTTGCCTACCTTGCTTTTGCCAGTGCCAAAGAGCAAGAGAAAATAATAGGTCAAATGTTTTTTATTCTATAATGACAATCAAATGCTCCATCATCGAAGATCATCCTACTTTCTTCTGTATACCAGCTCTGGTTTAACATGTTCTAAGCATACACCAAAAGCTGCTCATCTTTTAGTTCTGGCCACTGCTTACTAAGTTCTTAATTTGATTTTGAAATATTTCAAGAGTATGAAAAATGGCAGGAAGAAAAGAGATGGAGCTGTTACTTTTACCCACCCTTTCTTCCTGTGTAATGTTTGTGTCCTCAGACTACCAACGGTGTGCTGTGCACTCACAGTTTTAGGGAGCCGTTCATTACATAAGTTTTTCTCTTTAGGTGTTGACCCCTATGTAAGGATAACTTGTATGGTTCCTCTGAAAGAAACAAGGTTAACTTCAAGTCAGACTAGTGTAGTATTTCTTAATCTACTAATAGTAACTTAGTTATGTGCCACTTAAGTTAACAAAACATTTTTTTTTTCTAGGTTTGTTTGTCAAAGCGGAAGGAGTCTTTCTCCATGAAGATTTTCCGGGTGACTATAATAGCTTTGATTGCTATTATGGCACTATGGTAACAATTAATTATCAAAAAGTTGACTTGTTTCTCCCTTCCCCTTTCTACTTATCAGAAAAAAGATTGCAATTTTTTTCTTTTTCTTACCATTCCTACTCAAAGAACAGTGTATTAAAATTAACAGTGAATATGCCTGGTAATATTGTAAAGTTGAAATTGTTTTAGAAAAGTGAGATACTCATGTGGTGCACACGCAACTAATCTCTGTCCATGTCACAATGTATGGTGCACCTTGAATGCACCTTGGTGGCTCATGCTACAGGTCCAAAGCTGGACTCGTGAGACTGTGTGTTTTATGCAATCATTCTGTGCCTAAGTACAATTTCTGATGTACGGAGTGATTCTGTTGTGTGAAATGAAGCTGGACTTGTTCCTAATGTGGTGGGAAGTCCTGTGACTCTGAAGTTTAACTTGTGACATTGGACTTGTGCAAAGGAAAGTATGCTCTGCACTTTTGAGCTTGCCATTTTCTGTTTCCAGTCCAAAACCCTGTGCCTTACAATCTCTCTGTGAACTGAGTATTTGAACTAGTGTTGTGATTCTATTTACAGTGGAAAACTGACCATATTTTGTGTTGAATTTAGCCGTATACAAGTATCTGACCTAAAACCCATTAAATTCAGTTGAAATTTTTTCCACTAAAGGGGAAGTGATCAGATAGTTAACTCTTACTTTACTACATTTGGACAGGGTGCTGTCAAGGTATTATTCATATTATGTTACGTAAGAGATGGATATAAATCTATGGAATAATTCTCTTTCTACAGTGCTTTGACAATATCAACCCTATATTTACTTAGTGTTCATGGCAGACGTTTTGAAAAACATCCAATTTACAGGCAAGTAGTTGAACTGGTGTTAATGAATGGGAATTAGTAATAGATTGTGGACCAGTCTGCTTTGGTTCACAGCTCTGATGTCCATTTCTTAATGATTTGTTTTTCTTTTTCTTCATCAGCAGTACCTCAAGTTCTGTTGTACTCTCTCCCTCTACCACTACAGCAGGTACTGTATCTCTGCTGGTCTGCATACATGTAACAGGCTTTCAATTTCTGTGCTACTATAAAATGCCAATAGACACACAGCAGTAGTGAGAATTATGTCTTTTTTTTTTTTTTTTTTTTTTCCCCCCTTTAGCATTGCG
>VYXH01002690.1:724496-757997 GCA_013397275.1 Burhinus bistriatus
TAGTGAGAATTATTTTTTTTTTTTTTTTTTTTTTTCCCCCCTTTAGCATTGCAGGGAGAAAGCACAATTTCTCAGAGCACGCAACCCATCAGCAGGATCCCTGAAGTGAATTTCTGTGACGTTTTGCCTTGTGATAAGGTCTATTGTTGTCCAATTCATCAACAAAAAGTCAAATCTCTAAGTTATGAGAAAACCAGTGCGGAGGAGAAACGTAAGTTGAAACATTAATTTCTATTATTTACCATTTGAATAAACACTATATGAAGATTGTGGGGGAAAGGGCAAGAAGCTTTTGAGGTAGTTAGTTTCCAACAGAAGAGCCCAGTCCAGAGGATTTAAAAATCTTGATGTAACTAATCATCACTGCAGTCAATACGTTTTTGAAAAATCTGGCCTGGTTACCTTTAAGAGTACTGGGTCCTAAGGTGTTTTGTCAGGTGTCACTGTTCTTCCTGGCCATTCATGGTAAATGATTTCATGTGAACCAGGAAGTCACTAATCCCTTTAATTAACCTTTGGCTACAGTTGGCCAGGAGTTGATTGAGGGTAGTGGAGGGTGAATTAACAGATGTAAAAAAACCTGAAACACTTAATGGTGTCACAGTGTGGTGAACTACATCTTTCCTGTGGGCAGAGACAGAAATTTAATTGCCAGAAAACATAAAACTTTAGAAGTAAAACTCTGCTCATTCAGGCAGGGTTTTTGAGTAGAGAAATGTTATTTGAAGGCAGAGCTCTAAGAAATAAATTACTTTTCCTGGAATTCTTTTTCAGATATTGTCTGCCAGATGTTATGTGTGTAATATATGAGTAGGTGTATTTTTTACAACTTTTATAATATATGAAAGTTTTTATCCATAAAGGTATGTACAAGTTGTTGCAATCTGTATTCCTCTTTCCCAGACCTTAACAGTGTCAGTGTCTAGAAGCAAGTGTTAGTATTACTAAACCCAGCATTCGTACTCTTCCTTTCTTGGCCTTGGGAACAATTCTTGCACCAACCACAGTTGACAAGCTGAGGTGAAATCGGGGATGGATGCAGTTCGGCCTCTGAAGTACAAATGTCTACCAGGGCAGGCATTACCAATTGCTGTGATGCTCTTATCACATGAAGTGTTTCAGTGGGATTCACCCACTGGTCATTCTTTATACTGCAAAGTGGTGTTGTCTGCAGACAAGCTGCATGTAAGTGGTCCTTGTGATTCTTGTGATTAGTGTGCAATAAGCCCTGTGGCAGATACAGCTCAATACAGTGCTTTCAAGAGGTCATACCTAAGTGATTTGTATTGCTCTGATGCTTGAAAGAGTGTTGATTAATTAGAAAGACATTAATCTCATTTACAAATGACGGAACTGTAAATGGATGAAAATGAAATATGAAAACCTTCTGTCCCCAGCTGACTGCTTTTAATATTAGGTGGAAAGAGAAGATAAGAATAAACACAGAGCATTACCTTCTCAAGGTCTTATGCTCCAAATAGCATTAAGTGTGGATCCAAGAGTGAAAAATCAGCACAGTACACAAGCTACTGAGAGATTTCAGATCTGCACAAATTTAATGAAGCTGAATGTATCCCCAGATGGAAGGTAACAATGTCAATATGAAATCCAAACAGAAGGAAAAACAACAAGCTGCTTAATGTAGCTGTAGCCAAGATAAATGAAAAGGAAAATGTTTTCAGAACAAAAAGCTAAGAGTTAAATATGGGGAATAATCAAGATAAACAGTGGATATTTTAGAATCAGCTGATTAGTTTGATTTGTGGAAAGAGAAAACTATTTGAAATTGCAGTTGAATTAAATGCTAATTCAGGAGTTCATATTTAACAGAGCTTTTACTGTTCCATCATGCTATACCTGAATCCTGTGGGTGCAGGCTACTACTGAGTGCATGCATTGCGGCTCCTAATCCCTTGCATCTCATATTTGTTGAGGAGAAGGCTCTTAGGAGTATTCAAGTAGAAATACAAGCATTCATAAGAAAGAAAAAATTTATTAAACAAAAATTCAGCACATCTTTATGTAGTCTAGCCTAATGTGGCCTTTTTTCCTCATACTTCATTTGTCTTAAGAACTGAAGGATTTAGACTTTCAAACTCCTGTTGATTTCAGTGGAACTGAGGGGTGTGAATACCCTTCAACATCGGGGCCTTTTCTGATCTCTGCTTCCATGCCATTAATGCTCATTGCTCGCCCCTTCATGTTAAGTGTCACTGTTAGCCAGTGTCCTTACTTTCTCTTAGAGTGCGTTTCTCCCTGGTATCTTTCCTCTCACAGTAAAAGCTTGGTGAGGGCTCCTGCTGGATTTTCATCAACTTCATGCGTTTACATTTATTGCCTTCAGTTGGTAGTTAATGGATTCGTAGCAAGGTACCACCACCACAAGAAACCATCAGCAGGTTTTTTTCGTACTGCTTATAGAATATTACAACTCATGTGAATTAAAACCAGAAAGTGCTTGATGGGGAAAAAAACAAAAAAAGGATGCCACATTTATTGGATGAGTTTATCTTTTCTTCTTGTCTGAAGATAGTAGTTGTCCTCATTACATTCTGGTCATGCTTATACTTTTGGATTTGCTATTGGATCTTCACACCCTACATGGGCCTTTGAGAAAGCTCTCAGAGTTACTGCATGTGACAGAGTGGGAGCTTACCACAATTTATTCAAGGCTGCTACAGTGTTTTTTGGTGGTTCCTGGTGTTCTCAATTGGCAACTTGAGCTCCAAATTAAAATAACTTCAGGGTCCTGCTTTCTAAGTTTGATTTGGATTGCATCAACTTAAAGGACAATGAAATAAGAATTTTATGAAGAGTAAAAAACCAAGTAAAAATATTTTTCTATACTGGTTACTGACTCAGTTTAAATAGTTGAAATCTTAGTGAAGTAAATCTGTCTTCATCCTCATTTTTACGCAAATTTCTGATACCCACTTAATGCTTTCTTGTCAAAGAATCACAATATTAAATGTTTAGTAATTCAAGGTATGTAATAAGTATTCCTGCCAACACTTGCACAGCTGAAGTGAGCAATCTCTTACCTTTACCAGGGGGTATAGATTTTCCTACAGAATAGTTCTCTGTTAATCAAAACGCAAGAAGGCAGGGAACATTTAATGCATTGTTAGCATATCTAGACTATTAAGAGAAAACAGAAGAATGTGAAAGGAAGATGTGACAACTAGTTTGCAAATTAAAAGGAAGAATGAGAGAATGAATAGCTCTTTTTTAGATCTGACCCAAGTCTTACTATACGTGTATAACTGATTGCATGTGTTCGGTAGCCATTTTTCTAGGTGTGTGACAGCAGATCACAGTGTAAAGAAATGGGACAGCAAATAACTACTAAATGCAACTGTTACCACCTAAGTTGGCAGAACTGGCAAATCTGTATGATAAGCAAGTAAATAGAAAATGGATTCAAGGAATAACTAGTAGCACTATCGCAGATTCATATCAAAACACAAAAATGATGGAAATCCCAGAGATGATTTTGTATTACATTGCTTCTGGGTCCTTAGATTCCAATTGTGAATGTTGTTCCATGCTCTCAGTCATCTACTAGTATAAGGAAAGTCTGAATTTTCATATTTCCCAATACTGAAATGAAAACCAAAATCTGGAATGAATAATAAAACAGTAAGGTCAATTCCATCTTTCTTGTTTCAGTCTCAGTGAAATGATGCATTTTGATCCTTCATTTTGTAAAATAATTTTTTATACAATGAAGCAGTGACTTCTGTTCTAAACAGACATTTTGAAATCAGAATGTTTCCTTTGGAAAATGTGGCAATGGAGCATTTTGATATTCTAGAAATACATGATTCCTTTTTTCCCCAGATGAAATGGTATTTGATGAAGCATGTTAGTTTAGGCAAGATCAACATTTCCCAGTGCCAGTTGATTGGTAACATGTCTCTGGACAGATTCTTGGCTGGCAATTAATGTAAAAGCACAGGAATAGCTTTAAGCTATTTCCCATGGGCTTGAAGGGCCTTTTGCCTTCCCCAGGTTGTACAATGTGATGATTATTCAAAAGATCTTTTAAAGTTCACTTTCCTAGAGAAATGCTGGGAAAATGTGTAGAGTTAAAAAAAAAAATCATTGGCTTATATTTCCCAGCCTACAGAGGTGACATCAGTGAACATGGTGATCATGATGTTAGAGCTCTGCATTAATTTCTTTTAATTTGGTGACTCAGCTTTCTCTCTCTGAAGTATTTTGTCTCACTTGGGTCAGTCCTCAGTGTCTTACATCTCGCATTCAAAAAGCTAAGTTGTTCCCCTGGCCTATGTTTGTGTGGCAGATGCCTATTCATTAATTTTCTCAGTAACAGGAAAGATGTGGCTTTATGATCAGATTTGTGCTGATGTGTCTGACTGGATGTTGTCTTTTTGCTTTGGCTTTCTGTTATAAAAAAGGGTGATGTTCTGTGTATGGGATGAAATCTTTTCTGTTAGGCTGTTTTTTGAAATGTGTCAGATATACTGTAGAATTTCAGAATCTTGTTTCTTGTTATGTACAAACTTCTTTTGACAATATGTATCTTCTGAATAGAGGTGCTTTGTATTTTAAAGGTTTCTCGTGTGGCTATGCATGCCTTTATCCAAGATATAACTAACAAAACATCTTCTGATGTTGTATTCATATTTTGCTGTTACAACTGTGCAAGGCTAACTTGGGGACATTTGTACACACATCCTTTCACAGGAAACAAAAGTAACATGTTACCCGAAAGAAATCCGGTCAAAAAATCTAACGGACGACCTGATCTTGGAAATGACTGTAAGTCTTATATTTTTTTTAAAAAAACTGTTGAAATGTATAATTATATAACTTTGAAAAGCTGCCTTTAGGTGTAGAATTCTGCTGCTGGAATTTAGAGAAGATTCATTTATAACTGGTCATTATAGAGAATTAACACTTAGGAATCTATTAAATACCTGTGATTCACTATAATTTTCTTGTCATTTCAATTTATTCTTACACCTTCATTAGATTTTTGTAGACATACTGGCTGCCCTCTCTAGAGAGTTCTTAGACTTGGCTTCAGGTGCAATAAAATGGCAAGTGACATTTTCCTTGACAGGGGCTGAAATCTTGTATGGTGCTCAACACTGCTAACCCTTACACAGCAAAATGCTTAAGCATTTGAGTGTGATATTTGTGTACAGGAAATGCATGATACAGTGTAAAGGAAGTGTTTGGGGTTTGGCTGAGTTGACCTAATGGATTAAAAATGTCAGCTGGTGAAATGGGCTATCTCTGCTTTAGGATTCTGACACTGCCGGCATCAGTGGAGATGAAATGAAGTTCATTGACACAGGACATTTGGCTTGATTTCAGGCTCCCCTTTTAGTGACTGTGCACTGCTGTCAGAGCCAGTCTGGGCTGAAAATATTGATTCTTTTCCATGAAGATGAGTGTCTACTGATTACATATGTTATAATGGTATGCTCTGGCATTTGTTCAGTATGAACAGGATTATGCCTTGTCTTTTCTGTTTATATGGATGCTGTTTTAAGGTTTGTTTTTTTAATAAATGTTCGATTAAAGATTAGACAATATTTTGATGATAAAGCATCTATACACTGGCATGCATTTAAAGCAGGTTGCTAGCCAGGGCCATGTGAGGAATAGAATACAGGTCCTGCGTGTTGCCTGGGTATGCTCCAGTGGGATGATCTGGGAAAAATCATTCCCCTTCTAATTTTTTTTACATGGCTACACACCTCAGAAAAGGGGCTCTGTGGCTTTACTTTGAGACATATTGTAATGAGATGCTGCATCAGAGGGAAATGTTCTTCTGTGCTAGTTCTTTGAGACAAACGTGCTCAATTTCCCTCTGTCACTTAAGCATATGTGTGGATATTTGCATGCTGAAAGTTAAGTATATACTAGCACACAGATATTTTATAATCAGAGCACAGGGCAGCCTATAATCAAGTTTCTTTGCAAAGCAGGGAGCTGTTGCTGTAGAACAGAGGAACAGAAACACAAAACCAGTGTTCACAGTATGGTGTGAAGAGCAGGCTTGGGCCTGCTGAACCAGGTCATCCTTATGCTTTCTGCACCACATTGCAAGACTTAAAATCAGCAGCTTGATGCTGTAGGCAACAGCTGGAGTCTGGGAATCTGCTCATGGCTCAGATGCTCCCTCACCACCTGGGCCTTCCCCAAACCATTGGCAATGTGAGCCTAGGTCCACTTGGGGCGATTAAACCTGTTCAGCCCTTTCTAATTGAGGGCCCTCCACAGTTCAGACTGAAGTGGGCTGGTTTAGGAGTCTGAGATGTTGCAGGTCCTGACTATCGACCTGCACTGTTCCAATGCTGTAAATGTATTCAAAAGGAATAAGCTTTTCAGGATGCAGCTCAGTGCAGTGATTGCTAGGCCAGCTGTGAAAGCAGAAGCTGTTCTGCTGTGTTAGCACACTGGTTCTTGCCACTTAACTCTCTGCAGGGTTGATCTGCCTTGAGGAAGAGCCACGCCATCGTGGCTATACTTTTCATCTCACCATAACTGGCCACCTTAGAGAACACCTATGGCACAGAGATGCTGGCCCAAGGTATCACAGGAAGCCTGTGGCAAATGGGGGAACCTAATACAACCTGCTTAGGGACATAATCACTCTGGTAACCGGTTACTTTTCTCATTTTTCCTGATAATCAGTAGAGCAGCTATGGTTTGACGTTGTTTTTTTCCCCAGAAACTAGTTTTTCAGTTACTAGTGTCTAGATATCCAACTGCATTGTGTGCTGCCCTGAAACATATTTTACGTGTGCGTATGTATAAATACAATGTATATATATCTGTTTATAAATAAGATGTTGGGCTAATTCTAAAATACAAATTTTTGTAGAGTTTTTATTCCATATTCCCATTCCTCAGACTGTAAACTTCCTCTAAGTTCAGGATGCAAGTGTTCAGAAGATATCGATATAGTATCCTGCTGCCACTGTTTTTAGTTGTTCCTATTGCCACAGTTTACTTAGGATCAAAGTGCATATATATTTTTGGTTAGCTGAGCATATTTTATTTGTATTTCCTGGTATTCATATATGTAGAATATTACAAAACCCCAAGTTCTTGCAAGTTCAAGGCAGCGTTTTATGCAGAAATTATATTCATATGAGTCAGGTAGTTTTCCTGCACATAGGATTAGAAACAAGTTTTGTTGCATTCCAAATCATTTCTCTCAGCAAAGGTAACGTTTATCAAATTAATGCATGAGCATGGTTTCTAGTACATCAAAATGAACATTGGAATGTTTGTATCCTACTTGGACTACCACCGAAATAGTCTTCAATGTCTGCTCAAAATAAAATGTTCCAATATTACGTGCCTGCCTGGGATATTTGTCCTTGTAAATTGAACCAGGATCTTACCTCCCCTGTAATGGCAGAATGAAGGTAATCAACCAAAGGCTTTTTAATGAGCAGTAATTTAAATCTGTAGCAACTCCTGTAGTGGAAAGCAAGGGAGTAGATGCCACTGTATTAACTGCAGTTTTATTGTGCTTTTACCTAAGATTTCTGAAATAATCAAGAAGAAAACGTTACTCTTAATATTTTTAGGGATTGATACAACAATCAGTTCCATACAGATTTTGGAAACTCAGCAAAGCATTGACAATCGCTATTGTAGTAAAAATCTACAGTGCAGGTAGGTAAATTGTTTTATTATTCTTTATTATGGTGGAATAGAATACCATTAAATGTGGCATGGCTGCGTGGCTGGCTCCTTCTTACAGTTGTTTCCTCTGTTGTGCAGGAGTTTTTTCTACCTTTTCATATTTTTTCTTTTTAAATTTCAATGCAATTTCCATGTTTTTGCAAAGATACTACCTATCTCAAAATCTTATGTGCGTTAATGCCATCTTTTTCAGGTCTGGAAATTACAGCTATGTTATTCCTATTAACAAATATACACCCATGGATGTAGAAATCTCACTGGAAATAAAGTAAGTACAATTAAACATAATACATACATAACAAGACAGTGGTTAATTTTTTTATAGTAATTTTTGCCTGATTTCTATTGTGACAGTAATTTGTCCCTATTCAGAGGAGTGGGACAAATCTACGCACAGCTAAGTTCTTAATATAGACCTTTGGGTAGATCCTTTGCTGTAGCATAGGCCCAATACTGCTCTCAGCCCAATGACAATTTCACCTGTTAGTGCAGATGTTAAAACTCAGTAGTCTTAAGGTTCAGTTTAATAATCATTTGAGCAGACATGCACGCATATATTAGTAGGTTTGTGGCCTGTAGACTAGGGATTTGAGGTTTTTTGGTATAGAGAAATAATATTAGGAACATATATCTAAAACTCCACTGAACATCTTCTTTGGCATGTTGTGCCAAGCACTGCAAAAGGGGATTTTTGTGCTGGAACCTCTGGTAATGCATAAAATTGTGACTTACAGCGGGAATAAGCAGCAAACTTACTCCTCTCAGCAAGTATTTTCTCCTTAAATAAAAGTCTAGCTCCATTGTGTTCTCCCAGAAGTAACAAGTCCTTTTGTTTGGGGTTCTTCCCGGAGAAAGGCCAGTGATAGCCTGAACAGCTGCCAAACACTCTGCTTGGTGACAGTTCATGGCTCCAGTCTCTCCAAGAAAGGGCTCTGTGAAGTTACGGTCTTTAGGTCCAGTCTTGTGATCTTGAATGTTATCCTTGTAAATGTCTGCCTTTTTCAGATAAAAGGAAATATAACAGTACTCCTGAAGTGCCTGCTTGTTTTCTACAGCCACTGAAAATTTGTCGTTTAAGTCAATGCCATTATAAACTAATAATCCAACCCTCCCATGTAGGAGTTAATACATCATACTCAGAGTTTCACTGTAGCAGATGCTGAATTTATTTTGGACATTGGTTTGTGGTTTGGAGGGAGGGGGATTTTCAATATATACCTTTGCTGTAAAGTTTCACTAAACAAAGCTGAAAACTTAACAAAAGCCAAAACACTTAAGAAAACCCAAACATATTTGGGTTATTGCTGTGTCCAAATATTGTAAGACATTGTAACTACTTCAAAACTTTGGACAACTTTTATGCCTGCTGAATAAAATCAAATATAATCAACACACACTAGTGGCAGCCATGTAGGACAGAGAAACCGCCGTATATGAATTATATGCTTTAAAACTGATGTTTCTTAAATATCTTGTTAAGCTTTGAAAGCACATTTTGCTGGGGGTGCTTCATTGTTCCCCCCAGCATAAACTGTAAATAGTGATGTTGCCTTTTCCCCACCTTCTGCTTTCATCTTTTCTGCTAGCCATTGCCATATCTGAGTTCCTTTGGATCTCCAAGGCATTTTTGTTTGTTTATACTCTTCTCAGAAAAACCATCTGGTAAGCTAGGAAGTGCTGGAAACTCTCCCTAGAGGTAATTTAGAGAAGAAATGACCACAGGGTCTTTGCTGTTGAAGAATTCTGAATGAAATTCTCTTTACCACTGCTTTCCCAGACAAAGTCTGGGACATTTTTACTTCTTTTTTAATGATATATTTGCACGTGTACAGTAGCAAAGGGGAGTTATTTGTATAGGTCCCTGTTTTAAGTCGTTATAGGTTTGTCTTCCATAAAATTGATGTTGTGTTTAGATGCCCAGGTGCCCTCTGGCACGGGTATGTTATGCCTATGCATGATGTAAGCCATACAACTCAAGTGTGTCATGACCATTAGTTTGTATGAAAAGTTATATACAATAGCTTCTGGTATGAATATGCTTGAGATTCGAGGAAGTTTAGTGTACATTTCTAGATTTATCTTAACAACTGTAAAGATCACTCACGTTTCCAAATGCAAAACACCCTCCATGCATTGGAGGAATGGAAGAAGACTAGAGGTTGGTGGCTTAGGTTTATCTCCTTCATATCAACCACTGAAGAAAGCTCCTCTGCTTTATTTCTCCACAATTCAATTCTTTGGATCTTTTTGCCTTGTATGTATTTTGTATTTATATATACAATTCTCCTATTTAAGAGCAATCTGATAGATCCTTATTTTTCTCTATTTCCTGAAGCACCACAGAACCATTGATTATATTTCTCTGCAAAGTCACATTTGGAAATTATTGCTCCCATTATTCTTCAAGCCAAAACAGTAGGAAGGATTTCCTAGAAACCACACAGGTAAGACTTTTGCAGCAATACTCTGGCTTGGGGGAATCATTTTTGTATACTGCCAAGCACATGGTACTATGCAAAACTGAAAATAAAATTGAGCTTTATGTAGGAAAAAAGTGTTCATTTTTCTGATAGTTTTGGCGGTTAAAGCCATACAGTGCTGAAATAACAGATTAGCTTTAACCTCCCCTTGCTCTCCAGAATGATGTTCCCTTCTACTAGCTCTATTTGCTTTTCATAAAAGCATCAGAGTGTCATAAGTAAGATGTTGCAATCCCGCGAATGATGCTCTTGATTCAAGCAATGTTGTGTGGTTGCATTCTGGAGGACAGGGAAAGACGGAAGGTGGGAAAAGCTTGTTATAATACCTAGTTCTGCTGAATAGCCTTATACACCACTGTTTGTAAGGAATGAATGAAGACATGAAAGAGACCATGAAGATCTTTAGCTCCAGAGTGCGGAAGTGAGAGTAGCTCATGCCAGCTAGTCACCTTGGCCTTGTTAATAACATATTTATGGGCACTTGGAGAAAAGGAACAGTCCATTGGAACCTGACATACAAAATTAATGGCTGCCATATTCTGATATTGATTAAAGTAGTAGAAATCCAAATGGTACATTGAGTCTGCCAGTCATCGCTGGCTTTGGCGTGACCATAATGAGATGCAACCTTTTTGTAGGAGTCAGTTGTCTGCTGAATTTTATAAAAGTCTATGTAGTGTCTCTTTACAAGGACAATTTTGAGTCTACTTCAGCCTAACTCACCACTAAAATATATATATATATATATAAAAAATCTCCTGAGGTAATAGGAGTACTTTTCACCCAGGGCCTTAGGAGACAGTCCTCCAAACTCTCATCTACTCTATTGTTTCCATTATTGTCTTGTGGGTAGTGAATTCCAGTTTTTAAGTCTTGAATTCACTGGAAACAATGGTAGTATTCCCCTTTATTTCTGCATGAACGGGAGTTTACCAATAAATCTGTCTAGGGAAAGTTCTTTGTTGTAAAAGCAAGAGTTGTTTACATGTCATTCTCTGGATTGCCTTAATGGCAATAAAAGCTGTTAAAACATGTTCACTTTTCCCAGTAAAAAAGTATTTAGAGACCAAACTTTTGATAATCTCTGGTAAACTGATGAGATGAAGGCCTTAAACTCCCTTCAGATTAGGTGGAAATGTAAGACTCTTTCAAGACCTCAATTTGTCCACATTGCTTGGAAATGTTTATTCCAGCTAAAACAGTAGGAAAGGTAGAAGCAAGGATAGTAGCATTTCTGAACACATTGCAGGAGAAACCTCCCTGAAATTGGAAGTCATTTCAGAGTCTTTAGATTTCTGACCTATGGTGCCATACATGATATGTTGTTAATTGATTTTAAATTACTTTTTTGGTGGTTTGTCAAATTAGAGCACTTGGGATACCCCCATCCATAAGCTTTCCGATCAGTTTTTTAAACGCCTTTGCAAACAGTTGCAGGCTTCTCTGCGACTGCTGCAAAGACATCAGAAAGCCAAAATTGTCCAAGTTGTGACCTGTCTGCTGTAATTCCAACAGCATTGAAATTAAGTCAGACCTAGAGAGTTTTGCAAGGCAGAAATATCCTTTAAGCTTACTGCCAAAACTGGTCAAAGAGATTTCCTGTGTCAACCTGAAATCCACATCAAAAGACTAAAGCTAACTAGCCTCCAGCAGCAGTAAGCGTTCAGGTTTGATGTGACTCAGAATACAAATGCTGCCTAGTTGAAGAATTTCTTTTCAAGAGGATTTTCCTAGGTACTGGGAGGCTTATTCCCTGCCAAAGGGCAGGACAGCAATCATTTGGACTCAGCAGTCTCACATAGGTTGTATCATGTGAACGTATCATATCCGACAGAGAGAATGTGTCAGAAAGTGAAGGGAGAAGGGAAAGATGAAGGGGCTGAGACACTAGAAACTGTTGAAATAAAAGTTACCATGGACCATTAGGTTAAAAAGAGGTGAGGATTGAATTTTATTTTATTCAATGTAGCATAAACATTTCCGATACAAAATATATTATTTCATTTCATGGCATGACACTGCAATCCAAGATAGCATGAAATCTTGCCTGTATCTCTTTTTGAAATACTGAGTGAAGATGCTACTCATATCTTTAGAATATATGGAGGAACTTTCACTGCCTTCTGAGGACTACTGAAGTTACCATTTCAAAATCAACAGAATTGCCATTTGCTACTATTACACCTTAAAGCTCTTGGGCCACCTGACACATCAGGAATAATCTCTATTTATAGTGGGTTTTGCTTAGAAAAACTAGAGGGGGGGTTCAGTTATTCAGAGCCAGCTGAGTGATGCTGGGAGCCAGGTGTCTGTCAGCTCCTGGGCAGAGCTGATCGGAGCAAACCCACATTTGCAGGGTTTAAAGTCAGCACTTTGTCTTTAAATACTCTGACTATAGCTATCAAGTCTTGTTATCGTAATTACTTTGCACTGCATTTGTCAATGAAAAGTTTCCAGAGCCTATCCTTCTCTCCAATTTCATGTGAAATAAGGTTATCTAATCTCTCTCTCATTTGTCATCTAGGGACGTCAGCATATTTGGCCTCTCCCTGTAGCTAAAATGTATGACAGCGCATACTATTTCCGTGTAGCTGCACCGGTAAGCCTTTTTAAATGGCAACACAGCAAAAAACAAATAGCATTTGAACTGAAAGAAGATCCTGTATGAATCTCCTTTATTTTTCCTCTGCAGGGTTTTGCAGGCTGCTCGACAGATCCTTATTTTGCTGGAATGTTTTTTACTGATTACTACTTCTATTTTTATCGGCAGTGTAATTAAAATGCTGCTGATCATTCTGTTCTTTGGGAAAAGACAAGGAAGCTCGTGATATGAAAAAGAGACTTGCGAATGGCCCTGGATATTTTTTTAAACCTCTTGCTAAGTTGTATGGCACTTTCTTGTTTGTTTCACTTTAAATAAAAAAAAAGGAGAAAAATAAAGTGTTTGACAACAGCCGTAGCTCTGCATTTCCAGGAACTATTTCTAAAAGGAGATGAGAAAATGGAGTATACAATGTGTAAATAAATAATCCCATTGATCATAGTGAAGTTATAGGATATTGTACGTATAGCAGACAAGAACAAATGGGTAGGAGCTCTACTGAGCTGGGCTACACTCCAGTCCTCAGAAGATGGTAAGATAATAAAATGTTATTTGCAGTCAGGAGACCTGCTTCTATCCTACAGGGATATACCTTCTTTTAGTATCTGCTGCCCTTTATTTATATATAAATCTTTTTTTTTTTTCTAACAAAATCAAAACCAAACAAAACTTCGAGAGAGAAACGTGGCACTGTGCAAATACCCTCTAAAATAAGTGCTGTAAGTTAGGGAACAACAGACCAATTCAGTGATCTGTGTAGGTATTTCCATTTCAGAAAGCAGTACCATCATTACTGTTACAATTGTGTGATTTAACGACGGTGCCGCTGTTTGAATGAGATATGTTTCAGCTACCTTTTTTTTTTAAACTGTATGGCAGGAATGAACTATTTACTCCTAAATTGAGGTTATTTTTTTTCATGGTGTTTGTGATTTGTGCCAGCATGATGAAAGAATAGAAATATTTGAGAAGAATAATGTCTTGCCTGCACGGCTTTCTAAGATGCATATGGATACACACTTGCATGGAAGGAATCTTTCAGTTTAGATTTAGGAAATACATTTTTAAGGTAAAGCTATTTGAATGAAACTTCACATCAGTTGCTCAGGCAGAAGGAAAACAGATGTAATAACCAAGTACAGTATAAGTAGTGTTGTGGGGGTATGTTTAGAACAATCATTCATTTTGTGTAGAGAAGAAAAAGTAAATACAATGGAGAGACTGTAGGCTTTTAAAGATTTATAATGTAAAAGTTACATTTGAACAACCTTACTCTGAATGAAATTCTTTATTTAGCAGTGAAAGGGAAACATTAGGAAGTAAAATTAATCTCTGAAAAAGAGCTGACCACAGTCTTTGTAAGCACCAATGTGTCTTAATTGTATATTTATTGCCTGGTGATTCAATGGGAGAATTTAATTTGTTTCTGTGCCTTCATTTGGCATTTGTTTTGTCACTATTTTGGGATTTCCTTTAAGGATGACCTTCCCATTGATTTTTTTTTTAGATGTATGATTTTTTTAGATGTATGTTTTGATGTATGTTGGGGTTAACTGCAATGTCCATGGGTTCTTTTGCCTTAAATCACTCACTACTTTGACCTTAAACATATAAGGGTTTGCGTTGTTTGTTGTATTTTGTTTTGGGTTTGTTTTTTTTTGTTTTTTTCCTGGGAAGTATTTATGGTGTAGACCACATGTTCTGTAATATCCCAGAGACTAACTGGACTTGGAACTCTGGATCCAAAAGCATCAGAAGTTTGTGCCTTTGGTTTTTTATGGTCCATACTTGAGGGTAATTCCTAAGAAGTGTCACCCGGTCACAGATGATAATGCACATGCATTTTGAACAAAAAATGTACATTTCTAGACCCACCTGCTTTTCATTACACTGTTCTGGGTTGAAATACTCTTCCCATTGGCAAAGAGCACTGCAGTAGGTGAGTATGAGCTCTCAGGGTCTCCTGTCATCAAAAAAACTTCCTGTGAGTAGAGTGAGTAGAGGTGAGATGCATGTGGGATAGCAGCTATTTTCTTTGTGAAAATGCTTGTGGTGATTTTATTACACATTACTTGGCCCATTCAAGAATTTTCAACTAGTTCTTTACTCCTGTTATACATTTTTAGGAAGGTACTCTTGAAGATTTTATTAGATTTAAGATGACAAGTTGCTGTACAAAGGCTGTGTTCTAACATGGTCAAGGTAACAAGAATCCACCTTGGCAAAAGCTAGGGAGGAACTGGCAGAAATGAAATACTTGGCATTGAAAAAAACTGTGGTAGTCTTCAGGCTCCTGAGAAAATCTGTGAATGACAATGAGCTGAAAGACTTTTTTAAAATGGGGTGACATATTAACAGTAGTGTTTTGATAATTTTAAATGGGGATTGGATGACTTTTTTCCCTTTGTGACACTAATTATATTGTATTGGGGTTACCACTGAATGAATAAGTGGATCGGGGGGCCAGGAGAAAATGCTAGTAGTGTAACAGAACCCTGAGCATCCCTGAACAGGCCCTGTTCTTCCATCTAGAAGTTTAGTTAAAAAAGAAAAACTTTGCTATTTGCCTGGGATTTCACGTGCACCAGCTCCAAAAGTGGAAGAGCAGATACCCAGTGTACATGATTCAGCCTATACTTGCATTATGGCTCTTTTGTTTGAGAATCAGCCAGGTGCTTGGTCACCTGGAAATCCCAGAAAATGTGTTAATTCTCCTTCCCCCTGAATAATGTTTTCAGAATACATTGAATTGCCAGCCATGTGGTGGCTGGCTGTATAGTGCATGTACAGTGGATTCAGCAAGCCCAGAAAGTGTCAGCCTGTACTGGTTTTGACTGGGAGAGAGTTAATTTTCTTCATCGTAGCTTGTATGGGGCTATGTTCTAGATTTGTGATGGAAACAGCGTTGATAATACAGTGATGTTTCAGTTGCTGCTGAGTAGTGCTTACACAAGGTCGAGACTTTTTCTGCTTCTCGCACCGCCCCGCCAGCGAGGAGGCTGGGGTTGCACAAGAAGCTGGGAAGGGACACAGCCAGGACAGCTGACCCCAGCTGACCAAAGGGATATCTCAGACCATATGATGTTGTGCTCAGCAATAAAAGCTGGGGGAATAAGGAGGAAGCAGGGGGACATTTGGAGTTATGGTGTTTGTCTTCCCAAGTAACTGTTGTGTGTGATGGAGCCCTACTTTCCTGGAGATGGCTGAACACCTGCCTGCCAATGGAAAGCAGTGAATGAATTCCTTGTTTTGCTTTGCTTGTGTGTGCGGCTTTTGCTTTACCTGTTAAACTGTCTTTACCTCAACCCATGAGTTTTCTCACTTTTGAGTCTCTCCCCCATCCCACTGGGGGGAGAGTGGCTTAGTGCCTGGGTGATATTTAGCTGCCTGCTGGGATTAAACCAAGGCACAACCCCACCAGATGCATAGTGGGTGATGTGCATGCCTAGATTTCAGTCCATTTTGGTGTGGAAATACGGAAGCTCTAGGAATGATTACCACTCCCTTGTCTGTTGAGCCTTCACTTTCCTGTGTTTGGGGAGGTGGAACTCATCTGGACACCATTGGACTGGTGACATTCTCTACCTTGTGCAGTCCTTCTCCCTTGTACAACATTGAACTAGGACTGTGATAGAAGAACACCACGAGGAAAACATGGCTGGCAGCATTTTCCATCCTGAACAGCTGAAGGAAGTATGGTTTGACTTTTCCAAATGAAAAATGTGGTTCTAAAAAGTTCAAGCATCTCAGTTGTGGTTTTTGTCGTTTCTGTGTGCTCAGTGATAAAGTTGCAACAATTTTTGATAGTGGTCATTACAATGTAATTTGAAACAATTTTTGTGATACTGAAAAACTGATTATTGATGTTTTATGTACGTTCTACCGGGAACAGGAAATTCACTTTCCCTTACCCATTTTAACACAAAGTGGATGAATTGTAGAGACCTCCAGACATCCATCACTGGAATATTTCCCCCTAGCTTGAGAGGGAGCTGAGGCAAAGCAAACTTCCAGTCTGGGTGATACGCACAGCCGTAAATGGCAGGAGGCAAAGGCAGAGCTAGAATAGGGTGATCTGATACCATCTGATCTGGGTTTCAAACATGCTGTTCATACCAAGAACATGATACAGCGATGCACATTTTTACGTGACTGTAACACAAATTACCTAGCCTTGCTTTCAGTAAGTTTGATCTAGCGGTGGCAGCGGCATTTTAAGGGAGGACCTGAGATCACTTGAAAGCCTGGCACACTAAGCGGAGAGGCTATAAAGGGAAATCCTACCTGGTCACCTCACGGAAACCGAGTGCAAGGCAGAAGAGCAGAACGAGTGTTTGTGGGGGGTGAGTCCGCAGCTGGAATAGCCGATAGCCTTTGGGCCCAGCGAAGCTGTAGACAGCTGTGGGCGAAGGGGCATTGTGCTTTCTGGCTGCAGCTCAGTCCAAGTGACTCTTTAGTTCAGAAAAGTCTTGGTAGGCAGTGAGGAGGCCATTCCTGTTGATCTGGTGAGGTGATGTGAGCCTACCGTGAGAAGCTAGCAATCCCAAAGCGGAGTTTGGAGTCCTGCACCAGCACGTGTCTGAAGGGAGACCTGGAGGTGAGCTTTTGATCGAGTCCTGCTTATCTACGTTTTTCTAGAATCATAGCTTGCTTTCTAGCATCAGAAAAATACTTGCATTAAGAATTGTTAACGGGTTAAATTTTCCCCCCTGTGCAAGAACTTGCTCACTCAGGAGTCATTCCCTTCTTAAATTACAATCCAACTGCACAATGAAAACCTGATTTACATCAGGTTTACTCCTTCTGTTGATCTGAGTGCTAGAGTATGTTTAAAATAAATCAGTTCATTGTAGTTATAGAAACTAGTTTCAAGATAGACAGAAAATTAATCATAATTTATAAACTAGTTGCAGTGCTTTAAGACTTTTATATGATATGTTGCTTTATATGAAGACATGGCTTTTATGTATGACATTATAGTACACTTAAAAGCATTGAACACAACTGATGGAAATCATTTACTGATCTTGCCTTCATCTTGGAATAATTCTACTCAATGTCGCAGTTAAACTGCTGCAGAGAAACAATTTCCTGCAGATTTGTGTCCTGTATTGCTGACAGTCTGTCACTGCAAAAATCCCAGCCGCTCTGCTGGCTTCCATGGATCGCTCTTCCACATGACATCTGCTTCCTCCCACGTTCCCTACCTCTTGGATGAGGCAAAAGGCAGGACCAGCTCTGATTTGAGCTGTTTGCGTACTGACGGGGAAAGCTGGCTGCTCCCTCACACAGGGAATTCCTACCTGCCTTTGGAAATA
Source organism: Burhinus bistriatus (assembly GCA_013397275.1). Classification (NCBI taxonomy): domain Eukaryota; kingdom Metazoa; phylum Chordata; class Aves; order Charadriiformes; family Burhinidae; genus Burhinus; species Burhinus bistriatus. Next base: position 742,592 of record VYXH01002690.1, read on the forward strand.
TTAAATTGTTCCTGTCTGTTTCTTTGCGTGGGCACCAGTTTGAGTCTTCGTCTCTTCTTGGCTTCAGATTTTCTTGAGTCTTGCAGAAATGTAAAATGGCTGAGCCTCTATCAAATTTGATTGTAATTAGTCAACACATTAAATATTATTAGTAAGCAGAACAGAGAGGCTGATCCTATCAGCTTGGAAATGTGATGTTCTGTTTAAAGCCAGGATTTAGTTCATTCCAGACAAAAGAATCTTGAGTGATGGCTCTCAGGTTTCTTAGGGGAGATGGTGCTTTTTGAAATAAGATGTTTGGGAGGTTTTCGTTTGTAGATCCAGAGCTTTGGATAACGTCTTTGACACAAGGAGGCTGGGATTCAGTCTCGCACCTCTGTAGACCTGAGGCCAGCGATAAAGCCTTTGTGCCTTGATTGCTCACTAATAAATTTGCTAACAGTTTAACTTCCTTTCTTGAAGCGGAAGAGGAACTGGAAGTGGGGCAGTGTTGTAAGGCTAAATGTCTTAGGCACACTGAGATGCGCATGTGCATCAGGATTGTATACCTTTGGGACTAATCAAACAGACCCTGTTTTAGCAAAACAATGTACTCAGCACTTTTGAAAAATCAGGCCCAGTGAGGAGTGCATAAGTCTAACTTTAGCTTTTCAGTTTGAATGCTTTGATCTTGGCATGTTAACTCAAAATCCTTGTTAAGGTATAGAAATGTTTCTCTGGAAAAAGCATGAAGTTTTTCTGGACAATGGTGATCAAGTAATTAGATGAAACATTTTTCACTGTTACATTTCCAGACCCACTGCCCTTGCTCTTATGCATGCCTAATATTTGTTATTTGTTTTCTAATCTGACATGGGTGTGTTTGCCTACTGTGGAAGGAGTAATTTTAATTAACATCTGCAAACCACCAAATAATACCTGGAGTGGCAGCTGCTGGCTATGTCCCATGCTCTCAAAATCATTTGGCTGAAAGAACAGTGCTTTCTAAGGAAAGGCCAAGGCACGAGCATGTCCCTGTCCTAGATTACATATATTCTGTCCACTGACTTGCTGCCCCTCCTGCTACCGTCCGAGCCTTGGGGAGTGCCGAGTGGTGATTCCATCCTGGTAGAGGCACCAGCAGCCTGGCTGGTGCTCCCGGGACATGGTGGGCTTGGGTATCTGCCTGGCCCAGCTTCAGCTCTCCTCAGCGAGACTCAGGACATGGGACTTATTGAGCACAACCAGAAGTGGCAGTGAGGTTTGAGACACGTTAAGGCACTTTAGTTGGCCCTAGTGTGTCTTGTCCAGGTCCAGCGTAGGTTAAAAAAAGAAAAATTCGTGCACTCGCAGCACCTCGAGCAGCTTGATGTCCTCATAAATATGGTCTCCTCTCCCCCACCCAGCTCCCCAAATAGCATGCCTTCTGTCAAAATAACACGTGAATGAGCATTTTCAGCACAACCCCAAGCCCTATATTCAAAATAACAGGTTTCACACTGGCAATCCTGACCCAATTTTAACCCTGGTTGCTATGGCGCGCTGCAGGCTGGGCGGTCGGCGGGGCAGGGCGATGTGGCGATGGCACACAGGCCTTTTGTTGCTCCTTGGCCTGGGTCCAGCCGGCTTGTTTCCCCCCTTTCTTGCTCCACCCCGCAGCAGCTGGCAGCAGCCTACATCTGCCGGCCAGGAGCAGCAGCCAGGCTGCAGCCTCTGCCGCCTCTCTGGGTCGGTGTCCCAGAGGAGCCACCTTCTCCTGGGCACCAGGAGCTGTTGCCTTGCAGGGCATGGCTCCCATCCTTCGGCTGCATGCCCCTGTATTGGAAAAACCTCCATCATCCTGCTCCCAGGCTTCGAGCAGGCTCCATCTCCTCTTCCCTCACTAGTTGCTTTCCAGCCATCCTGGGTCCTGCTGTACTCCCTCCAAAAAAGAAACGCGTTACAATACTTTTAAAGGATGAGATTTAAAATAGGTCATCTTCTTAGTAACGAGTGGAAAGAAAAGGGACTTTTATGAACAGGATTTAAAACAAAACTCATTATTTTAAAGGCGGATGTTTTAATTTCTAGTTGATGTTAAATATATTGCAATTGCCTACACACAGTAATATGAGCACAGGATTTGCAAATTTGAGTTTAATGTTAATTTAGCTGGTGCAGGGTAATCAGTGCTTTGCATTTTTCATTCAATCTTAATGTTACACTTTCCCTTCAACAACATAGTCTAAACCGCAGACCAGCTGGCTGTGTTGATTAAAATCCTCTTTCTGCTTTTTATTAATCTTCATGGTTCTGCCCTAGAATTATGAAGTGGTCATGGTCTATCAGGAAGGAAATCTGCTGGGCCAGAATGCAGTATTTACAAATTGAGATTTCTGCCTAAAACATATTGCTGATTCCTAAAATAAGTTGTGTCCTGAATGCTTTGTTATATTCACAGAGCCTTACATGAGTTTGGAACAAAGCTCTTCAGATTAAATTACTTACAAATAATTCATTATGCATTTGACCGACACATTTCCTCACTGAAAACCTAGATTAAGAGAATGTTATTAGGGGGTAGGGATGACAGAGGGCTTTTGCTATCAATAGGCCTAATCCTGCCTTCCGGAGGCATAGAGTCACGCAAGCTCTTCATGTGGACCCTCGTTGCCTTTACCGTGGTGACAGAGGGAGAATGGACAGGGTCAGGGTATTGCTGCAAGGGGGAGCATTGATCCAGGAGTCAGAGATTCTTCAGGATGCACAGCAAAGGGATGGGAAATGTTCTCAAATGGAAGGTGGTGGAGCAGCAGGAAGGATGCTCTGATTCCCAAAATACATCCAAAGGCTGCTTGGGCACATGCTCGATCTTCCTGGTGCTGCAAAGCTCCTTGGACAAAAGGCCGTTTGTCCAGCCTGGATGAGATTCACCCCAAACAAGTAAAGTGCTCTCTGTGTTGTTGCTTTTTTTGTAAATAACTATTTGATCACAATGAATTGATTTTTTTTTTAAACTAATTTGATGTGATGATTAGGCAATCACTTTAGCATGTGTTTTTTCAATTATCTCTCATTAACAAAATGAGGCAGTAACTAAGCATAATCTATCTTTTCCTGATTTCTCACAAGGTTAATTAAGACTGCAGATATTCTTGCTGAGGGGTTTGGATATCTTTGGATCTGGGGATAGTTAATGTGGTTATATCCTGTAATTATACCACCTATGCTTCGGCCAAGATCCTACTCTTTAAGGATGGTACCCAGTGAAAATATTACATAGGTAGAGAGATCTACCTACAGGTTTTTGCTGCACTCTTCCCTTCCCGACTGTATCTTGCTGTTGGGGACTGGGTCAGTGCATACATTTGGGGCAGAGAGAGCACAAAATGACGATGTGGATGCTTATAAATAATGCATGCCAATGCCGCAGAATTTTGCTACAGGGAGTGAAGTTTGGTCTTAGGCTTTAATCTTTTGTTTCCATAGTTGTACTTAACCACAAACATAATTTTTACTATTCAAAGTGAATTGTCTTTCAAATTCTATGCCATTGCTATCTGGTTTGAGCTTTAGCAAGGGGCTGTAAGATTTGCAGGTTGAAGTTTTCTGGAAGCTTTTCTCTCACTGTAAGGAATGATATACCTTTCGTCAGCATGTGTCTCACCACTGCAGGGGTATCCAGCCTACAGCAGAGTAGGACAGAGATAGGCCATGAAGATGTGAAGTACCTGCAGTGTTAAAACCATGGCTTCCCATGACTCCAAGAAGAAGGAAGCTTCCTATGAGCCAGCTCTGCTGTGACTTGCACTGTTGAACACAAGCTCTGACTATTTGGGAATTAGTCTTCTGTGAATGGAGCTGTTCTTTCTCCGTCTTCTTGTGGGTGTCTTAAGCCTTTTGTAGTGTGCCCTTTCCTCGAAGGCACGCTCCTCAGTTTCTAGGCTGGTTTGGAGTCTGCTGCAACCTTATGATTTTGCATTTTTAATCTTCAAAAAGCAATTCCTTTTTCTCATTTTGGAGGGTCTTGGTTGCAAAACTGTCTGTCGTGGTTTGGGCCAGATTGGCCCAATCTGGTGGAATGACAGATGCTCTCTCTCTCATGCTCCGCTCTGGAAGGGAGGCAAGAGAGAGAGTGAAAAAGAGAGACTTAAGAGTTTAGAAGGAACTAAACTACTTCAATGAAATATTAATAATAAAATAATAAAAAGAAAAATAATGAAATATATACAAAACCGTATAAAGCTCCCAGGATGACAATCACGTCACCAGCAGGCACTGGGGAAGTCCCAGACTGGACTCAGTGATGGATGGGAACTGGATTCCGGATCTGGATTCAGGATCGGGATCAAAGGCAGACGCAGAGACAGAGTCCTCCTTGGATGCTGGCCATTGAAGAAAGACAGCTGACCCTTTGATCCCTCAGCTTTTATACTGAGCATGAGGCAGATGGGATGGAATACCCTGTTGGTCAGTTTTGGGTCACCTGTCCTGTCCGCTCCTCCCTGCAGGTGTGACCCCTCTACGCTTTTCTGCTTCCAACCCTCCAACGGGGCAAGTACCACAGTTGGCTGGCCTTGGTTGTTATAGCAATGAGGATAAGCCAGAGCCTCTCTGCATCCCATTCCTTGGCATCAACTATAAACATGGATCTGATCACTCTGAGAGCGAACAGTTTTCTGCACAACATGCTGTTAATTTCAGCAGTTAGAAGAGGCCTAGCTAAAAAGTAAAGTTACTGAACAAAATTGGTCCTGTTTTACCTCAAACCAGGACACTGTCAGTTCTGTCTTCCCCTCTTCCCAATTTTCTTTTGTCAGATTTCCAGGCATTGATAATAGCTTTTGAAGCTCTGATTTCTTCAGGCATAGAAACTTGCGCTAGCAGCTTGCTGTGGTAACCTCGTTGCTGATAGGGTGCTGGGGAGCATTGCTTGGCTGGCTACTGAAGGTTCATGGGCATGACTCAAGAAAAACAACCCCAAAAGGCTACCGGGTGGGACAGGTTAATTGTCTTGTTTTTCTCCTCATGACTGCACAGTTCCTACTTTCACTGGACTTTTGCCATCTCAGGCGTTTTCTTTAATATAGTGCAGATAGCGGCTGGGCTTCAGCCGCAGAACTGACTGGCAGTGGCATTCAGTTGATGCTCTTTCCCTGTAGCCTCCTGTGTTCCCATCTTGCTTCCCCCTACAGCATCATGGCCAAAGCAGCTCAAATTACCCTCTTGGCATTTGTCTTGTCACTTTCCTTTGTGATCTACTTGCTTTAAGGTTCAGCCTTTTGCCTCATCTCTTGGTAAATACCATGCCAACTTCAAAATTCATGCCTTTATCTTCCAGAAATGTTCAGCAGCTTGGGATCCCTCTGCTGGCTTTTGTATTTCTTCCTCCCTTTAGGCCATGGCTTTTGTCCCTGTACTTTCTCATGCAAATCCACTTCTGAGTTCACTATTTCCTACCAATACTAACCGAAATGATCAGAGGCTCAGCCACACCACCAAACATGTATTTCATGAGCTTTCATACTGTAGAGTTGTTTCTTCAGTGGGCTTCTGTGCTTGTGGATGGTCTTACTGAATTCAGCTGGTGCTCCACGTAGCACTGTTGGTCCTTCCTGGTGGACGAAGGAAGGAGGCCTCAGAGAGCAGACCTCTGGGCACTTTGTCCACATGTGCTCCTCAGCTCGGGGCACAAGCCAAACGCTTCACAAGCAGAAAATACGAAAACGAACAGAACTGCTTAACAAAAAAAAATGCAAACTCTGTTTCTGGGTCACTTCACTGTCCCTTAAGGATTGCTTTTTGCATTGTTATGTGGTTAAATGTTGTTTTCAAGACAACAAAGAATGATCTGATGGATCTCACTCAATCCATCTGTCTTGGTGAGGTTTAGTTTCCTTGCTTCTGTTCAGACAGCTACCAAGAACCATACCCACCGTGTTTACTTATTTAAACTGAATTAGGTATCATGGTTACACAAATCAAAACAGAAACGGTCTGTGGATACAAGAAGCAGCTGATGTTCTGTTTCTGGAGTAAAATATGTAGAGAGAATTTTTTTTTCAATACAGAAAGAAGAAAAAAATCTGAACATGTCAAAGTCAAGCATATTAAAAGAGATGGTTGCAAGAAGAAGACCCATATGCTGTACATAATATATGACTTTCTTCCTCTTCTGTGTCTGCCCTCCGAAAGATGAAAAATTACAAGGGCTGAAACTGAAAGCATCATTAAATGTTAATCTGCTGGGGTTTCCTTAGTGCTAGCGAGGTCAGGCTCTGCCGCTGAACACAGTGACAGATGGAGCATCCTCTGTGAAATCACTCTGCACTGCCAAACGCCGTCGGTAGATGAGCTGTCTGTCACCGTGCGCGTGCTCTGGCCCTGCACCCCGTGAGCTCCCTGCCCAGGGCTCGGAGCACTCCGAGGGACCTGGCCCCCCATGCAGGAAAACGCCAGTGCGGGCATGTCCTGTGGATAGCGAGTCGGGAAGGATGGGCTTTAGATTAGGGCCAGTAATGAGCTTTCTGCCTCTGTGAGTGTATCATAACCTGCAGGCAGGAAAATGCAGCTTTTGAAAATGGTTTGTCCTGGTGTAGCGCTGAGCTGGGGATCTCTAAATGGCTCTGAAGGGCACTGTCCCTGCTGAGCCTGGTTCCTGTGTTTTTCACTGCCTTGTATGGAAAAGACTCAAGTCTTGGAGACTTACCATGTTTGCAAAATTAAGTTGAAAGCTCCTGACTGACAGCCTTGAGGGCTTTTCCCAGAAACAAGGAAAGCTATGCTGCAGCTGAGACAGAAGGCTGGGTTTTGCTTGGTGTCTAGATACGCCTGCTTTTGACCAGGCTCCCTACGTTGCTGTGCTTCTGGCCTCACCGCTTCATAACTCGCCAGCTAATTTAGTGATGAAGCTGTTGACAGGAAAACAAACCAGTGGAGTTCCTCCCTAAAGCTTCGGCACAGCAAAAATGGGAATGATCCCTGAATCAATGCCTGCCCCAGCTCCTTTCTGCTAAAGCCCTTTGTGGCAGAGGAGCTGAGGCTCTTTCCCTGGGCTGCCAGAGCCAGTGTTGCAGACACTGTGGCCTTAGGGCCTGTCTGCTCTCATTCAGGAGGGAGATAACAAGAGCGCTAGTTCAATGTGACCTGCCCCAGTGACATTGCACACAGCTGGTCTGCAAGCCTCATCCTCTGCCTCGCGTACGGAAGAGAGCTGTTCCCACTGCACTAGCAGAGGAGGTGAAGAAAATCTGAAGCTGTAATGTCCTGGCTCTGGTGTCCTAAAGTTCTGGTGAACTGGTGGTGTCATCGCCTCAGTGCTACCTCGTGCATTTTGGTGATGACCCAGGTTACGAATTGTCCTGGTTTCAGATTTAGTATGAAAGGCATGCCAATAACGCATATTGTTTTAGTTGTTGCTAGGTGATGTTTATACTATTCAAGGACTTTTTTCAGCTTCCCATAGAAGCTGAGAAGGAGCACAGGCAGAACAATGGAATGGCCAGTGGAATATTCTGTACCGTAGGCATCACCATCAGTATATAAATGGGGGTTGGCGGGGGGGTGGGAATTCGCAATCACTGCTCAGGAAGGTGCCAACTTCATCAATTCACCAGGTGGTGAGAGTGACTTGTGTCATTATTATTGTTATTATTATTGTTATTTTCCTTTTCTATTATTGTTCTATTAAACTGCCTTTATCCCTACCCATGAAGTTTTTTTTCCCCTTTCCTTTCCCCTCCTTTTCTCCCTCTTCTCCCTACTTTTCTCGGGGGAAAGGGGGAGAACGGGGTGAACGGCTGCATGGTCCTAGCTGCCAGCTAGGGTTAAACCTTGGCACAAATGTAGTTCAAGCAGCTTGTGAGAGGCACCGTCACCATTGATAAATTATATAATATTTAGGGTTTTAGCAAAATCCTTAGAAAACAGTGGAGCTTTGCTCAGGCGCTGCTGCTTATGAGCCCACTCGTTTCAACTGTGTCTAACCTGGGTTGCACATTTCCCCAGTGTGGGCAATTTCCAGAAGTCATTTGCTGGGTTTGATTACCTTGTGGAGGCCAGGGACTTTTGTGGAACCTTAAAAAGAAGCTTTTAAACTTAAGTGTTAGATCAAGAATTGAGTTTTTGTGTTCGAGCTCTTGCCTCAGATGAACTGAACAGCATCAAACCTGAAACAAATGGGTTGTGCACCTTCACCTATGTATCACAGCAAAAAGGAAAGCAACATAATCTTTGCTTAACAGAAAGACATTATACTTACCAACAAAGGTTGTAGTTATTTACACTTTGGAGGCAATTGCAAGCTTTCACTCACAGTGGTTGTAAAGAGGTAAATACCCAGAATATGAAAGTAGCTCAGCCCTGAACAGAATTATGTCTAGAGCAAACCAGTACTGGTGGTGCTGTACTTTAAAATATCAATACATCAATGGCAGTTTGACTGACAGGCAGCTCAGATGTCCATGAAGTGGGGACAAGGTGATAAATTGTCAAGCTGAGCTAGGGACAGCAGAGGCTGAGACTACTATACCTGAGGTTACCCAAGAGCGCCTTAGCAGAGCAAGGAGCAGAAACTGCATCTTCCAAATGGCAAAACAGCCTCCAAGCCAGTGGCTCACCTTTACTCTCTCACAGATGTCTCTTAACCCCTCCTCATAAATTCTGCTGTGTGCCTGCCAGCTCACCTAGGTTCACAAGGAGTTTTGTAGTCCGATAATGTTTCTCAAAACAGCAGGCATCACTCTGATGATGTAACAGATAGTTTTATGTTGGATGAAATCTCACTGACTGTGGGATTAAATTTGTGTTTCTCCAAAAAGGCTAGTACAAAAATGTGCTTATCTCAGAAGAAGTGAAGTTCTCCCTTGACTGTGTGGAGAGGTTGGATCATCTTCTGGGGAAGGAGGAAAAGTGGCCTCTGTTGCACGGGGTATCTGGGAGCACAAGCTCTACACAGGATGGGAAGAGAGAGCCAAGGTCACTTCCCTTACCATTTACCTTGGACTTACAGCATTTCTGTTGATTGTGGAGTTACAGAATCCTGGCACCTGTGTGTCTTGTCTTCCTCTTCCTACAGGTTTTATTCAGACTTGTGTCAATTTTCTTCTCCAGGTATATGCCCAGCTAGATCTTGATAATAGCTCCAGAGGCTCCTGTGCAGTTCTCTCTTCAATTACTGCCTCACCTCGTGGAAGATTTTACATTTCAAATTGTGCTGAAAAACACATGTCCCACATTTACTTTAACAGTGCTATTAGAGCTCCTTCCCCGGGCTCTGGAGACTCCCAGGACCCAGGGTCAGTACTTTGCTCTGCTTTAGTGTAGCCATGTCAGATTTTGTTTTTAAAATGCCTCAATCAACATATCTTGGAATATTAATCCTTCTTTTTAATAGATAAGACTTGTTTTTGGAAAAAAATGCAGGAAAATAACCAGTACTGTATGGAGAAAGAACTGTGTGAATTTGCCTCTACTGAATGCTGCATCGTGCTAAGCTGCTCTGGTCCAGATGGGGCTCCAGATGGGGGTCAGACATCCACCTTTTTATGTCTCTGGGGCAAACGTTCTCCTCTTTCCATGCTTCCATTTGGAGGGAGCATGTCACATGTCTGAGCAAGGAGATGGCTATTTGCATAACAGAGCTGGTGCAATGTGTTGCAAACAAAATATGCCCTGTGCTTCATCCTGGAGACCTTCCTTTTTTTTTTTTTCTTTTTCCCTTTAATTGTTTCAGTGGACCTAACTAAGCCACTCAGAAAGCCTGGGGTTGTTCCATGTGCGAGAAATACGCAGTAGCCATCGTGAGTGAGTGATGCGGTTGGTTTTCCTGAAGCTCTGCAGTGGGCACCCCAAGACTGAGGTGTTGTCATTTGACTGTGTCCATTACTGACCTGCAGAAGGAGAATTTGACTCATTAACTTGGCTTCCTCCGCTGCTTGGTGCTGCAGTGTAAGCCAGTGCCAAATGAGCGAGGGTTCATCTTCGCAATGCTTTTCAGGGAGAAGTGGGCAAAACAGCTAGAATCATAGAATGATTTAGGTTGGAAGGGACCTTAAAGATCATCTAGTTCCAACCCCCCTGCCATGGGCAAGGACGCCTCCCTCTAGATCTGGTTGCTCAAAGCCTCATCCAACCTGGCCTTGAACACTTTCAGGGATGGGGCATCCGCATCTTCCCTGGGCAACCTGTTCCAGTGCCTCACCACCTTCATAGCAAAAAATTTCTTCCTAATATCTGTTCTAAATCTACCCTCTTCTAGTTTGAAGCCATTACCCCTCATCCTATCGCTACATGCCCTTGTAAAAAGTCCCTCTCCACCTTTCCTGTAGGCCACCTTCAGATACTGGAAGGCTGCTATAAGGTCTCCCCCAAGCCTTCTGTTCTCCAGGCTGAACAACCCCAACTCTCTTAGCCTGTCCTTATAACAGAGGTGCTCTAACCCTCTGATCATCTTTGTGGCCCTCCTCTGGATCCAATCCAACAGGTCCAGAAGCCCACCCCGAAATATAAGTGAGGTCGTCAAGTATTACTGACAAGTCCTGAGGAGGCATGACTTGAGAGCCCTCACAGCTTACAAAAGCTCACTTGGCATTTGTGTTAAGTGTCAGGGAAAGAGGAACAGCCCTCTTGACTCCTCGGGAGATGTCTTCTGACATGTGCCGCAGGGTAGTGGTGGTTCTTATCACAGTTTGCCTGCTTGAGGAGAAAATAATGGAGCTTAGTTACCTTAGGCGTGAGCTAGATGGTGCTAGAGCATACTAGTAAAATGATGTTCACCTAAATTAAAATATGATGGTCACAAGAAACCATAAGAAGGGAAAATCCTCAGTTAGAGGCTTTTTAACACCTGGTTTTGCTTTTTTTGCTTTTTTTGCTTTTTACTTTTGTTCTGTGTAAGGGTAGTTTCTACTTCCCTGGTCCTCTCAAAATTCCCTGTCAAATATATTAACTTATGGAAACCTCTCTTTGATATTCTTATATGGAACACATTAATAAGCTGACCCTGCTCCATGATTTGAAGTAAGGTAAGTTTTTTCTCTCTCCTTCACTTCTCTGTTTGCATTATATTGGAAGAGCAATCAGACATTCCCCAGTGCCAAAGGGCAGCGCCACTCGATGTGGAGCTTATGAAGAGAGATGGGCATTGATGGAATAAGCGTTCAAAAGCATTTCTGGGACCGAAGGGCATAATTCCTATCGAAAACCAGTGGGAGCTGTACTTCAGAGTTTCCTACACTGCAGAGCTTCCCCTGGCATGTTTTCCTAGCTGCATAAAGCACCTTGCTCCTTAGAAACGGATAGCGCTGTGACACGTATGTATTACTGAGTGTAGCAAAAGGAGTAAAACTGGAAAAGCTGAATATGTTCAATGAGTTTAAATATGCCTGGAGGTTAATAATTTAATTGGCAGAGCGCCCTAGATTTCTGGCTAATAGGCCTGTTTTCATGAGCTCCTGCCGCGGCTGACATACTGGCCCGCTGTTGTTCAGGCACAGTTGTACATCTGGTGATCCGAGCTGCGCCGCTCCATCTCTCGCACCCTTTCGGTGAGCGTATCGGAGCCGGAGTGATGCTAAAATACTCGGGCAAAGATCTGCACTTTCATCTGAAGCTTGAGGACATGCTGGAGGTGGTCCTTTTTGCAGTGTGCAACGTGATCGGTGGGCACAGTGGAAAACTGCTGCGATGAGCGGAAGAAATGGTGCTTGCACAGCACCGGTGCTGCTCTGCGAGGCGTGCATGTGGGGATATAGGTCACTGAAACATCCAGAGTGGTTGCACAGCTGCAAAGGGCATATTTATGTGCACAGAGTGCAGATGGCAGGCTTGAGCTATCTGGGCTGCTACTGAGCAGCCTGATGTGTGCCTGGGGAATGGCGTGCCAACACACGCGGGGCGAGACTGGTCCTCAGAAATGGCTACAGCACTTTCGTCCAGAGCTGCCCTCAGGCTGGCATGGTTATTTTGGCTCTGGAGTGGGTTATCCATGGCACAGGGCTGCAGGGCATGTGGACCACCTGGGACCTATGGCTCCCCTGGGAGTCCCGGCAGGGCTACAGTGCTTGGTCCTCCAGGCTGCGTTGGGCTTGGTCACTGTGAACCTGGGCAAGGTGAGGCTTGGAGGCTGGAGCAGGTATCACCTGTGTATTCCAGCTCTATCGACTGATCTAACAAGCGTGGTTTTGGACTCGCAAACCTTTTTTCAGACCTGAACCAGTAGCAGCCAGTTTTGCTCATAAGCAACCCAAAATTGTGCAGCTTCACTTACATCAGCTGGTGGAATATTTATAGCTTTGTTCCTTGAGGTCTCCCCAGTTTCTTGGTCCCCTCCTGCTTACATCCATGTGCAGCATCTTGTAAAATTTCTCCATTTATTTGACTGCCATGATCATTCCAGTCTGTTTTTAAGGTCTTAGTAGAATTAAAAGACTCTCTCTTTGGGGTTTTTTATAATTTAATGAATTTTGTCACAGACTTGCTAGGAAATTTCTTTTCAACCAACAGTGGACAGAGCCTACAGAAAGGTCCTACTGAAATACCAAGCCACTGGATGTTTTGTCCCCGTTTGCCTGAGTTTGGAAGACAGACACACTTCAGTTGGAGGTCTGACAACCTTTTAAGAGCATTGGAGGTTTTTGGGTTGAACCAGCTGCCGTTACAATCAGCTGGGGACAGCAACTTGGTGGAGGAAGATTTTCATATCCTTCTTTCTAATACTTATTATTTTATTTGTTATTCTGTCAAGGACATGCTGTGGGGTCCTGACTGGGAGTTCTCATTAACAAAGAACGGAGATCTCTGAACATCTCAAGCTGCTGCCTACAGCTTTCTTTATGATCCTCGCCTAAGACTGACAAGAAACACCCAATTCCCAAATTCCCAGTGAACACTTTATTTCCCTTGATTCTCTCTATCAGCTGGCTTGCCCTTAGAATTTATCTGCAGGGAAGAACTAGAGGCTTGCTTGTGAATTAAAAAAAAATGTCTTAAGACTTCATGAGACCTTTGCTGCAACATGAAGACTGCCAAAGCTTGTTGTGCTATTACTGAAGAAAACGTATGTTTCAGAGGAGTTACTTTGACTAGCTCTAATTTCCTAGACATGAGCGTCCTTCCAGGGTTCCCAAGCACCCTCTTCCCAAACTCAGTAATGAAAATTTTCTGCAATCAATTTCCCCACCCATAACCAGGTATTAGTTTTTCTGGATCCTTCATGCATTTGTTTTCACCAAAGTGATGAGTGTACTGCTCTCATACAGACTTCAGTTTCTCTTGATAAGGGAAAGAGAGGCATTAAAAACCAGCCCTCCACCCCATATGTTGAGAAAGTATGCTAGCAATGATATTCATAATAATATTTTAACTGGACTGCAGTGAAAGTTTTCACTAGCCTTTTGGCTGTTCATAAGTATTGTATGAAAGCATCTGTATTTCTCAAAATCAACCTGTAAGCTGGCAATAACGTCTAGTTTTGGTCTAGAAGAGTGGAGGCTGAGAAAAAACCCATGAGTTTAAGGGAAGATGGGGTTGTCTTCCTGCCACTTAGTCTACTGTGTTTGATGTGTTCAGCTGCGCACTGCTTGGAAATCAACCAAGGATGTTACAACAGATGTCTGGCTAGTCATTCAGCTCGATACTGGAGATTCAAGCAGTGCTGAGCTTGAAGTCAGCTGGTGGTAGCACTTGACCCAAGTTCAGTGATTGCATCCTGGGGCTTATTGAGCGTGCAGTGATTGTCCAAGCAGATGTTCAGCTGGCAAACTTGCCTACTCTGCTGTTCTGTCCCCTGTGAAAACATGGAAAACATAGGACGCTGGATCTTCCTGAAGGAGAAATTGAGGCTGTGGGGAGAAGAGCTGGCTGATAGTGGCAGCCAAATGTTCCCACTTGGAACTCAATGTATACCTCTGTCCGTCTCAGAGTGAAGCTGCAAAGCTGGGTTCACTGGCAGCCCTTCTGAGTTTGCTGCCTGGTCTGGTTTACGAGATGAGCTCTGTAAAACCTATTCCATATGGTTATTTTACCAGAAATCCTATTGGTTTGCAGTACCACAACTGAGCATGTTCATGGATATTTGATTCCTTTCAGGATAAGACAAAGATTTGCACTACAAGGAATGTTAAGTGAAATGTTAGTTCTGCCTCAGCCTGGGTTATATATGTGCTGACAAAAATGGATTCACTGTTTTATTCCTGCTGTGAACAACGCAAGATTTTCCTTTGGGGATTCTAAGGTTGTCCTTACTTAGTAATTAAATCTTAATCATGTTTTTGCCAAAAACTGCTTTTATGTTTGGCTCCCAAGGGGGGAGATCTCTCAGTGTCTGTCTGTCCCTCCTCCTCCTCCCAGTTGTGTTTACCTTGTCAGCCGTTCAATCCCTGACTCTGCAAACCGATACCTAGATCCGCCATGCATGAAAATCCCTGCTCTGCATCCTGCCAGGAGTCATTTCATTTTGTTCCCCTGGCATCCAGAGGAGGTTTTCCTCCCCAGGAATTACATGCTTTCCCTGCCAGGAGCCACGGACACACAGTGTGGCTGGCGCAGGGCCATCGCGCCGTACCTGCCCATTGCCAAGTGGGGACATGCAGCCGAGATCAAAGGGCTTTGGGCAGGAGGGCCCAGAAAGCTCCTGCTTCTTATCCATCCCGAGGGGTTTGCTGGCAGAGTCACCTTGGGTAAACGGCTTCTGTCCTCGTAACAGCCTGCCTGGAAAACTGTATGCATGTGACAGAGCAGGGAGACCTGTTAGATTTAGAAAAGGATAGTATATAATGCAGCGTGAAGATGTTTTATGTATATTTGTATATATAGTATTTTATCAACATCAATGATTGTAGATGTTTGTCCTGTTATGAAACCAATCCCTTACGTATCCTGTCTAGCGTTCTGACATCGTGTTTATCTTGTCAGGAGTTGAGTCCTTTCTTTGTTCTCCCCAAACCCAAATCCTCTAGTGTTATTCTGTAAGAAAAGGCATTGTTCTTATATATCCACCCTTTTGATGCTGGAGTGCCATATTACTATTATAATTTTGTTTCTAGAAATGCTCATAAAAGCCATGTACTTTTTCAGGAAGGTGAATAACTGTCTCACTGGCTTTCAACTCCATCACCATCATCAAAACAATGATGTGCAGTACTGGTAGTTTCAGGATGCCTTTCTTTGTACAAAAGGATAGTGTTCAAAAGCATAAATTCATTAAGCTCTACAAAACTTTTTGTACAAGTAGTTAAGTTTATAGATGAATTAACTACCATGAAAAAAACAGACAACAGAACAAGTAACAAAATCTGATCACCTTTTCTGGCTCTTGCTCAAGACTACTACATATATCCGTTCCAATGATAAATCTTTAAAATTAATCATGGATTTGCTTTTAGCTAAGGACAAACTATGACACTACAGTCTATTGGAATGGAGTTCTCTTTTCTTTTTTTTTTTTTTT
>VYXH01002690.1:758035-786214 GCA_013397275.1 Burhinus bistriatus
TTTTTTTTCATTCTGGATCCATATTCTGTGCTTATAGGGCTTTGCAATTTGATGTATGAACCTCTTTTCCAGACAAGAGCCAAACATATATTATATGTATGTATGTATAAATGCTTATTTCTGTAAGAATTAATTATTTTTACCTTTTGAAATGCACATGAACTTTGGTAGATATGAAAAGTTTAGAGCTTGTAGGGCTGAAAAACATGATACTGCTTTAGCTTTATCACATCTTTGTCCTTTGCATGACCCAAGGACTTTGCTGTGAAAAGTGTATGCATATCCTTGGAGAAACCTCTTCTTTTTCCTTTCTTTTTTGTTTTCTTTTGCAGACATGATCTACATGGTGGTAATAAAAATTAAGCTCTGGTAGAGTTTTGCCAAGAAGAATATTAGGATGCTTTCCCATTCTTCTCGCATTCATCTTAGAGGACTCAGGGGGTATTCGGTTTGGTTCTGGTTGCCACAGACATGTGCATTGCAGATGCCAGAAAGACCTTTGGGAGACTCAAACACTGTCCTGCAGGAGCTACTGGTAGTGACGACTGCATACGATTTTGAGAAGGCAGTCACTAATTCCTTTTATGCTTCTGACATGAGTTTGTGAAAACAGACCAAAATGGTGGTTTCCAGTGCTCAAACCAGTGACCACTGTGAAAGAATAAAGCTTTTTTCTGAGTTGGATTTTCTATAGTATGTGCCAGTGTTCAGAGTCATGACCCCATAGCCAGATCATTTCAGTATGAAGCATATTGCAAAGAAAAGCTTCTGTGATCCAGTCTGAAAGATCAAAGGCCTCCAAGTTGTGCATATGTTTCACAGTCAGCGGTAATTGGTTTTATGTTGAGCTTCACTATGAGATTGGTTTTGGATTTTGTCTGTCTGAAGTAACACAGCAGTTAAGATTTACCTAGCTTATAGTGTTAAGATTTGTATTAGAAGTAATTTGCCTAATGACTAATCTGAACCATTTCCTTCAGACACTCTTCTGGGGTAAGCCTGCTGAAAACGGAGATGCTGCCTTCACTTTCCCAATGGTAGGATCCATATCCTACTCTCTAGCTTGGATAAACCTCCTTTTACTAAGTAGGGCATTCAACTTCTTCGTGTGCCTTTAAAAATGGACGTAACATGACAATATTTGGACTTTCCTAGCTGTGTTTGGTGTTCACTCCGGATATCCGAGCCTGCTCTCTTCCTCTCCCACCCACAGACCATCAGAGCTTTCTTCAAGCCTTCTCCTCCACCTCTTCCTGGCTTCCTCTGGCTCCCAAGAGCTATCTCCAGTGCCCTCCTCCCAGTACCTTGCTGGGCAATAGCAGAAACCAGGTAAGCTGCAGCTAGTTTGACCCAGTCATTTGCTCCCATTACGTGCCCTCCAGGTTGTGCTTGGGTCCGCTGCCTCCCTTGCTTTGTCCCTGAGACAGCACTGCTAGTCCTCCCGGTATTTATGCAGTGGCTTTCATTTAAATGCATGAGCCTGAAGTGCTTGTAGGAGTGGAGCCCAGGGCTGATCTGCACTTGGGCCAGCCGGAGAATCAGTGCTATTTAAGAGAGTATGGTCATTTTTCTGCTAGTTGAAGAGACAGCAGTTGAAGGGTGGTTGCTAAGATCCTGTCCTGGTTTGAGGTAAAACAGAACCAATTTTCTATTCAGTAATTTTCCTTTTCAGTTAAGTCCCTTCTAACTAACTGAACTCTCTGCTTCTAGCAGATAAGGTCTGATGTTTATAGTTAATACCAAGGAATGGGATGCAGAGAGTCTCTTGCTTATCCTTATTGCTATAACAACCAAGGCCAGCCAACTTTGTTGTGTGCCAAGTTGGAGCATTGGAAGTGGAAGAGCACAGAGGGATCACAGCTGCAGGGAGAAGTGGACAGGACAGGTGACCCAAAACTGACCAACAGGGTATTCCATCCCATCTGCCTCATGCTCAGTGTAAAAGCTGAAGGATCAAAGGGTCAGCCCTCTTTCTTCAGTGGCCGGCAACCAAAGAGGACTCTATCTGTTCATTTGCCTTTGATCCTGGTCCATGCATTCCTGAATCCAGATCTGGAATCCAGTTCCTGTCCATTGCTGAGTCCAGTCTGGGACTTTCCCAGTGCTTGGCAGTGATGTGATTGGCATCCTGGGAGCTTGACACAGTTTTGTATATATTGCATATATTGCTTTGTTTTCTTATTAATATTATTATATTTTCTTTTTATTATTTTATTATGAATATTTCATTAAAGTAGTTTAGTTTCTTTTTCAACCCATAAGCCTCTCTCTCTCTCTCATTATTGTCTCCCTTCTTTGAAGGGAGAGAAGTTAGAGAGAGCATCTGTCATTCATTCAGTGGCCAGTCCAGCCCAAACCATGACAGATCCCCACTGGTCAATGCCAATACTCCAGTGAGTACCTTGCCAGTGCAGCATAACAACATCCTTAGTGGCTTCCCTTCAAATCAGCCACGAATGTGTAAGGATAAAGCCAGGACTCAGTTTACCAGTAAGTCTGGTTCCAGTAATCCAGTTGAAGATTTTTTTGGTGGGGGCTGGGAGCACCACGGAAAGCTGTCTGCCTGCTTCTGCATGTGCACGCGGACTGTTCACACTGCCTCTAGTTTTCATCTGTATTATACCTAGGTGAGGATGAGGAGAAGGAAAAATCAAGGCTCTCCATGTTGATTACGTTTTGGCAGTGGATTTCTCCAGTGAGAGAACATTACTGACGCGACGGGGCAGGGGGAGGAGGAGGGATGTAAGTTACCTGCTCCTGACTCGTTTCCTGCCTCTTAGGATAAATCTACAGCTTACATTTTTTTCTGCAGCCTTCATCATGCTGACATTGATGTTAGTCTGCGCCGACTTGTTTTCTCACTGCAAACACAAACAGCACTTGATATGCATATTGTCTTTTTCACAGCCCATATGGTCTTCTCAGGTTCCTCAGGTGCTTGGCAGAAAGGGGTTATTCATCAGCAGCTTAATTCACGGCTCCCTGGGGAGTCAGGGATGCTCCCCAAGGAGAATGAGCAGCTAATCCCAAGCCTAGCACTAGCCTCCATCTAGGACGGTCTGATGAGTGGCAATATGGAACGTGGGAACAATTTAAGAAAAAAATGAACCACCTCGAGGAAGGAACGATTCCTGAAGTTACTGTAATCATATGTCAAACACCTGCAAGCCCACGAGGGAGCCCAGCTGGATCTTCTACAGTAGCTGGGGCCATACACTTTTACCCTCTTAAACATGAAGTTGGAGCTGATTGTCCAGAGGAAAGGGCAATAAAGTACAAAAGCTTCAAAGGCTTCAGCTACTGTTACCTTCTGGCTGGGGTCAACCCCCTTAAAAGTGAGACTCTCTGGATAAATAAGCCTAGGAGGCACGGGGATTTCTGCCAGGAGAGAAAGGCTGGGCAATCAGTCACGTTAATTTGGGCTAAGTGAAGCATGAATGAGGCCTTTACCATTCATTCAACGTTAATCATATTGTTAGCTAGAATAACAAAACTGACTCTGTAGAAATCCAGTCTAATTTCCTTTTGTTGTAAAGTTAATCCAACCATGTTGTTACTGTGTGGAAGTTCTGTCTTCCTAAAAGATCTTTGACGTTGGCTTAACATCTCTTTCATAAGCTTAATTCTCCTGATTGAATACTGTTTTGGTATTTAGCAGGGATAACCGCTCCATATATTTTGTGAAAATAAACTTGTAATCATCTGTATACCCTTGAAAAGGGAGACTACCAATCAAGTGTCCAGGCAGACTAAGATAACTCTGAAATAATAAGGATGAATCAGATGAGAAATAATAATATAAATAGTTACATAAACATCGTCCAAAAGGTAAAATCATGTGAGAATTATTAAGGTGTATCTTCCCCAAGAGACAGACAGATGTGTGTTTATACTCATTTTGGGGATAAGAGAAAACACTTGAAAAGGACATCTTAATCACTCTTATTTAGGGCGTATTTTGACTCAGTAAAGAATTAGATCATATATATTACCTAAATTTTCACTAATGATGGTTATTCCTTAATATGTCCTTAAAATACAGAACTGCACTGATGAAAAGGTTTGGGACAGTTAATCCAAACCTATCACAATGTCAGCCTCTAATGCTGAGATAATAAAATGAGTTGAAAAATACAATTAAATCCTATTTTCAGGTCTGCCTTTTGAGCATGCCTTGTGCCCTCCACTTAAAATATTGCCTCCAGGTATCCTCACATACAGTAGACACAAAAACATGAAAATATGTACATACAGACGTACAGCAAAGTTGCTGGCAGCCAATGCATTTAACTCTCAGCCAAACGTACTTGTGTGGTGCTTGTCCTTAGCGAACCTCCCTCTGGTAGTCCTTATGTGTTTCAAGCTCATGGAACGTTCAGTTTTCATGGCAAAAGCAATGGGGTCACATGCAGCTGGTTGCTTGGTTTAGGGTGGAGAATGGTACGGGTTTTCCCTTGCATCCAAAGTCTCAGTATAACCGTCTTCTCCCATATTGCCTGGGTCTACCTTAATGTGCTTAAGCAGATGTAAGAGCGTGCTGCCCCGGGAGGGCTGAGTCTGCCCTTTCCACCCCCGTACTCCCGTGTCCTCCCTGTGTTGGTGTCAGTAGCTGCACTACTGTGCGACTGTGTGATACATTGGGTTCAGGCTGAGGAACACACCGCAACCTAATACAGTAAATGAACAAGGGGAGGTTAATGCCTGGTCAGAGCCGTGAGCTGATCTGACACACTGGGTGGCAGCAGCATCCCCAGCCCCGACCCAAGAGCGGCTGTGGGAACACGTAGTCACAACATGATTTTGTGCTGGCTTAAGTTGCCTGTAATGCCTTTCCTTAGTTCACATGACTGAATTTATAGACAAAAAGGGAAAATTTAGTAGAAGTTTTTAATTCTTCCTTTAAAGATAAATCCCACTGTCTAAACCCAGAAAACAAATAAAAAGAATAAACCTTTCATTTTTAAAATTCCTTTCTCTTAAAGCTGGTTGCATGACTTTTTGACAGGCTGACCTGTAATGTCCAAGGCCCTGGGCTCAGTAGTTTTATGGATGAAGGGCCCTTGTGGAGTTAGCTTCCAGTTAAGTGGCAGATCAGAGTAGTGATTTTCATTTTCATATTTATGGCTGCTCTTTTAGTCCTGCTAATTACCTTAATTCAGTACACTTCAGCAGAGGTCCTAGCAGTGCTCTTGTCTTTGCATGTTTTATGACCGGCTGTCAGACAGAGCCAAGGTTGAACCTCAGACTTTTGCACCTCCAAGGCATAGACTCCCCTCCTACTCAGGGACTCCCATCTACGCTTTGGACATTGTTCTGGAAACAGAGGAAGCAATTCACCATTTGATTTTGTCTTCTTGCAGACAGCAGGACCAGATCGCCCCAAAATTCAATGACTTGGGTCTCTGTCAAAAGCTGCTGGTGTCTGAAAGTGTCAGGGGACTTTCATGCTGTGTGGCATGCCAAGATTGAAGATCTTCACCTTGGTACCTCCAAATACACATCATGTGTTGCTCCAGACATCACTGGCTGTAAGACCATAAAACATCCATGTGATGTTCAGCGTCACTAGCACAGTTCTTTTTCCTGTTGCAAGGATGCCTGTTGTAAGCTGCCCTCCTGCAGTATCATGGATAGGAGTGGGTTCCAAAAATTCCTGATTTTAGTGGATTTCCAGGCATAACTGAAGTGCCAGGTCCATTCTGAAAGGAAGTGTCATTTTTCTCCTAGGCAGAAAGTGGTACCAAGAAAGACCACCCCAAATTCCAACACCTCTGAAAGCTGGGGAAGTTGGGCTACATTTTAGCTCATGGCAACCCTGAAGACTCATTGCCTGGAGGTTCTGGTTGTTATCAGTGCAAAGTGGTTGTCTCTCTGCCTGCAGGTGCCTAGGTGGGGTTATACGGGGCCATAAATCGCTGCTGGGGAAGTGCTTTCCCTGGTCTTTGTTCTCTCTTGGCTTCATGCGTCAGAAAATAATTAACAAACATCTATGAGGGATTCTCGGTGATGGGTTGTCATCACTGTTATGGGTATAGGAGCTGCCTTCCAGGATAAGCCCTAGTCCACACCTAGGTCAGTGTCCTATGTCCGATACTGGCCAATGTCACTATGAAAAATGCCCATAAGCTCTATAATAACATGTTGCCCATGCCTTCCCCTTGACCTTATGTCTGATGCCTGAGTACCAATAAAACTTCTGTCTCTGTCTCCGGTGTGTTAAGGAAAATGAGAACATTTTTGCAGGCTGCATTTTCAGGAAGTGTCCCGAGGACTCTCTAATGTTCCCAAGTTTTCTGTGAACTACAAAAATACGACGTATTTATAAATAGGTTTCAGTTGCAGTGCTAATAGGCTGAGGCTGATAGCCATCATTTTGTGGGGAGAGACTTTCAATCCTATAGTGCTTTTTAAAGATGTTGTCCCAGGTACATCTGTCATTAGGCTTATTGCTTGGTATGTCATCCTCAGCACTCCTGGAGTCCTTCATGCATGGGTGAGGGGCAGTTTCTGATTGGGTGGACAGAGGGTCTCTACATCCTAATCTTCAGATGTGCCTGGTGGGACTGCAGCCCCGGCCACTGTGAAAGGGAAAGGCGTGTGTTGTGCCATGCAGGTGGTCTCCAGCTCAGCAGCCAAGTCGTGACACCCCCAACCACCTCAAATTGTCCATCAGCTGCTTTAGCAGACAAACATAAGTACGAGGTCAGATGGCTGCCAGATCTTGTGTGCTGGGATTATGCCAGAGATGCCACATCTTTCATTATCCTTAGCTGGCATCATGTTTGCCTGCTCTTGTGTTGCAGAGATGTTTTTAATTTGCTATTTCAGACTCTCAGAATTGAGACAGTCTTAGCTGCCATACCCTTGCCGTGGTTGTGATTTTTTTATTCCTGCTCTCCTGTGGGACTTCAGATTTCATTCTTTTTCTTTTTCAGTTTTAAAGGTGAAATTTGGTGGGTGGAGTTTTGCTCCTTGGTGCACAGAGTAAGACAGCCCCTCGGGAATGAATTTTCTGCAGTGGCAGTTGGGGGAGCGTTGTTCATCTTTGGTGAGATCGTGGCCCTGTGAAGGCCAGCACAGATGACCAACGTCTCTTTACACTATACTGGATCAGTTTCATGAGACAGCTATGCCCTCCTTTTTCCTTTGGGATAAATCTGACTTCTGCTCAATTTCATTTTACAAGAAACTGGGGACAGAATCTGTCTTCAAATAATTTCTTTATTAAAATATAGTTGGGGCTTTGGCTATTTTGTTTAACAGGGTTGTTGACAGATGGAATCAAATGTCCCGAGTTCTTTTAGTTTTGATTGAATTGGACAATGGTATAAGGTTAATTAAGTGCCACTTGATTTTTGCAAACAATATTGGAGAACAGGAATTGAAACAAAGTAAGTTGCAAAGTTATCAACCTTCAAATGGTTTTCATTGAGTGGCTTTTAATTAATCTACAATTGTTGCATTGTATTTAAACATGTATTGCGATTGCAAAATTCCAATTAAATAACAATTGATTACCTAAAACAGAAGAGGGGGAAAAAAAGCTGCTCCAATAAGGTCTTACTTGAAGCATAGATTTCTGCTGCCCTCCCGGTGCCCCCACCAGCTCTGGCCCCGTCTGATATCGGTAATATTTTCTGTGGAGAAAAAGACCACTTCTCACTGAGATGTAACTAAGCAGTAAATTAGTGTTGGTCACGCAAATGGTGAAAAAGCTGGAGTGCTTTGCTGTTGTGTGTGGTGAAAGCTGCTCCTGGCTGGCAGCTGAGGGTGCTCACAGCTTGGCCAGCCTTGCCTGGGGCAGATGCTTGGGGTGCGGTTGTGAGATGGGGACCCCCTCCATGGCTGGGCCCACCCCACTGGAGCACCCCGCTCTCCTTCCAGGGCCGTGATGAGGATGTGCTTTGGCAGTGAGGAGCATGGCAAACCTGGGACTGACTTGGTGTGGATGGAAAAGTGGTGGAAGCTGTGCTGTATCCTGCTGGTTCTTGGTACGTATCTTTTGACATGTCTTTATTTATCAGGCAAGTTAACGGTTAACTTCTAGGTTTTCTTCTCATTGGTCTATTATGACAAGAATGTGAAAGGCATATGGTGTCTGATACATTATAAATAGAAATAGAGAAATGGGTTATATCAGTATGAAAGATATCAGGTGATTCGGGGATGTCCAGCAGCAGGATTTGGGAGAGGCAGAGCATGAGAGGACAGTGAACAGATTTTCCCATGGGTGGGTTAGGAGTAAGGTTGCTGCCCCTCTAAGTTTTCGCCCATGGCTGTTACAATCACAGGACACGAGGTCATGGATGTTATTCTGTGTGTTATTCAACCACTAGTCAAGGGAACCCCTTGCAAAAGCTGGTATTGCAGAAGTGCTCTGCTGCACCCTATTTTGGCAGTGAGATCAGGGATGAGCAAAGGAGGGATTTTTTCATGCTCTGAAAGCCACAGCCTTTCCAGATAGACAAGAACATGTGGAGATGAGAGAGTTTGCAGGAGCTGATGCTGCACTTGGGTCTCCGTAAGGCGTCCCTGAATAAAGAAATTCAGCTTCTAGCACTGTTGGTTCAGCACTTTATCTACCTCAAACACAATGACAGGTGTTGTTTTGAATTAATGGCAAAGTAGTCATCATCGAAATTACACTTACAATATGATGAGCTTTAGCATTTACCAAGAGTTATGCATCTTCAGTATGCTTATTGGTATTTAATCTGCAAGGTTGGATCCCCTCAGCAGAAATGTTGACATTGAACTGCTTTCTGGATTCTCTCAAGCACTGTAAGACACAATTACCTTCACTCAAGCTATCTGCAGATAAATTAGAAAATGAAGTACTCTCTGATATTATCCTTTAAGAAGCTTTTTAAGAGAGAAGAAAACAAGTTGTAAGCCCTACAAGGAAGGGTAATTATCTCTTGTGGGGTGGGAGTATCTACAGTCTTGTAAAAGCACTGAAATAGCTACTGTAACCTAAAAATCCCAGTGAAAATTATTTTTCTTATTCTACTGTACTTGAGGTCAAGCCTGTATGTTGTTTAGCTGAGCTTTGCCTCAATGACATTCAGGTAAAAAACATATTGATCAGGGCGTTGTTTCCATTAGGTTTTGCACTCAGCCAGCCAGGCAGGATTTGTTTCCTCACGAGGATGCTCCTTCACCTCGCTGAGGCTGTCGTCCAAAGTCAACGGGTTCTTCGAGGCTTGGAGCGAGTCCGATCTCTATCATTCAACCATCGCCACATCCCAAGGGAAAGGGCTCCTCAGGAACACAGCTGTGTTCTTTCCATGAGTCCAGAGGGAAGGGTCTCCATCAGATAGAGTAGCTCTGATGACTTGAATGTCTTGTGGACATACCTTGGCTCAAATAAAGGAGGTAGAGAGTAGGCAAAGCAAACAGGCTTTCTTGTGACCTTTTTCTCCTAATCAAGAGGGAAAGAAAATAATTGGTTTTGAAACTGGCACTGTTCAGCGGACCAGCACTTCCACCTTCTGTAGGTGAGCCACAAAGTTATTTGCTCTATGTATTAATTATCTAGAAAAGAGATGGAAAAAAAATTAGATCCATATTTTGCAAATGACATCAAATATTTGAGTTAGGAAAGAAAAAAAGAAAATACGCAAATGTACAATTTATTATTCATTGGCAGTAGCTATTTCCCCTTAGAGCAGGCAGATTGGGAAGAGCAATTAACTAACAGTCTTACATTTTGGTGTGCGCAAGGCAGAGCACAAGCCATTCGGGCTAGAGCACACAATGGAGGCAAAAAGTACTTCTGCCCCTCCTGGATGATGAATAAGAGCAAGCCCCGAGCATACCTTCTGCTGATAGACAAAATTCACAGCCACTTTGTGCCTTGGGGTGGCCTGGTCCTCGGCGGGGGACAGGACTCAGCCTGGCACAGCACCGAGCAGCTGTGTCCCCGCTGAGGTGACGAGGTCTGGGATCAGTGCTTGTGCTAGTGAGCTGGCCGAGACCTTCACGAGCTGCTGACAGGAATGATTTGAATGATGGATTTACCCCAGGGAATGCTGGATTAATTTGCAGGTGGGACAGAGGGAAAAAGCTAGATGTGACTGTTGACAGATCACAGAAAACCTCTAGCTGATGTACTTAGTGATTTAAAAACAACCACCCAAGTGTCAGATTGTCTAAGGGACAGAGTGGTAAAAAATTTACATGGGATTATTATTTTTCCTTTCGAGGAATTTGCTGTCCGCCTTACCAGAAACACAGCTCCCTGTTCTGTTTGCCTGTTGTTTGACAGAGCAGAGAGTGCTCTGAACTGGACAATAAAAATTAATGAGAGCAGGAAAAGATCTCTGAGAAATACAACAGAAAAAAAATAGAGAGCAGATGAATACAGAGACATGGTGGGAGGATGTACAATAACAAACAGTACAGAGAAAGCAAATTGGCCCAACTGAATTTTGCTCTAGTACTAGCCTAAGAGGGGATTTTGTAAAATGAATACATTAATGTAAAATGAACGACTTAAAAGAAAGTGTTAGCAATCTTACTGAAAGGAACAAACCCAGTGTATTTCAAAAGCTCTGCATACCCTAAATCATCCAATTATACAACCTTTGCAGTAATCATATGGCCATCACAGTATTACCATTTTACAAAATATCACATTGAAATACAGCTTTTTTTTCTGTGAATATTGGTTTCAGGAAAGAGTAGGGTCATTTTAAAGTCAGAATAATCTTAATGTTCAACACATCTGCTTCAAATATGTAATTGTACATTTGTTTGATAGCTAGCTTGGTGTGAGCGCGCTGCAGACTTTTTTTGTCTTGCCTTGTAAGTGAAAAGAAATGAAACATGGCAGAGAGATTTTATGTCGAGATGTGGATGAAATCCAACACTCACTTCTCAAGAAACAAAGGGGCTTTGTGCGAGGGACTGTGGGGCACCCCACCGACCTGCCCAGGCAATGTCGTGGGGTAGGTGTACAGTGCTTGTGTTTCTGTGGCTGATAAGCAGTGGCTAATTCTTCTTGATACACCCAGGAGAAGTCATTTTGAACTTTGCAGTCATAGGGAGGGACCAAGTCTTGCTCCAGACCTGAGAAGCACTTACTTCGGCATCATCAGAAGAATGGGTCAAATCAAAGGTCCCCTTGTTTTTCATCTCAGGCATTTTACTATGGGTCCCCCAGGTTACCATGTGGTTTCCAGTGCCTCTCAGTGCCATTCAGCAAAGCCTGTCTCAAATCTTCTTTGTTTTTTTTTCCAGATGACATTAATAAGTGAGAGAGCATACAGTGCGGCACAGGTCCCACCTCCTGCTAAATGGAGAGGTCTGTAGATTTGAGGCTCCCAGGGTTTCTGACTCAATTTATCCAGTGAGTTTTTTGTGTAGAAGTAAGCAAAATCCATCCACTTTTTTCTGCTTAGTACCTTCATAGGTATTTCTCCAGAATTGCTCTGCTGGTCAACTAAAAAGTGTTTTTATTGTTGTTGTCGTAGTGTAATGAGATTTCCCTCTGAGGTGTTTTTACATACTTTTCAGAGTAGAACTGAACTAACTACAGTTTTAATGTGGCTTCTTATCATATTGAAATTGTACAGACTACGGAGATTTTTTTTTTTCCCCTCTTTTTCCTTTTCAAATTGGTTTTTGTTCTACCATTGTACATAAAACTGCTTACCAGGAGCAGTCATTTTTGAAGTGCTGCATGTTCTACTATTTCCATGTTTGGTTGGTTGTTTTTTTCCTGAAATATGGCACCTGTTTTTCCTAGTAATTAGTGCAACAGTTCATGCCAAAGCTAACAAATTAAAGGCTTGGCTTTATCAGGTTACTAAAGCACGAGCTCATCTCTCTATTTTTATTAATCTAATAGTAAGTAGTACTTCCAAATGTACTCTTCTAGCTCCTGCTCCATGCTCAGGGAGGCACCGTCAGAAGGCTAATCTGCAAATCTTACACCTAAGGAGATGCTCGGCCGTTTGGAGATGCTCTCTTTCCCCTCTGACAGAGGAAGGAATCTAGATAATTAGTTTAAACTAATCTAGCCTACACCTAAGTAAGACAAGCGCCATCCCAATTTACCAACTTAAGGACTTACAAAGATCTTTAGACCACGAGGTTGTGCAATATCCCACTGGTCAGAGCGTGCACTGCGAATGTTCGGAATAGTCCTGGTTTGGTACCTGGACTGTAACTCAAAATTTATTTTAGGAAAAAACCTCTCATAATAAAGTTAAACAAAAAAGTGGTGCCTTATTTAAATAGTACTAAGTGCCATAGTATTTAAATTGCATTAAAATGTCTAATTTTCATAAGCAATTTTTTCTTTATTTCCTGCCTTTATTCCTATTATATATGGCATTTGTACAATGAACAAATTAAGAAGATTCAACAAATATGCTTAAATGGAAACTGAATTTAGCTATGAATAGAAATGACAAATCAAAATGTTAAACCCCAGTTGCTTCAACAAGTGTGTTAAAATCCTTCCTGTAAAGCAACAATACATGGCATCTCTGGATGGGGCTCTACAGGAAGTAGGTTTTATGTGTTTTAGAAGTTTGGGGGTGTTTTTGCTCTTCTGCCTTGTCATCTGGTATCTGCCCTGGGCTTCCACCCACCTTCTCTTTTTTGGTGGAAATACCCCGAGATTATAGCAACTCTGAAGTTTCATAGCATGGGAAAGCCATTTCCCAGCCAGAGTTAATCTCAGCCACGGCACCCTTGGAGGAATTGATGAGGTCAGGTAAGCTTTTTTTTTTTTTAAAAATAAAAAATGTATTCATTTTACTAGCACTACTTTCTATCCAAATATTCGGGGACCACAGCAAGATACCCCACTAAAAGCCATTAGAAAGACACTGCAAAGTTTTAATCCTTCTTTCATTTTTCTCTTTTTATTGTTGTTTAACAGCTGCCTCAGGTCAGACCCCCCTTAGTTTTCCTCATTTGCAATCCTTAACATATGAAATCCACAGCCATGGTTGTCCCCAGTGGGTCACAGCTGAACCTCTTCTCTCAAACAGCTTTTTCTGGCAAGAAGGGAGTTATCCACGGTTTGATAACATGTTACAGGTCCAAGAGTGGTCTCATTGCAAAGGGGACATAGATTTTTTTCTCCTGAACTTTGTATCTTAATTTCTTGGTTTTAGATGTGTTCATCTGGAGTGCTTTAATTAAAATCTTAGTCAAAGCGTTCCTATTCCTTACTTAGGCTCAAAAATCCCTGGATGAGGGACTGCCCTGTCCAGCGGGCAGCATGGACCTGTCCTCTCAGCCCTTTTTTCCTGTGATTTCAGAGGCTGCATGAATCACTTAGGAACAAAACTGCCTGCATCCTGATCTGATTTAAATTGTTATATTGTCTAGAGAAATGACATTCAGATCAAACATCTTAAAAAAAAAAAATCCCATATGCCGTGAATTCCAAACAAAGCTGGTTTTGCCTGGGACATAATGACACCAGCCTGTTGTGCTCTTCCACAACAGCCTGTAATTATTTCTCTCCTCAAACTGTGCATACATCATTGAGGAGGCTGATACATAAATAAAAAGGCTGCATTAATTTCAAGCTACATTAGGAACTCAGGAGTAAAAATAACTGATGCCTGATAGAAAAAAAAGGTAAAATTAGAAGAAAACTGACTGAGAGGTTTCTAGGGGAGTTATAGAGCAAGGAAGGAAAAAATTAAACCATCAGAAAGCAAAAAAGTTTGTTACTGCTCTAGGATTAGATATGCCATGTGGGCTCTGCGGGTTCCTGCAGGTCTTACACTTGATCGTTTACAGGCTGGACAAAGGCAGCGCTGCAAAGGTACGGCATAACCCCTGGGTCTTCACCTTCTTTTCTTCAAGGTCATGAGGAAAATGTGATCACGTGAAGGCCGGTGTGGTTTTCTAAATCAAGCTGTTTCTCCAGAAGGAGGACATATATTGGGAAAATGGCTAGATGGTGCTGACAGAGGCCATCAAGGAGGTGTTGGGTGCTCCTGCTTTCCTTCTGCTGTTCTGGAATCTGCAATTCAACTTCAAAGGCTTTGGTGTGTCTGATTACCAGCTATGTGAAACAGTGGGTTAAACTGGGACTGGAATTTCACACAAAGCTTGGATTTGACATGACAAATCAAGGTATCTTCCCATCCTCCCCATCTCACATCTGGTAAGCTCATCTCTCGCAGATAAACACAGGTATCCTCCATGCGCTCCAAGGAAACGCTGTTTTGGTTGCCAAAAAAAGCTCTGTCAGGCAAAGGGACGTTCTCTGTCATTTTTATCTTTTCACAGCCATTATGTATAACCAGGAAGGAGGTGGCCGCATTTTTCAAATCGGCATGTTAGAAGTTAAGCTTTTAAATCTATAATTAGGTACATAGATCTGAGCTGTTTGATTCCCGGAAAAGCTGAGTGTTCACATATTCAGCTGAAATCCCAAGGGTAACCATTTCGGCTAGCAGATAATGTACACTATATACAAAGGTTTTTTTAAAAACAAACTAAATCAATGCTAATCTTAAATGTTCAGAAATCAAGGCCCTTGTTAGAAGAAAGGAACGTACTGATGAGTAACCCGCCCGGTGTGCAGCCACGTCCTTCCCAGAGAGCACGCTGCCACCTGAACCCGATGTGCTTGGCAATTGGTCTTGCTGCTTTATTTTCTCTGAGCTCATACATCAAATCTAAGTTTTCTCTCTAGGAACTGAATGGTGACTCTCACCAGCATCACCGTTCTGGAAATTTCTCTCCAGCTCTCCAGAAGGGAGTTTTCCTGGAGAAGCCCAATGCTCCTGGCCCTGGAAACGGAGCCGGCGCCTTGAACTAGGAGGGAGGACAGGGCTGGTGGCTGAGACGGGGGTCCTGCAGAGTGCTGCCATGAGCAGTGGGGTCTGCAGTGCCGGAAGGGGAGAAGAGAAGGGGGGGCCGAGGTTCAGGCAGCAAATGCCACAGCCAAGCAGGAGGGGCGAGACCTGGCCTCGCATCTCCATCCCGCCTCACGCAGGGGGGAGCTGGAGGAGGAACGGAGCCCTGACCACCTCAGGGTCTAATGAAGGTGTGAGCTGCTGGCTCTCCAGTGTTTGGGGGCTTTCCTATTCTTTGTCTGAACATGCAAGGCCTTCCTTTTTATTCTGATCCCAAAATCTAACTGGAATTCAAGATTATTTTTCTTTCTTCCATATTTCAGGATTTGGGAAGAAGAAGTGGGCTGAAAATGAACATGAATTTCTATTTAATTTTTAAAGGACCATGTTATTAATGGCTTTCCATACGATATACTAATGCTTAATGAATTACCAACTAGGGACCACAGTTTTTTTATGCAAGATGTTTTACTGAAAGTTGTTAAAACCCAAGTGCTGACAGATCACACTTTCCGTTAGAGTTTAGGATTACATGGCCACTACTTATGTTATGACTAGAGTTGTAACCTAAATTCAATTATGGGTATTCCATGGCAGGTTTTACTGGATTGTATATCCAAGTTAATCTCTGTAGCTTGATTGAATGGCACCAGTGAGAAACCTGACTCACACAACACAAGCTAACAACTTGCTCCCCTATAAATACTTGAGAATTGGCTTTTTCTTGAGTGCTAGTAGGAGGCAATCCAAAGAAATTCTTCTTCTGGCAGAGGCTGCTGAAGGACACTGAAAGTTTTTCTCTGAAGTAATTGCATTTATCTGCAGAAATACTGAAGTAACAAGTGATTGTTTGGGAAAATGTGTTAGATTTTTTCCCCCCTTTCTTTCTGTTCTCATCATTGTCTGTTGCTTGCTCTTTTACACATCAGTCTCTTTAAAGAGGGAGCCGTTCCAGCTGCGTCAAAATAATTTTCTTTTGAGGGTGCATGTTCTTCTTTTGTTGATCAAAAGCAATTAGAGAGAGAAGAGCTGACAGTTTCACTGAACTGTCAATGAAAATACCATAATGAACAGTTTATTTTGAAATAACCAATTCTCCCATTAAATGATCTGTAGCCCTGGGGGGGAAGAACTATGTGGGAACAAAAAGTATTGTTTGTTACAGCATCTCTGTGTTGATCTTTTGATATTTTCTAGGAACACAGTGGTATCAGTATTTTGAAAGGAACATTGGGAAGTGTGAAAGAGACTGCAATGCACCGGGATCAGACATCACACTGGTGACCACGAGAAGTTTCCTTCTTTCTTCAGGAGCATCTGGGTGTTTTGCCTCTGTCACAGCTTTGTGAACCCCTGTAAAAAATGGGAGAAGCATGCCAAGTTCAGCTCACTGGTTTTAAATAACTTTATCTGGTTAATTGCTTCATAATCCCAACTGTACAGGAGATCAATGAACCTTTTAATTATCATGAATGGTTGGAAATGCTGTCCTCCTCCCCTGGGAAGGGTTGTGTAGGACACCACATATCCATGATGTGGGCAGTTGGGTATGCACATACACACCTTTAACCTGTTTCATAGACAATTGTTTCCAAAGAGCATCAGCAGCTGAAGATGCAGCACATCTTTGCACGGGGCACAGCCCCTTAGAAAGACCCCAATGGCCCTTTGTGGCCATGCTCTTGTGTAACTGCCTGTGCCAAGGGCTCTGCCTGCCCTGTACAGAGGCAGAGAACTGAATAGACGGAGGAACTGTTTGTGGGGAGAAGTAGGTGACAAAACCAAACGCTAGAAAGGCATTAAACCCCTAGTGGAGTATGAAGCCGGTTTGCTCAACTGAGACAATGTGCTCAATATGTTTTAGATATACCCTCTTCAACCCAAATTCTATTAAAGAAGCATGTACCTGTCCCTATTTGACTCTACCAGGAATAAAACTTGTTTTGTGCTCTTAAATCCTCCTTCTCCCTGACTGACTTCCCCAGGACCACCCATGTGCAGGCTTTTCCTACTTTCTCCTTTCCTTTGCACAACCTCCCACATTTTATACAATTAGGGCTTCTCCCCCATCCCTAGACAAGTTCACCTCCTCTCCTCTCTGCCCCATCTCCTCTCTGCTGTTATTCCTTCCCTAGACAGCCTCTCCGCAAACCAAGGCTGATCCTTGGGCTTGTGAAAGCAGAGAGAGAAGAGTCACATCTGCACCTTGTTGTCTGATCACGACTGACTCACTGTTGTGATGGTGCTTCAACTGTTTCCAGGCCAGCAGCCAGCACGGGCAAGTGGCTGCTACCCCTCTCTGCATCTCACAGAAATGACCTATACCGTGTTGCTTTACATCCACAGCAAAGTGAAGCACTTGGTCTCTGTGGCGCACTCAGGATGGCACCATCTTCACATTTGCTTATTTGGGGCATACATTTTTTCCACAGGGTCACACAGGAGGTGTCACACTGCTCAGCTTTACACGTCTGATTTCACCACCCACTCTACCCATGTGTCTTCAAAGCTGAAGGAGAGGTACACAAGCTGAAAACCCTGGAGGAGCACTTGCTCTGCAGCAGATACTTGCAGGGCTCAGATGGCCAGCATAGGTGCTGAGTGAGAAGCTTGGCAGTCTGAAGCTCTTCCCTGGAAGGTCTCATTTCCATGTCTGTTGGTACTTATTAGGCCAAATCTATACCTTGTAGCACAAGTATCAGAAATTCCCTGTACAGAAATGACCGGCTGGCATCCTTCACACAAAAAGTCAAGCCAAACAGTGGATAATACCATTATAATAATCTTTCTTGATCTTTGCTGGCCTCTTGGCACTGCTTTTATAAATGTATGTCACTGCTGCAGCTCAGTCACCAATGATCTCGTTCAGTCAGGCATCTGCTTGAACTACCAGAAGCTCCAAAAATATGGAAGTAAAATTGTCTTCTGCAAGTATCTTGTGGTTCTAGGGTATGGTAATCAGCACTTGCTGCAATTCACAATAGCCTGCTTTAAAGATATAATCATTCAGTCAATGTAATTAGTAAGAGTTCAGAAACTAGCACTGAGTGCAGCAAGAAATGGATGACCAAGTTGGTGTCTTGTCTCCTAGAGATCTGGAAAAGGGAACTTTGTCTTTCCTACCTGACTGGCCAAATCCTCCAGCTGTTACAGCAACTCTCAGGCTACTGCTTCACTGCCCCACTCCAGAGCATTCAGCTGAGTGTTCAGAGCTCATTACATATTTTTCTAGTTATACCTAATTTTTCAGCACAATTTCTCTCGCTTACTCTTCAGGGTGTGCATTTCATGTTAATTCCTATGCTATTTGAAAAGCCTTTTCAGGAGGGCAAAATGGATCCCAAATTATTAGCTCTGCCTGGATATTGCTTCTTTTCCCAATTATTGTTTCCAAATAAAATTTGTTAGTTTATGCCTCCTGATCCAGATGTAATTATAGCGTGGCTGTCAAATAAGAGCTGGTTTAGTGCCAGCAACTAGGGAAGCCTCCTTTGTAGAGACATAAGGAGACCGTTACTTGCAGCTTGTCTTACAGGGTTTGGGTCTTATTTAAATAATGAGAAAATAGCTGTCTGTCTCCAGGAGAATAATCTAAATGGCTGCCTTTGAGTGAAACATTTGGTGCTGTTTTTATGCTTTTCATGTCGCAACAGCATGCTGCCTCAGTACAGCCTGATACAACCACTGATGTGTCCAAGCTGGAGATGAAAAACAGCAAACATAACAATTTTAGTGGGTTGTTTGTTAGGATTTTACATGGAGTTTTCCAATGAGAACCAATGCTGCTGGGGTCTTGCTGGCAAACATGAAAGTACTAATTATAGACGAAAAGTGCATCTCACTTTGATTTGAGCTGTGTAGGACTAGGTTATTTTTGTGTAACTTGTGGAATGTCATTTCACACTAACATCAGAGTTATGGATGGATCTTCTCCTTATTTTGAGGATGTCCATAAAGAGCAGCGAATTGCACAAAGGCTTGGATATGGTGGGCCAAACACCCACTTTTTTTTTGGTTGTTGCTTTGCTGCTTTTCATTTGTGGTCCTGAATTTTGTGGCATGAACAGCCAGCATATGAACACGGTATTTTGGCATCCTATTAAAAATTCTCAGCAAGTCCAAAGCCAAACAAATATCACGAATGTGTCCTAAAAAGGCAAATTGCCTTCAGAAAATGGCACCCAAATAATGGAGTTTGTCTTCTTGTCCTAGGGGTTAAGCAACCATCTTTGGTCACTTTGCAGACCAGAGATCTGACACAGGAGGATCAGTTCTTTTTAGACATGTTTTGCTTCATTGCGACATCCCTCGCAAAATGCAACTTCTGCAAACTGACTTCTGTAAGAGCTTGGTGTCTGTACAAACAAGGACAGCGTTCCCTGGAATGGGGTTCAGTGTTCCAGGGAGGGCTGCGTGTGGCAGAGTGTGATGCCACTTTATCTTTAACTAGAAAATGAATATACTGTCAGGTCATTTGGGTTGCATTTGGGCCGAGGCATTCAGTGCGAGCGTGTGCCTCTGCTCGGTATCCTCAGGCACTCTGGAGCAGACTGTTTTAGGAGTTATTGCCTCTCCCTGGGCAAGATGCCCTTGATACCTTGCCTCTGGCCAGGACCAGGAGGGTCTGGGTCCTCCCTGGAGCTGGGAGAGCCTGTTGCTCATGGAGGGAAACTCCTCTTCTTCCTCCCCAGCTCCTGTGTGGGTCCTGATGCCCTGGGAGCTCCCGACTCTGTGAGAGGCAGGAGCACCTCCGTGTTGCTCAACCCAAGGTCAGAGCTTTGCCTCTGTGAGGAGCTACGCAAGGCAAAATCTTCTGGTGCCTGCTGAGCCTGGAGCTGTGCCAAGCCTTATTTCTCGGTGCTGAGCAGTGTCAGAAAGATCAAAGCATTGTTGAGAGGTGGAAATAACAATTACTTATTAGGACTAACTTCTGCCTCAGAAATTGCGTCTTCCCCCCCTAATATAACTTCTTCTCAGTTGCCTCTATCCTTAGCTGGAGTAAGGAAAACCTCCAAGGCCCAGCTTTGGATTTCATTAACACTCCTGGAAAGCTGGGGCAAAGCCACTGGCTCCCGCAGGGTCACTCCAGCTGCACACCTGAATCCGGTTTGATGACGGCAGAGCTGATGTGACAGCCAAGAATGTGCAGGAACAATTTAAAGCAGGAACGGAAATGTTTCCTCTTTAAAGAAAAGGAGGTGATACTGAGCCCTTTCCACATGCTAATACCCATTTCTGAAATGAAAGCCAGGCTGAGAGCAATAGATATATCCTGCACAGATTGCAAATCATCTCATCTTGTGTCTGGTTGCCGAAGTCCTGGATTTCCTAAGCTCTCCAAACTTAAAAAACTTTTTCCTAAGTATTAAATCCAAGGCAAATCCATATGGTGGATTATAATAAATGCACTGATCTTAAAAACTGAGCTCTGAGGATAAATGATGTGGTCATCTTAACCAAAAATCTTTGGCCTTTGTAGAAGCTCTGCACTGGAAGACCTTCAGTTGCTCTTAATTTTACTTGCTTATGGGAGCTGTGAGTAGGAGTTTAACAGCAGCATCTACAGGGGCACCTCTCACTAAAATGGCCTGTCCTGTGACCCACATCAGTGCTTATAAGCAGGGGCGGAGGCCAAATTCCCACTGTCAGCTGAGAAAACAAAAAAAAAGACTTTTGTCCTGATAATTTCTCTGTGTGATTCCGCCCTTTTCCCCAGAGCTCAATACCCAGGATTGTGAAGCCAGTTCTAGAAATTACACTCTTAACACATGGTTTATCCTGCTGAGAGGGTGAGGAAGGGAAGGGAAGTCTTAGTGAGGAACAACCTTCCTCCTCACTGCTCACATGAGTCCTTGTTGCTGGTGAAATCCACCCACTGGTGCCTCTGAGCAGTAGTTTACAGCCCGCGATCTGGTGGCACTCAGGGGGTTGTCTACCAGGTCCATGGAGGACAACTAAGAACACAACCAGGAAAGCTGTTAGGAAACCCAAATTCTCTGCCAACATTTTGAAGGGCAGAGTTGAAAACTATCACCTGAAGGGCCATGGGTTGCATGCAAGATACCAAGAAGTGACAGGGCTGTCGGTCCATTTAGTCCATTACCCATCTTACAGGACGGTCTCCCTGATTTTGCTTTGCTTGGTGGCACAAAGCTTATTGGTGTTATCCCTGTTGCTGGGTCATAGCAGCAATCGTGAGTTTTGTGTGTACAAATATGCCTCTGTGTTCCACTTTCCAGAAAGCAGTAGTAACATTAACATACACCCTCTTTTTCTTAGTAGTCCCCATAGTTAAAGAAAGCAGTGATCAAAACCCGTAACTTTCCATGCAGCTTTTATACCATTTGAAGGGCTGAGCTCTCCACTGCCCTCTCCATGTGGAGGTAAGGTGTTTGCAGTCATGGAAGCGATGCTGAATTCAGCACACTGGGCACTGTATGTGTGACAGACTCTGGAGTGATCAGCGCTACATACATAAGAAACAGCCTTTGAATGGTACCTGTATTGGTGCAAACTGCCAGAAAGTGCGTTGGCATCTCCTACTCACCTCTCCCAGGGATCCCTTCCTCTCCCTGAACACGTCCTGCCCACCCTGGCTATCTCCTCACCCTGGCTATCTCCTCGCCCTGGCCCAGCTGCACACCAGCATCTGTGTCCTCTGCACGGACCCAGCAGCATGCCTGGTACTGAGGAAACCAGATGTGCCAACTGCATCACCTGTATGTGCAAGGGCCATGGCACGCATGCTGGTGGCACCACAGCCTCTCTCCTGATCCCCCATGCCAGCCAGAGCAAGTTGCCAGGTCTCTGCTCTGACTGCATCAGGTGTACAGGGAAGTCTGCGATGGATGATTGCTACAGCAGGGACATGATAGATGCCCATGCTTCCCATGAGTACACCGCACTGTACATGGGATCACCACGTGGAATGCATGCAACCAGGGATGACCTCGTGCTGCAGCCACCCGGTCAAGCCCCTCTGCCAGGCAGCACTTCTGAGCTGGGGATGGGCATCCAGCTGCGCTGCAAAACTCACAGCACTGTGCTGCCAGGCCTGCAATAATTCAGCACGATCAAGTGCTAGCAGCTCATAAAGGACCACGTAACACTATAAAACTGTTGGACTATTAACACAGGCACTTGTGGCCTGTGAAAACCAAGTGATGGTAAATAAGGAACCAAGGTAGTATTCTCCAGTCTGTTGTTACCCCAGTTTGTTTGTAAACTTGCAGGCATTAAGCCCGATATCCATGACAATGGAGTTGACTGTATTTGAGAGGCTGGTCTTTAATTTTCAGCAGAGGTACAAAACTCACAAATACAGCAAAACCAATCTGCAATTAGGAATGTTTTTCTGAACATCTAGATTTACTCACAGCATTAGAAAATTAAGTGTCCATAACTGTGATTTTGGCACTCAGATCTGGATCAGTGCCTGGTGCTAAGGAAAGAAGATACTTTACATCACCACAGTTCTACCTTCAACATCAGGTTAGTGAAATTACCCTTGCCTTTGCAAGGAAGCAGGTTGAATGCACTGCAAGAGCCTCTGCTTGCAGACTGATAAAATATGTGTGAACTGGAGATTCATGCATGTATAGTCTTAATACAGGAACAGCAGAATAAAGGAAATATTTGTCTTCAGGTTATGGTTGTCTTGATAAACTCACTAGCTCTGGTTAAACTGCGTATTTCCTGGTAGTATCTGATGAAGGGTGTTCATATGCCAGAGATTCAGTTGCCACTAATGTAATTGTTTTGTGCCACTGGAGTTTTATTCCACAGCAGGTATATCTGCCTTGCTGTCATGGGGACCTGATTGTGTGGAAACAGCAGAGGGGCTT
This sequence comes from Burhinus bistriatus, assembly GCA_013397275.1. Lineage (NCBI taxonomy): Eukaryota > Metazoa > Chordata > Aves > Charadriiformes > Burhinidae > Burhinus > Burhinus bistriatus. The sequence goes on from VYXH01002690.1 coordinate 780,714, forward strand.
CAAGTGCTGAATCTGCATTTATGAGCGTACACATAAATGTATTTTCTTTTCTCCACCCTGAGCACATGAAAGTGGTGCTGGGTGGCAAGTGTTGAGCACATCAGCCTAGCCCACTCCTTCATTTGGTATTTTTCTCTCCCTTGATAACTGGGATGTTTCTGCAGGACCCGTCCTCTGCAGCCACCACCCTGACCTCCAACTTGGATTGCAACTTTCTCCTAACCCACATAGTAATGCAAACTCTCGCGCTGTTAGTATATATTTTACATTATTCAGAAGTCAACTGATGGTGAGAATTTACCTTTCTTCCTTGCTTTCTGCCTTTCAGGGGTCTGTCCTGGGTCTGGTGCTAGGCTATGCTTTAATGGCTTGGATGATGGAAATGGGTGTATGTCCATGAAAAATGCAGACAACATTAAGCAGTGAAGAGCTACAAGTAGGTTTGGATGTCCAGCTGCTCTCAAAAGTTCGGAAAGGGGGTTGGGAACAAGGAGATGTGATTCAAGGAGACAAAAGAGATGCTGCAGTGAGGTAGGAATAATCACATGCATCAATACGGGGTGAGGGATGGCAGCCAAGGCAGCTGCTCCCCAGAAGGGGATGGAGGGTTGGTAATGGATCACAAATGGGCAGAAGTAAATACTGTGCAGTTAAGAGAAAAGGCAAAGGTGATATGAATGTATGAGGAGTGGTATGGCCTCATTGGCATCTGAAGTCACTCTTTTTCACCATTGTGCACCAAAAAGTCTCCAGACTGAATGCTGTGACCAGGTTTGGTCTTTGCTCTTAAGAAAGATGCAAACCACTTACAGCCTAGAAAAAATGTGCAGAAATCTAGAAAATGTCTCTTACAAGGGAAGGTTTACAGAGAGAGGTTGTTATATCTAGAGGGGAAAGAACTGAGGGGAAACCGAGGAGTCATGCAACATGTAAAAGGCACCTGAGAGGAGGAAGGAAATCTTGTCTCATCATCACTGTTGATCAGAGAAGTAAGGGGTTGTCCTGGTTTGAAGTATAACAGAACCAATTTTCTATTAAGTAATTTTACTTTTCAGTTAAGCCTCTTGGAACTCTCTGAAATTAATACCATATTTTTCAGAGTGTCTGCTTTGAGAGTGATAAGGCCTGATGTTTACAGTTAATACCAAGGAATGGGATGCAGAGAGGTTCTTGCTTATCCTTATTGCTGTAACAACCAAAGCCAGCTAACTTTGTTATGTGCCACGTTGGAGTGTTGGAAGCAGAAAAGCGTAGAGGGTTCGCACCTGCGGTGAGGACCGGACAGGACAGGTGATCCAAAACTGACCAACAAGGTATTCCATCCCATCTGCCTCATGCTCAGTATAAAAGCTGAGGGATCAAAGGGTCAGCCTCTTTCTTTGATGGCAGGTGTCCGAGGTGGACTCTGGTCATTTGCCTTTGACCTTGATCCACGCATTCCTGAATCCAGAACTGGAATCCAGTTCCCGTCCGGCGCTGAGTTCAGTCTGGGACTTTCCCAGTGCCTGCTGGTGACATGAGTGGCATCCTGAGAGCTTGATACTGGTTTTGTATACATTGCCTATATTTCTTCATTTTCTTATTAATATTACTATCTTTTCTTTTTATTATTTTATTATTAATATTTCATTAGTTTAGTTTCTCTTTCAATCTGTACGTCTCTCTCTCTCTCATTATTCTCTCCCTTCAGAGAAGGGAGAGAAGTTAAAGAAAACATCTGTCATTCATTCAGTGGCCAGTCCAGCCCAAACCATGATGGGGGCATATGTTTCTGCAGGGAAGATTTTGGCTTTGATGTTAGAAAAATAATTTTGCAAAGTTGTAGCAGCACTGTAGCACATCTCAATGAAGACCGTACAGGGGAATGTGATTGTATTTAACATATAATTGATTTTGCTCATTCACACATTTCATAGCCACATACTCACATGCACCAAAAATGTGTGCATCACAGGACCATAGGATAATCCAGGTTGGAAGGGACCTTCAGTGGTCTCTAGTACAATTTCTGCATTACTGCAATGCAGCAGTCGAGTCCACAGAGCCAGAGGTGGTGATTTCACAATTTTTCTGGGAAACTTTTTTTTCCTTGGTCAAGGCAGAAGCTCCATGATTTCAATTTATAGCACTGTTTTTTATCCTCCCACTTTGCACCTTTGTAAAGAGCCTGTCTTTGTCTTCTCAGTAACCTTCTTTTAGGTACTGGAAAGTGGTATCCAAGTATCCAGGATCCTTGCAATTACAAGGAGCACAAATGACACCAGCTTGAGTCCTCATCACCTCTCATGAATTCCAGGTAGCATGGTGACTCTGTGCTGGTTTTGAGCATGCTTTTTGCACCCCTTTGGAGCAGACAGTAATTCTGTTACTCCACCCTGTTCCAGCTCTGCGTGCAGGATTCACCCACTCTCCTCTGTCTTCTTATATGGCCATGACTCGGTTCCAACCCTGTTCTTTCTCTTTGCCTTTTTTATCTTCCCACCATCACCTCTTAATGACTTTTCTTAGTCCATTCGTAGGCTGTCCCCTGATTTAGATAGTTCCTTGTTTTCTTAGTCTGGGTGTCTGGAGAAGCTTCTTGTAGATGTGATCGGATCCTGATGATCTGCTAAGAAAGGTGCTATTTTACTGTTTCTCCTGGACTTCCCACACTTGGACTGTCCTATCCATTCTCCATTCAGACTTAGCATTTCTGTTGCAAATGGGAATAAACCGCATTTATGGAATCTGTAGAGATCTCTGGAGATCTTTAAGAACCAGCCAAACCAACATCTGACAGAATTGGTTTAGGGAGCGCTGAATCCAGCCGTTAGGGTGAAGGGTGGACCACATGATCCTTGACATCAATTCCAGCCCTAGTTCTGTGATCCATGCTTACATTGCTCTATCCAGATTTCTTTCTTATAGCACAAAAAGCCCTAGAAACATGAGTTGAGAATAACCAAAACCTTCAAATTAGAATGCAACTAAATAATTTTGTTAATAATGTAATAATTTCTAAGACAGCGTCCTAATATTTTTATGTCTAGCTTGATTTTCTGAACCCATAAAATTGGCAATTTTAAGCATAGCATATGGCATATAGGGTTCCACAATAGCAGTAAATAAATGCAGGCCTGCATTTGCATCTAGAGTCTCCTTCACATGCTAATCATGTCCATTCCACACCTGCACCCCTAAGGGCATGAAGGCAGTTCCCATTTATTCCCTTTTTTCTTAACATTTAATGGCAACAAAAGCTAATGCAGCTAAATATTACAGTGGGATCTGAAGCTGTAATTGAGCTTTCTAGGTGCCGTGGGTATACGTGTAGTTTAAGGGGGTTATTACACCCTTTGGTGAGGAATCATTTGACAGATGGACGCAGGTCTCAGCAAACCTAGCGAGAACCTTCCCACAGTAATGTTCTCCCTCTGTCTGAGCAAATCAGGGTGAAAACCTCAAGGCAGCAGTACTTTTGTCCTAGATGAAGCAGTCAAGTCCACGCATCCAGCTTTAAGTTGCAGATGTGATAGACAGATAACTTTCATGCACATCCAAGCACAGCTTGCCTAGATAGCTGTCAGTCATCAGCTCATCAAAATGACTGATAACCTTGGATGAATTCATACCTTTGCTTATCACCTCACTAAAATAACCTGAATATTGCAGAGGAAGCCCAAGTAATCTTAACTTAGCACTAAGAGTCCTTTTATTGTAAGAGGAAAGAAAGGAGCCCAAGGAAATGCAAATTTCTTACTGCCATCCAGTCCTCTTCCTCCTTGGACCACCGATCGCTGTTCTGTAGTGCCGTTTGCTTCCAAGGTCTGTTCCCCAGTGGGTATTTTAAGGCTTAACCTTTTATAGGGAAAGGTGGTTTTTTATGCAGAAGGGCCAGGAAGTTTTCTGAAGTTACTCTGGGAATTAATCCAAAGAATAGGACAAGTCTTGGCAAGTGGCCAGCCCTCCCTTTGAGCCACCTGGGTCGGGGAGGTTCCCTTTTAGCAAAGGTTTGCTCCTCAAACAGTGCTTTGCCTGCATGCAGCTATTTCAGGCGACAGTCAAAGCTAAATTAGGAAGTTATACTCCAAGAAACTTGACTGTGCTCTAATTACATATTTAGTTACACCATTATTGAAATACTATAAATACCTTTAAAAGTAGACCAACAGCATGCACTTTACGTGCAGTTTGGTAGCTCCTACCTCGGCCAGTGTTTGCCTGTGTGAGCACACAAAACAGTTCTGAAACCTGGAGGGAGCCTGCCCCAAACGGGCAACGCGAGAGGTGAGGTCCTCTTCCCTAAATTGTTGCTGGTGTACACAGAAGTGTAGGCAGCTTGGCTGCCAGTGGGCATAGGGATTCGAGTCACTGCAACCTAAGTGGGTGAGCAACCAGTTCATGGTAACCTTGCCTGTGAATACACCAGAGGGTTTGGAAATGGGTAGGAAACTATCACTCCGAACTGATGGATGGCTTCAGGAGTTCCTCTGGATGTAACAGTAAACCTGCCTGAGCTTTTGCACAGCTTTTTCCTGATGACCACAGCTGGATGGAAATAGAAAACAAAAGAAGTTCCAGTTTGTTTGTCATGAAAGTCAGTATTATTTACCAGACTCTATTCCAGCTACCACAATGGTATGGTTACTGTTTTTCTGTAAAATAGATGTAAAATCTCAGTTACAGGCTAATGGGAAACAGATGTTGTGCAGAAAAAAACACTGGTGCACACAGCATGCAACACCAGGCTTCCTGCTGCTATGCCAGGACTTCCACATCTGCAGGGAGCGGGACATGCTTGGTCACAGTGTGGGAAAAAAAAAGGGTTATGTCTTACCTTACAGGAATTTTTGTGACCAGGCACTTGCACACCTTCACCAAAGACATTTTATTTCATTTAAATGAGAGCATTTTCAGAACAGGTAGCAGGGTGAGAGCTGGGAGCATCACACACCGGTTCAGGCTCCGTCCTTGTAACTGCAGCTCTCCAGGACCCTCAGTTCCCTCCAGCAACCTCCACAGCTGAACGGGGCTTAGCTGAGCAAGGCTTTAAGTGTGCTAAACACAACTGTGACTTTGTGTGCAACAAACAATTCGGATAAAAACAACAGTTACCAAACTTTAGCATAATCTTTGGCAACAGGGCCCTGATGGATGGGAGGCACCATGGGCACTCTAAGGAAACGTGGAATTTCACAGCCACCTCGCTCTCTGAATAAACTACAGCCAGGTTCGTCACAGTGCACCAGGTGTACATGTCTTCCTGTGAGGCCAGGGCAAAGGCCACCCCAAATGCTCAGAAAAATTGTTTTCCGGTGAAGTCAGCTTGGTGCTTAATGAGGAGAGAGTAAACATTTTTTATTAGCAAAATGTGATGCTATATCACGGAATTTTCAGAGTTGGAAGGGACCTCTAGAGATCACCTAGTCCAACTCCCCTGCTGACGCAGGAATGCCTAGAGCACATTATTCAGGACTGCATCCAGGTGGGTCTTGAAAATCTCCAGAGAAGGGGACTCCACA
>VYXH01002690.1:789069-804501 GCA_013397275.1 Burhinus bistriatus
TTCCCCTCCGCATCCAATAAGGGGTGGAGATTCTCCCTGGCTCTCTTTTTGTTGTTAATGTGTTTGTAAAAACCTTTTTTGTTATCTCTTATGTCAGTGGCCAGATTAAGTTCTAGCTGTTCTTTTGCCTTTCTGATGTTTTTTCTGCATGACCTAACTAGATCCCTATACTCTTCTTGCATTGCTTGCCCCTTCTTCCAAAGGTGGTAAACTCTCCTTTTTTCCCTGAGACCCAGCAAAAGCTCCCGCTTTAGCCAGGCTGGTTGTCTTCCCCTCCGGTTCACCTTAGGACACATGGGGACAGCCTGCTCCTGTGCCTCTAAGACTTCCATCTTGAAGAATGTCCAGCCTTCCTGGACCCCTTTGCCCTTCAGAACTGTCTCCCAGGGGACTCTCTTAACAAGTGTCCTGAACAGGCTGAAACATCTGCCTACAAGCCTCCAGGAAGACAGGGAAAAGGGCTCTCCCAGCCCTGGACATGGCCATTCAGCCTGGGGCGGCCCCATCCCTGCTGCAGGGTGCAGGGCACCTGGTGGCAGCACCCCTGTACCTGTGCATGGCCTCCACCTCTCAGTCCCATCAGGAGGTCCCGGGGTGAATGTGCTGCAAACCTTTCACTTCCAGCCCCTGGCTTTTCTTTTTGTATCAGTAGCTTTGCCTTCCTGGGATTTACTTCTCCTCTTTCCTAGGTCTGATTTGTTTCTTTAATACAAGGCTTTGTGGCTGGATCAGCATAGAAAAACATTCAGGGTTTTGCTGTGAATTTGCTGGTCTGGTTATTTTATCTGCCGTTGGATCTGCATCTGCTGCTTTGCTCAGCAGCCCACCCCTTGGCTGCCCTCTGCCTGGGTTAAACAGGAGCTCTGCCACCTATGGCCCCATGCGATAGCATTTGAAACCCTCTCTGGGCACAGATTAACATTAATTTCTTTGATGTGATGGTTCATAGCTCTGACGGGCTCTTCACACAGTCACGGCATCTCTGGCCAGGGGCACGTACGACACAGCTCTTACAGGTCTCAGAGACCTTCTTCCATGCAGAGGACATGATGCACAGCATGGCACCCCTACATCCCTGCTCTCTGGCTGAGGCTGTTGTAGGCTCAGCACAGAATATTTCCAGCAAAGGGTGGGTCTGCGGTGGTGCATTCTCAGCAGCTGCTCCCTTCCTTGAGGCAGGGTGGTCCCTCTTTGCACACGGGGATTGCCCTGCCCCTGCCCTTCTGGGGTGGCATCTTCTGCCACAACACCATTCTCTGACCATGCTCCCAAAAGTGTCTGAACCTGTGCCTCTTTACCAGCTCCTCCCAGGTGCCATGGGCACTGGGCTGCAGGAGGGACAGAGAAGAGGGGCCAGGATGTCTGCTGAGGACACCAAGGAGGGTGAGCTGGGGAAGGCAGCCAGACAGCACCTTTCACCTCCATATGCTGTGCCATTGGATGTAAGGCACCCCAAATTCTTTTCCATAGGCAGAAATAGCCTCAGTGGGATAAATGGCGAGAGCAGGGGAGTTTTCTGGTAGCAGACAAGGGGCTGTGGAGTTCAGTTGAGCAGATCAGCGTTTGGGGTTAAGGTGCCACGTTCCCCCTCATGCACCAGGATCTCCTTTTGGATCTGTCCTGACATCCTGTCACGCATTTGTGGCATCTTCAAAACTGAAAACCAGCTTTCCCTGATGTTTCAACGCTGGCTTTATTTTCTTTACTAAGTCCAAATTGAACCCCTCTTTGTAAACTAAATTCCCACTCTTGATAAGTACACAAAGATAAAAGATTTGCTTTGGCCCTCAGTACTGAAAGCTCTTGCTGTTCAGCTTACCAAAACAAGGATTGTTTGGGCTAGAACAGCCCAAAATGTACGTTTCCAGCTCTCTCGCGGGGAGTCCTTTAAATAACTGCTTCCTTTTGTCTGGGCATTTGCTCAGCTTCCAGCTTTAACCACAAGTGAGAACAGGAGTTCTCAGGAGGGAAAAGCATAAAAAAAGCAGAGCTCATTTTTTAAAGTGGTCTTCATCCAGGTTTTGGCAATGAGGAGCCAGCTGACACCCCCAGAAGGGTAAACAGCTTTATTGCAGCAAGGCCATCAAGTGATGGTGTCTTTCCAGGCTGAATGGAGTCAACTCTGTGTCATCTGGGGGTTCTCCTTGCTGCAGGAGCAGGACCACAGACTATAACCAGCAGTTAATCCCTGTCTTCTCACATCCACCTGCTCCTGCTCCTTGTCTCTCTTCTCTTCCCAGCCATGTAGAAAAGGGTGTTTTTTTCTGTGTCCTGACCCTCTGTCTGAAAACCCTCCTCTCCCCTTTGTTCTTATTGTCCCCCTGCAACTGGCTCCCAGCACCTTTGCCCCCTTGTCTCCTCCCCATGGTTCTCCCTGCGCCCCACTGCACCTCCCAGCTCTCCCTGCAGCCTCTGCACTCTCTGGGGAATATGGCTGCGTACGTCATGTTTTTGGGGAGAATCATCTCACCACGGGAATGCATGTGAATGGATCTGCACCGGAATTATCTGCAGCAGTGACAGCACCTTTTGTTTCTCCCACATGCACATTAACTTTATCAGCCGTTAGACCTTGAAATTACATTCTACCCTTAAATATACAGTTGGGAAATGAATTCAGCTGAGTAAATTGCAGCTCTCTCCAAATGTGTATAGGCTTGGGTCAGCTGGTATTTAAACTTCTTTTTATCGTACATTTTCTTATGGGCCACAAAGTGTGTGTCTGCAGGTCAGAAAGAAAAAAAAAGGATTCTGCTGCAAGCAGATCATTTGCAAATATTGAGTGAGTGCATATGAATTTTACAGTGTAATTAATATGATGAAGTTGGTGTTTACACAAGGAAGTTGGCTTGGCAAAGCCGTGTTTGAGTGATGCGTCTGTAGGAATTGCATTGAGAGCTCCGGGTTACGTCTCTCCTCTGAAATGAATCCTCTGCTCCGTCCACCCTGATGAGGATCCTTGAGGTGCAGAACTCCTTCCAGTACAAAGTAATTCATTTTTCAATATTGTTAGCTTCCTAGGTAGCTTTTCGGTGCATATATTCAAAAACTATAGCCCATGCCACAAGAGTGTTGTAAAAGCCACCAAGACCATCTTCTTAAAAGAAGATAAATCTGAGGGACTTGAAGGTAAAAAGCAAAAGAGAAAGAATGAGACACAGCTCAAGCAGCAGAGAGGACAGTTTGTATACAGTAAGCAGGCAGATGTCTCTTTAGGATGTTCATGAAGAAGGAGAATATTCACATTCCCCAATGTCAGGCAGTATATGTGGGTGCTTCAACAGAGATGTTTCCCATGTAGCCACAGGGGAGGATGGAATTGCCTCCCTCCCTACTAACTCTGGAGGGCACTCAAGAAATGGCCCAGCACGCTAAGACCTAAACTGGTACCCTGAGAAAGTGTGCAACTCCTGGGAGGACCTAAGGGCGTCAGGCTGTCTGCCCTCTGTAATCCTTGCCTTGCTGCTTACCAAGAGTATGTGCTGCCTCCGTCGGCCTCTTCTGAGGTTGTTGCAGAAGTGAAGCATCCTGCTGAGCGTGGTCTGGATGTGCCTCCCATGGGGGTTGGTGAGAAGCCCTGAAGTGTAGGACTCAGATGGCCACATTTTAGGTGGCTATAGTCAGTTTATGTGTGTCTTCCCAAAGGCATAGGGTGGAGATCGAAAGCATATGTCACTGAGTGCATGCATCCAAAGTCACCTCAAGGAATGCATAGAGCGAGTGAAGCTGGTGGTTCACATCCAAGAGCTAAGTGTCTCTCGTGGCTTTTTTTGCCCTGTCACTGTAACCGGTCACCCACCAGTTCGTTTGCGATTGTGGCAATTGCTCATGTACAGGGCTCAAAATGAACCAGTCCTAACATGAAGCCTGCCTGCCTTGCAGTGTCACAGCTCGCTGCTCTGAGCAGCTCTGGCCCAGTGGACTGACTGTCCTGACCACTGCCTATGTGAATGCATCTCCTGAGGACAGTACCGTGTTAAGGTAAGTGACTCACTCATCTAAAATATCCACTGCCCACTTTTCTTCCTGCTCCTCTCCTTTCCTGCTTCTCAACCCTGCTCTCTTATTCGCCCACATAGGAAGCTCTGACCTCTCCTTTTCCCTAAAAGTCCTGTATTTTCCTTCTCACACATATCCTCCCATTTAAAACACTGATGTACATCAGCAATAGAGAATTAGAAATATGGTGTGTACTGCACATAGCCCTTCACCACCACAGAGGTAACAACTTAGGGTCCCACATTCAGCAGATCTTACACTCACACCCTCCTGCTGTGCCTGTTATACAAACTGAGGAAGTTTGATTCTAAGTAATAAGATATATATTCTAAGTGATAAGGTGTGGATGTCAGACAAAAGAAGTCATATATTTATATGTTGCTGGTTTTTAGGTTGGGTCTATGGAAAACATTGTAAGAATTTGAGTATCAGTGAAGTGTACAGCGGCAGTGAGCATCATGCATTAATGCTGACTAAATACTCATAAAAACTCATTGAATAGAGAAACTCATTGAATAGAGAAACTACTGAACTGAGTAGTACAAACAGAATGTATGTGTGTATATACATAAAAAATGTACCTGGAATGTTTTCTTCAATACTGTTTCTCATCTCAAGAAAGAACATAACTTAGAAAAGATCCAAGAAAGAATAACAAAGTTAAAGATTTGGTGAGACTTACATTTAACGAGGAGAATAAAAAAACAGGGAATGGTTATCATCAGGAGAAAGACGATGTAGAGAGAATTTGATTGATTACGATGGGTATAACACAGATCAATCTGTTCTCTTGACTGTATTTTATAATAAAGGAACAGAACAACGCTTACATGAAAGGGCGGTAAAATTGTAAGCCATAAAAGGACTTACTCCCACAGTAAGTTTGTGGTGGTCAGCGCTGGAAGAGGTCATCTGAGCAGGCAGTGGGGCAGGATTTAAACTGATGTGCATCACACAGAATGAACAGATAATGTGTTCTCAGACAGCACTGTTAGGACCCTCACCCTCCCCAAAAGGGGTCCAGAAATAAGCCAGAGAGGAACAAAAGGCAGCCCTGGAATGGCCTTTGGTGCCTGTCATGTCCATGGCTTCATAGATTGAAAAAAAAGGTGTTGATATATTCCAGGATGGAAGACCAAAGGGAATGAAATGAAGGGTTGTGGTAATAGGACAAGATTTGCTGAAAGTTAATTCCTCCACTCCGTGTCCACACAGGATTTAGCTGTGTGACACCTCTCACTTGAAACTGCTTGAGTCAATAGCAATTCCAGCTATATCACATACATATCAATTTAAGATTACTGAAAATACAAGGTGCGCAATGATTAATATGTTGATGTGTTTCTATAGGCTGCATGTAATACTCCCTATCTTCATGCAATGTAGTCTCCTGTCATAATCTGCTCATCAGCAGTTGCTACGTCTCAGTTTCCACCACCATTGGTTTAACAGAATATTTGTGACATAATTCCTCTAATTAATAACCTTAACAAACAGTCAAAGATTTTTCACAAAGTTATTTTTACAATTCTGTTTTTGTGTAGTTGTGTTGTTGTTATTGTAGCAAATTTCTTAATTATCAGGAAATGTGCTAATTTAAACTAGGCTCTACTTGTCTCTGGGAATAAGGTTCTTAATATATAATTAGCTAAAACAACATATTATTTAGCTGTGGTTTTCAGAGCCATATTGTATTTTTAAATATGCCTTCAGTGGCATGGTGTTATCCTTTTATTTTTCCCTGGCAGTGTTGGTACCACTCCGTCCCCGTCTCCAGTGACTGCCAGCCTGGCCCTCCTTTATCGTGGTGTATCTGAGGGCCAAATAAACCTTATATCCACCTGTGGCCCTGGGTTTGTCCCCATCCAGACACCGGAGGAGACAATCACTGCAGCTCTTTCTGGCTAAGTTCGAAGCCGCGTTTCTTCCTGTTTTACCTTGGTTCCTGCTTCTGACCTTGCTTTGCTCCAACACCTGGTCCAGCACAAGGTTCTTGTCTTCTTTGCCTCTAATGTCCGACCATGTTCTTGACTTGCCCTCTGGTCCAGTGTGCTCTCTGTTCCTCTTGTCCCACTTCCAAGCATGTTTCCTGCCCATACATCTACTCAGTGCAGCTTTTGCAATGACTTTGGTTGTCCTGCTGAAGCACACTGTTCCAGGTGTCAGGCATGAGCCCAGCCTTGCTCTAACAACTGGGACAACCTGGCAGAAAACAAAACATCCCCAGCAGGCAGGGGATTTCAGCCCACAGATGTAGTTCCCCAGTAGCCCCTGGCAGCCCCGGACCGCGATCCCTCCAGCCCTGAGCTCCCTCTCCCCTGGAGATGATGATGCAGATGTGTTACGTTGCAGTGGATCTTTGCAGTCTTCCCAGACCTTGCTTTCACGAACCCCTCACGCCCGCCTTCAACGAGGACTTCTGCACTGCACGGGGAGACGGTGCCTGCTCCCACTTTCACCTCCCAGGCGGCCTCCAAAGATGAACACTGGATTAACTAATGGGATCCTGGGTTAGCTGCTGAGGCAAGGCAACCTCTTTAAAGAGGAGGCATTTATATCCAGCCAGAATACGTGCTGCTATTTGCAGCAGTTTTAGCATGCCAATATTATTCTATCAGTGAGGAAAGAGGAGAAAGTACCGATTATCACAGCTACGCTGGTCCTGTGGAAAGTACCGATATTGCATCTGCTGTTCTGTCTTTAAGCTGATTAATTCTGTACATAAAAGCTGATGGAAAGTAGAGATTCCCATCAGATCTATCCACGAAAACCAAGATATTTAGCAATCCCTCTACCCTCAATTAACTCTTAGCTTCTACCAGGCCTAGGAGCCTTTTGACAGCTGTAATAGTATTCTCTGAAGGTAAGGAAGACGATTGTGTGGGCTGAATGGCTTATTCCATAAAGTCTCTTTGTCAGGAGGCAATTAGTTAGGCTATTTAGATGTCTTACTCTCAGATATCTTATTCCCATTGGGACCGATGCAAGCCAAGTGCCTAGGTAGCTTACTATGCCAATTGTTTCAACAGGTTTGGGGAAAAGGAATAAAAAACTATGCCACTTTGGTTTTTTCTTTTTTAAGAAAACCACCCAAATCCACACTTGTTAATGAAAACGTTTCATTTTCAAGTCAGAAAAAACAGAAAGTTTTCCAAAAGAGAAAAATATCTGCAAAAAGCATTGTCAAGCATTGGAACAGGCTGCCCAGGGAAGGGGTTGAGTCGCCAGCCCTGGAAGTATTTAAGACATGTAGATGTGGCACTTAGGGACATGGTTTAGTGGTGGACTTGGTAGTGCTACATTAATGGTTGGACTCAATGACCTTAAAGGTTCTTTCCAACCTAAATGATTCTATGATTCTAAAATTTGTTTGTATGAGAAACTAATTTTTTGTAAGGTAGCTCTAATGCCCTTTCCCCCCTGCAAATATGATCCCTTCTGTGCTAGTTTCTGAAATGCAAGAAATGCTAAACCGAGGAACCAATGCATGGTGATTTGACAGCGGAAAAGGCATATGCTAATGCAAAGTAAATAGATGTAATTAAATTTATGTAGGTCTTTGCAGCACCAAGGAAAGAAAGGAAAAAGTTCTTATACTGGAACAATGCTGGAATGAGTTTTGTAAAAAGCTGTCTCTCTAATTTTTATCATTTTAGAGCAATAAAGCTCAAAACAAAACCTAGAATTTGCAAAAGTGAAACAAACCCCGAGGAATACAGGCATGTAATCTGATAAAGCCGATGAGCTCTCATCTACAGGACCTTCCTTTGCCTGCTGTGAAAGCTGCCTGTGGATGTCCTCTTTGCACATGCTGCATTTTTTCTAACATCCTTTGTTCACATTCCTGAACACTTTCTGGTCTCTCCATTTTCCATTTCCAGTGGTACCCGAACTCTGTGCCGAGTAGGGGGGGAGACTCCGGGCATCCCCTCCAGCTGCAAGGCAAGCACTCAGCGCTGGGTCCTCCACAGTCACCCCAGGCATCTCCCTGCCTTGGGCGGCCACCCCACTGAGCCCCCGTGCTCCAGCTGCCTGTCTGGGAATCATACCTAACTGGAAAGGAGATTGGGAAGGACAGAGGATCGGGCTGAGGTCCAGGATACCCATTTGTGGAGCTGCTGCCACATTAACCTCCCTCAGAAGCCAGGAGTTTGCTTCCTCTTGCTTTACCCAAAATAATTCATGAGGCTCTTAAAATGTATCCTGCATGTACTAAACAGGGAAGCACATACAGCGCACCTGAAAGATGCTATGAGAAAACAGGATATTTGAGGAGGTGCTAACAGTTTTATTGGGTCTTAATGACTGGGGGGAAAATTTTAAAGGCTGCTAGAAGACAGAGGTTTCTTTTTTCCAAGTGCAACAACATGATCCTCCCAGGCACAGCATGGAGGTGTGGAGCCCCTTAGCTGGCCTACACACAAAAATAATACTGTAAACCCTCCAGTGGGGCAACGCAGCAGAAACTCAGGCAGCAATTTGGTGTGATCCTACTGTCCCACTTGCACTGGCGTGTGTGACAACACCCGTGCCCACCCGGCTACGTGCTGCTTCAGTACAAGCGAAGCGTTCCCACGTAGAGGTACTGCAGGTTCCTCCTAATTGCCTGCAGACCTGCTGCCTTCTGGGAATTCTTGTTTTACAAGTTTTAAAAAAACAAACCCTCCACCAACCAGCTCTCCGGAGAGTCTGGCATACTGTCAATCCTGAAATGTCTGCAGGCTTTTACTCCTGCCCGTGTGTGTGTGTGTGTGTGTGTGTGTTATTCTTCCGTATTTCAAGTTTACAAGCATGCACATGCCTCGCTTTTGACATGTAAGTTAGTCACAGTTACATCAGTTGTCCTTCTCCCATGCAGATACATAGGCACTTACAGAGTCAACACCTCAGTCTGCAAAAACCAGATGTTATAATATTATATATGATATACAGACACATGTATGCATACACACACACGGTGGGTGATTCATTCCTTTTAACTGTTTAGAAATAACCCATATTTTACTAAGGAGACACCTGACCTGCACATGACATAATCCTCAACACATCCTTGGTACAGCAGACCCAACAGATACGGTTATCTTGAGGCCTGTTAAAGAAAACCTTGAACAGCAAAAATGCTGTTGCCCTAGCAAATGAAATATGCTTTACATAGCACATGCTGGCTTATGCCAGGGCCTTTGCTCAGACGCAGATGCAGCTGTCGGTGCTTTATTCAGCAAAGCAAAGGAATCTGTACCTTCCGCGTTATCAAACTGGATGCTGACCTTCCAGCTGCTAAAGAGAATTAAAGATTACACCGTGAAGGAAACTCAGAGATTTCTGAGGGCAGGACAGATGGAGGCAAATAGTTCCAGGGACAGTCAATACAAAAGGTGCTTTTTTCCCCCTTCTGGTTATGGTAGCCCCTGTAAACTTGCTTGTTAAAAAGGTTATTTCTTCTAGTACGCAATTAATGGTCCTCTGCTTGGTGTGCTCTTGCACTGCCTTGCAATTTATGAGCCATTTCAGCGTCAGACAATGAAATTTTGACATGTGACACAGGGTGTATGGAGCTGCTCTCAACTGCCTTTGGGGCTGATTTTAAGCCAATCGGTCAGGAATTTAGCTGTTGCTGAGAGCTTCGAATGGGTGCATCCTTTTCCTTGGCAACCCCTTTTATGCTATGTGATCTTTTTATGGGCATTAGCTGCTTTGGCTGCACACAACTTCTGTTTATTATTTTTGGGAGCAAACTATATTTTCAAAGATGCTAAGAACCAGATCATTAGCTTTGAAGTAATGGTATGAGTGACTGACATGCAAATCAGCCCTTAACACGGTTCATCCGCCTCTCTAAGAATTTTTCAAGCATCGGGAAGCCCCCAGGGGACACACAGCTACTGCATCTGCCTGCGCATAGCCCCATGGGCTGGGGGTGGCATTTTGGCATTCACTCCGAGGTGGCAGCAGCTCAGCACTGCTGGAACAGCCCCTGAGGCTGGCAACGTAATTTATGGCAACCACTAAGTTCCCTCATTTACAGCTAAGATGTGGCCAGCACGGCTCTGCAGCAGCATGGCAAGCAGCACAGGCAGATGAACCATGTTCCCCCTTACCTCCATCCGCTCACCATCTGTGTCCCTTGGGTCCGTTGTGCTGCCCGCAGGATCAGGAGAGGGTGCAGCCAGTGTAAAATTTCAGAATTAGCCTAAAATGCTCTGACAGATGAGGGAACAGGACAGCTCTACACCATCCACCAAGCCACCTCCGTCCTCCTTTAGGAGGACAGATGATTCTACTGGGGCTTTTGAAGCCCAGTGGACTCCTCGAGCATGGCTGGTGACCCCCACAGAGTCTGTGTGTCTTGTTACTTACATCTATGATTTTCAAATACGGATGCACTGATCATGAAGGATTTACACAGTCGACCTGATTTTCCAAATTAGTGAGAAATAACACTAATCTCCGCAGCAGTGGCAGCTTATGGGCCGCCATATCACTCATTTACTCCCTGAGGCACAGAAATCACTCTTCTCTCTCTGATCGGACATATGTCTGAGCACCTGAAATTTACTTAGCACCTGATCACTGATTTGCACTGTTTGCATCAGGCCTGAAGTTAGTGCCAACAGAGAGCTCTCGCCCGAGCACTTCTGTCTCTCTCGGTGCACAATCCGGATGTGGGGCTGGCTGTGTTTATTGTGTGAATCCAGGCCATCTTCCCTTATAGTCCGAGCTGTCAATTAACTTAATAAATGTAAGATTTTCTCATTATATTTCTTAAACTGAATATTTCAAATACTATTACAGAATGCCATGACGGTGCAACTTTTCAGTAGGGACAACAGTAAAAATACGGAACTCAAAGAGAAAAAGGGTACTCTTCTGGGCTCCTGGTACAGATGAAACTTCACTTGAAGACTTTCAGAAGACACCCAGAAGGAAGATGCCTTATAAAGTGAGCAGATAAAGATTTTACATGGAAATACCAGCACAAGATAGATGATGGGTGACATTTCCTCTCTGATGGTAAGGCCC
Source organism: Burhinus bistriatus (assembly GCA_013397275.1). Lineage (NCBI taxonomy): Eukaryota > Metazoa > Chordata > Aves > Charadriiformes > Burhinidae > Burhinus > Burhinus bistriatus. The sequence goes on from VYXH01002690.1 coordinate 800,089, forward strand.
CTTGTTCACAAGGGTTTTCTTAAGATAATTAGAGGTTTGTTTTTGTTTTAACTTCAAAGGGCTTTATAGGCTGAGGGAGGGGCTCAGGAGGCCTGGAAACATTCATATATGTTTATTTCATGACCTATAATTAGACCTATTTGCTCCATATCAGAAGCTAGCAATTCTGTGAGTAAAACAAAATGACTTTTGAACAACCCAGGTCTTCACCAGTAACCAGGTGCAATGCTTATTTTGTAAAGCATTTTGAACCCTACCCCAGGGAGGAGGTGTGCAGGCAGTTCTCCACTTCAGTGATTTTTCCTAACTCTGGTGTTATTTAAAGCCTGTTCCCCACCCCAGGACCCTCTGAGAAAGGGCCCCAGGGAGTCCAGTACTGTCTCCCTGTTTTCATAGCAGGGAGTCAGTGGGTGAAGCTGGAGCACCGCTGGATGTCGGCTCTGGTGGGACTCACTGGTCGTCCATGCGTCAGAGGCAAGACACTCTCAGAGGGGCTTTTGTAAAGAAGAACCCTCAAAGAGCATTTGTCTTGCCATGGCAGGATTCATGTAGCCTCTGTCTTGGAGAGCTTGGGCTGTGCTAATGCCAAGACCTTTAAAAAACATTTCCATCCTCATTCGCTGTTTGGGGGCTGTTGCTGCGGGAACTCAACAAGGAAAATGAGGTGAATGAATTAAGCTTCATTAAAAACAGACAACCCCCACTATCTGTAGAAAATACTAAGATTGATTTGTCTAGCTGATGCAGTAGGTGCTATTTAAGTCACTCCTATAAGCAGTAGGGCTTAGAAAAGTGCAAGTAGTGCAAGTTATCCCACATTTTAATAGTGTATCTTTGTGTGTAATTGGAAACTGGAAGGCAAAATGCACAGCAGAAACCCAAATTCTGCAGGGTGAGCAGTAATGAAACAAAAACATTTTCTTCAGTGCTCAAGATATAAAAATTACTAGAACAAGATTTCTCAGACTACCAGAAATAGTAAGAAATGAAGAAGTGGGGGAGGGAAACTATCTAACTTTCAAAGAAAAAGAAACAAATGGAGGAATAGCCTCATGCTGTGGTAGAACCTGGTTTTGCATTGAGGAAGAGGTAAAGTTCCTTTTGACTTTTACAGGAGCCAAACCTTACTTCTCATCCGAGCGGCATGTGCTGGGCCCATGACCACGTGTCTCCTACTCAAGTAGCTGTAGCTCACACTCGGATTAATATTCTGCTTGGGAGCAGCCAGGCTCAGGATTTCTCTTATCATAGTGGGAGACAGCATGTGTGGCCTAACCCATGTCCCATCATTACATGACAACGCTCCAAGTCCACACGGAGGAGTAAAACAGGCTTGGACCTTCACAGAACCCCAGACCTCAGCCACCATCTTGCCTTCTTTGAGAGTATAGATGGTGGCCCTGGGAGTCTAGACTTTGAAACCACGTTAGATTTATATTTAACAGGCAGTAAATTCATAATTGTATAAGGAGCACGTGGTGCTAGGAAAAGCTGAGAAAGCTGCAGCTCACTCTGAGAGAACCAGTCTGTATGACAATGGTGGTGCGTGTCAGTGACTCACCTGTTGGTGCTGGGAGAATGAACCTACCCTCCGGATAAGGATTGACAGAGGAATTGTAGATTCTTCCTCTGTGCATTATTTATGAAGGTGGACGCACAGAAAATGCTGCAACACTGAAAAACGAGTGTAAGATACCATGTGCAAAGGGAATAGCTGAAAGAGCAATGTCTGGAGGGAGAAGGACTTGGGAAGAATAAAGAAGGGGAAAATAAATGTAAAAACTGATACAGTAAAGTTGGGGTGGTGGCTTTGTAAATTTCTGAAATATTAACAGTGACCATTTTCATAATAGCTTTTTATCTTTATCAAATAGATGCATAAAAGAAGTGACCAACAAGCGTGCCGATAAAGATTGATAAAGTAAATGATTAAGGACAACATTTTGAGATGTATTTTTCCATATATTTCCTTGATAGCTACAGATATAGCAACCAAACTTAGTGACGAGACAGAGATAATATAATGTGATTATGTTCTCTCTCTGTAAGGACATAAATGCTGCTATCCTAAGGCTAGCTGTGGTTTCCTGACAACTGCATTGTTATTTTCATTACATGATGTGATACCTGGATGCTACCAAAGTATCTTTTTCCTCTGGGAGGACTATCCTGATGAAATACAATTCTTTTACCTCTTTACTATCAACAGGTTTGAATTTTTACAGAGTATGTTTTCCAAATCCCTGCTCCTACAAATTGAGTCAGACTAATGTAACCAAATAATATTGCAGCAGCTATGAATACAGAAACATTTGTGTATTTCTCACCACATCTTAACTAATGCAAGTATTTTTTTCCTTGCTTATGACTAATTGTTGTTGTGTCAAAAGCAGTAGACAGGAAAATTGGTGTTTCTTCCAAACATATCATTACAGTCACTAAAGTAATGAGAAATACATCAGATATTTTTAGGTCATCATTTTTTGTCAGGGAAAATAGCAACCTTTTTGAATAAACTGGAAATCATTATTGCTTCCACTGGGATTCACACTGAATGCACTAATTATAGTGAATTCATTTGGTACTGACGAAGTTACAACGAAGTAATTTCATGGATGCTCCATTATAAATTGCAATGAGCTGGGTTGTACTCAGGCCAGAAACTTGTCTTGGCTGTGCCGGGCTCTCCGTCCCCTGATGGGGCAGTGGAGGGAGAACAAATTGAGCTGAGGGGGTGTAAATCCCATCCCACAGCAATCCCCTGGGTTTGCCCTCCTGGCTCCTGTGTCCTTGGGCCCCATGGCAAGGAGAAGGAAGGGCACCCTGGAGCTGGGGGAGAGGGTGGGGGTAGCTCCTACCCTGCTGCAGGGCTTTGGGCACTGCATGTAGAAGATCATTCAGGAGCTGCCTTTCCAAAATAACTTCATGTACATCCTCAGAAAATTAACCTGCATTAACTAGAGGTAAGTGTGTAAAATACCTCATTAAACCACAGCAGATTGCAGTGCGCAGATGTTCACTAGACTTGCAATGAACCAAATTAGGCTATTTCACTTCCAGCAAGGAGAGTCTCAGTGCAGTCTGAGAAATGCGGATATCAAGCGTGGTGCTTGATTGCTCCTACATGTTCCTCAGTCGCAATGTCAGCTCCAGGCTCTCCTGCCCCAACACGTCCTGGTAACATGCTGCCACCACTGTTCATGGGGCTGAGCAATGAGTCCTACCAGGGAACTGCTCTAGGTGGGAAACAAAGTATTCCCCCTTTTCATGCAGACTTACTTTTACCTTGGATCAATTAACTCATATAATTTTACCATGTGCCCCTAAAAGCAGCTGGGGAGGCCCAGCTGAGAAGGTGACGGCGAACAGGAGTGGGTGGCTCTGATAGAAACGTTTGAGCCAGTGTTACCATGGAAGTAAAACTCCGTGGCACTTGGCCATCCCTTGTCTGTTAGCATCTTCTCCCTCAGAGTGGCTTTGGGATGATCTGTGCTTTCAAGATGCCAAAATGCTCAGGTACTGTCCTAGTATGGACACAACCTAATTTATGCAGTGAGAAACATCCACAGAAACAACAGCCTTGATGCCTTCTCATAACAATGGCTGGCTCACAGAACCACCAAAAAACATTTCCCCCCCCTTTTTTTTTTAACGTGGAAATTCCAGGGAAGGGGAAAGGAAGGGAAGGTCCCTTCCTAATACCACCCTCCACTTTCCCTGAGTTTTAAGAGGATCATTTGCACAAACAGACTTGATTTACCAGGAATAGAGTTACCACACAATCATTTCCCTACTTGAGTCCTCCTCATTATTTTTTGATTTGTGCTGAAATCTGTTTGTTTTGTATAGGATTCTGTAAAGGCAGTTCTGCTCCTCACACCACCCTGAGGTAAATACTGTGTGAAACACCCCAGGTGGGAGTAACTAATGTTGCCAGTCAAAAGCAGCTGAATCTTCAAAACTAGGAATATTTAATGAAATATAAACTTTCCAAAGACAATATTAGGAGAAACAGCACTTTGTTATTCTCCATAAATGAAAATAATTTTTTTGCTTTTTACTGATTACTTTTATTCTAAACCAGTAACTGTTTGCCTGATCTAGAGCAGTAACTTTTTTTTTTTTTTTTGACGCACAAAGCATTGAACATATAAATCAATTGGGCTCATTATTTATTTAGAATATATATCTTGGCATTCACTGTAAGCAATCTCTGAGATGTTTATTTAATTCCTATCACAGCCTTATACTTTATTACTTTCAAAGCTTAATGGGCTGAGATGAGGTTAACAAGTATTGTTAAACTTTGTCCATTAACTAAAAGGTAATTCTGGAACAAAAAAGCTATAATATATTTTAAAAAATCCTGGAAGATGTGGAATGACTTCTCTGGTAAAAAAAAAAAAAAAAAAA
>VYXH01002690.1:804558-842270 GCA_013397275.1 Burhinus bistriatus
AGAAAAAGAAGAGTCAATTGAACTGTAAAAAAGAGGAAAATGTCTCCAAAGTCAAATTATCTAAAAATCAACATGCCTGTGTAAGTCATTCCACAGATGCAAACCACTAGCATGAATATATCAGCCTATTCTTCAAATGTGTCACGGATCAAAACTCAGTGTTATTTTCCTGGAGGTGATGGGTTTCTAAATGAAATAGACATGACCAAAGTATTTATGTTTGCTTACTTTTTTTAGGCCAAATATTCACCTCACATAATGGTTCCCATTGCAGGGCAGGAGAGTGATCAGAAAATGAGGATGGATTTCACTACAATAGATAGAATTAAATTGAGCTACTGATTCAGCTTAATTTAGCAGAAAGAGAATTAATTTTTTAAATAATGAAATGTATTGCAAATTGATTAATGCTCATTTCCCTGAAGCGGTCTTTCTTTTATCTCAGTTCTGCATTTGGAAGCTCAAGCCTGCATTTTTCTTTCTCTCCCATCAAAGTAAAAGGTCCATATTAAAGATTTCCTTCTGTAATCACCAAACAGTTGTGTTTGGTAAAGCTGCCTCCTCTGCTGCCTTAGCCACTGTACCTCTGTGGCCACTGGAGACCGGAGGAGCTTTCCCATCGCTAGACCCAGTGTAGAACCCCTAAATTCTTCAGCCAGCGTTGAGCCCTGGGAGCCCTGTTGACTCGCCTCTGTTGGCACAGCAGGATCCGCAGTGAATCCTGCAGAGTACAGTATCTGGATACCATAGAACTGTGAAAAGCTCTTTGAAAGGCAACCTAGCACTTTTTTGTTTTCCTTTGTTTGGTTTTTGTATAAAACTGCCTGTGTTTTTCTGTTTCATAGGCTCAGGCAGGACGGCTGTGTTCCCAGAAAAATAGGCCGATCGGCATTAGCCAGCACGCAGACCCAGAAGGTGTTGCAAAAGGATCAGCATCAACCTATGAAAGGCAGGTATCAGCTCAGACACCTCTAAATATGTGAATAATTTCAGCTTCAGCATTCCTTTGGATCTACCAAATTCTGGCAACTAATGGGGAAGAGACCTTTGTGCAATGCTTGGAGTTATTTCAAGACTTTAAAGAGTGAAACCTAAGGAGACTGACACCCTGAAATGACACCGTGGCTTTTGAAGATGCCACAGTTGTACGGGGGAACAGTAATACCAGGAAAAGACAGCTCCAGATCAATTCCTGTCAGGTACAAAGCCTGCCCTCCGGGGCTTTGCAGCTGCGCACCACCAGTTGTTGCCATTTGCTGAACCTGCCGTTCAGATATGGGTCTGTCACGTTCCAGCCGGGACCAGGCTTTCAGTTTTCTGTCCACAGGTACCTATAGGTTAAAAGGCAACCAAGATATGCGAATCTATTGCCAGTAGGCCGAAATCCACTGCACGAGGATCAGCACCTCAACTGAAGGTTATCAGCATGTACTTTGCTGCCTATAATCAAGCGTCTTCGTGGCTTCAGAAAGGCGCTGCATTAGAGAAGAACATCTGAATGAAACCTTGGCATTGCTGAAGTCAAGAAGAGCTTTAACAGTGATTTTTTAGGTCTTTATCCACAATACTTCTTTGTTTGTTTAAGGTCAGCCGAAAAGGCCTGGCAGTTTTATGCTTGCATGGTAACACGAGGAGAATGACAAGGCTGAAAAGCTTAATGATGGTTAATTCAAGACCACTTTTAAGGCTGAGTAAAAGAGGGTATTTAGAGATATAAGTGGATGGATTAATTTCTTGAAAGAGGTTGAATTACTACAGTATCAGAATAAGTGTATTTTGAAATAGTTTTTCAGAAAATGTCTGTTCTGGTACAAAAAGAACATGTATATGTTGTTCTTAAGCTTTTACATGTTTTATATTATAAACCTGCTCTCCACATTAATTTTCTTGCAATTACATTCAGTGACTTCTCTTTTTTGTATCATGAATAATAAACCCTTTCAATATTCTTTGTACTTTCACTGGACAAAAAGACACAGATTAAAGCCTTTTTGCTGTCTGTGGCTGAAGACGTACTTTTTTTAACGCTGCTTGCTCAGTGACCGGTGTCCCATTGTACAGTGAGGTTATAGGCTACAATTTACCATCCCAGGCACTGAAATAACTGAGTTTCCTGATATTGATGGGGGACTGCAGAGATGTGTATGCATGCATGGTCTCCTTTTGTATGTACAACCTCCCTCTTAAAGACAGGAGACATACATGTTGCCAGATCTGCTAAAACTATAGAAAGGATGACTGGCACAGCCAGTGTCAGGCTGGAAGTCCCAAGCCCTCGGTTTTTACTTAACAACTAGAACATAACCTCCCCCTTAGCCATGGGGCTGTATTTCTCTGGATAGAATTTGCAACTTGAAGCAAGTACATAACGTGTATAGAGACCATGTTCTCATCAGGTTAAATGCAGCCAAATGGAGACTCCCGCCAGTGGGGGACTCTGCGTCTGTGCCATCGGAGGATACTGCCTTCGCTGCACTGCACATTTCTCTGAAATGCAGCTCCTGAATCAATTTAGCTGAGTGTTATATGTAAAAAGACATGTGATTTTGGCTTTGCTAGCTAGCTGCAAGAACAGTGCCACCAATCATAATAAATGAACTGTCTCGCTCAGCTTAAAGATGCCATTGTATTTTCTCTCCATTGCTGCTGAGAGCAGAGGGAAAACAGGAAGGCCTGAAGCCCGGAAAGACGCAGAGGCAGCAAGAAGAATACGTCTCTCTCCTAGAGGTAAATGAGAAGTGTAAATTACACCTTTCAGTTTATTAAGTACTAATTAAGGGTTGCAAGCCTGGCATTCTTCTACCAGACGTGTGGTGCCAGGGAAGCAGCCACCCGTGCGTTCAGAGGTTGATTGCTATCCTGTGATTATACAGAATCCAAGCATGGCTTTTTCTTTTTTGGGTATTGCTGTCATTTGAATAATAGATCATCAGCGTGCCTCGCTGTGGTGATCCATTATTCACAAGCGGTTATCTTCCAAGAAAGATGTGTGACTGCTTCAGAGAGCTCATGTGATGCCCAGGCAGCGTGTCTGTGTGCTGAGAGCCTCTGATCAACCTCAAGAGGCAGAAGGGTGCCTGGCCATCCCCCAGAAGCAGTGGGAATGAGCTGATTTCTGGTACATTTAGGCAGGATATTCCTGACTCCAAACGGAGCCATCACCACTGGATATACTATAAATCTTGATGCAGCTCCAGGTGAAAAGCACAAGTTCCCTGAAACCCTCCTTTGCGAGGAAGGTTCCTTCTGTAGAAGGTTTCTTCTGGTTTTCCTCTGCAGAGAAGCAGCGAGCTACAGCACATCTGCAACCTGGCTGCTGCCAAGTCTTTTACTACTATCAAAGCAAGGGAGGGGGGTTAAGGAAGGGACTGTAAGAGGACAGCAAGGTAGCTCTGCTGGTGGTTACAAGGAGCGTCCTCCAAGCACGGAAGTATGTGTGAAGGACGTGATTTGAAAATTCATGACAGAGGTTAACATCATGGGTGAAGATGAAGCAGAAAATCCCCTCCTGTTACCTAACGAGAGAGGAAAGTTTGTCAGGGGGTGGGGGGCAGTAGAGATAGGGAAGGGGAATAGCCACTGAGGACCTGCACCAGTGAGGACAAGCACCCTGTGCTGGGGAAGAGGGAGAGAAGGGGGATTCCATTGAGGATACTGGCAAGGAGAGTGCTCTCTGCAGCCCTGCTCTGGATGGCTATCAGATCGGGTTTGCCGAGGCCAAAGAAGAGCACACTATGGAGCCTGAGATTTGAGATGATGAGAACTCAAACAGGAGTTTTGTCTAAGGGTCCAGCTTAGCCATCTGGAGCCAATTTAATCTTGCACTAAAATGTTTTCCTCCCGCACTCCAGCCAGAAGAAAACAATAGTAACATAGCCGAATACTTTTTAGCGGCAGTGGAGCAAATCTGAGATCAAGGGTGGTGAACTGGGTCATGTACCATATGATCTGCAAGCTTCAGATGCAGAAGCTGACTTACACTTGGCTGTTCTCACTGTGCCTTGCTTTGAGCAGTTGTTTTTGTTGCTCTACAAAGGCAGTTCAGTTTAAACAATATTTTACCCATAGTCTGTGGATGTTTACAGTGAACATCTCCCAGACAGGGAAAGAAGCATGAGGGAGGTCCCTGCTCAATCCCATACCAGTTAAACCCCAGCTATCTGAGCATCATCAGCATAATTCCAAATAATCCACTTGACTGAACTACAGATAAATAGAAGAAAGGTTAGGCTTATTGATTTTCTTTCAATGTTTTAAATATTTTGCTTTCCCTCCCTGAAGTTGCATGTTTAACAAATACTAAAATTATTCTTTCTTTTGTGACTTATGGAAACTGTTGTATAACAGGTTGATTTTTCAGTTTACTGGCAAAACCACCCCAAAAAATGCAGGAACCCCCCAACCCCATTCATTTTTAAGATGTTTCAAACCATTTTTGCTTTCTAACAAAGCTGAAACCATTTGGGGAAAAAAAAGAGTTTGAGGACAGATGAAATTGGCTCGCAGTTTTATGCTTGCATAATAACACAAGGAGAATGGTTAGGCTGAAAAGCTTAACATCAGTTAATTTAGGATCATTATTTAGCCAAAGTATAAGGTAGTATTTAGAGATAAAAGAAGATGGAAGTTTTCAGAAAAGGTACGTTCTGGGAAAATAAGTCTAGGAAATGCAAAACCGCAGTGTGTATTTCCCTTAACAGTTGAACTGCAAAAATATATCTCCCTGATATTGCAGACCCCACGGTAGCATCTGCACACCTCTATATTAGCTTTATAATGAACCAAGTAATAGTGGTGGACGTCATCATAAAGCTGTGCTTTGGGTTGACTACAACGAAGCCAGTGTGTGTAAAATGGTATCATGTGTCACAAAGAGGGGAGGGGGTAATTTCAGAGAGATCCCTCCCCAGGTGGCATTCCTTAATATTACAACCACTTTGCTTAATTATGCAAATGCTACTGAGGGTATTAAAGGAAAAGCTGGAATCTCCTTGTCTATATTCTCGACACATCCAACCCTTCAGCTGTAATGCTTTTAAGACTATTTGCTGTAGCAGTAACTTTGTGCTAATTGTATTCTGCACACAGGAATTACTGAGTCTTGCTAATTTTGAAAGAGACTACCCTATTTTTGGCAATCATAGTTTGAACTATGTACATAAATAATTAGTCTATAGATATGTATTTTACTCATACATTAGTTCTAGAATGATTTCCACTAAAATGTGTGGAAACAAAACTTAAAATTTTGACTTAAAAATAGTACAAATGAAATAAACCTGTTGATCAAATACATTTTTTCAGAAATTTTCATTCAAAAAATGTTTCCCACCTCAGTTTACAAAAAGGCAACCAAATAAATAATGTCAAGGCAACAAATCCACAATCCTGCATTATTATTACTATTAATATGCTGGCTAGAATAGCAATAAATAAGTAAAAAGAACCCCAAGCATTGCAAAAATTGTCTTTGCATGTCACATCTGTGGGGTAGATGGCTTACCTGGAATACAAAATATAAGCAACATCAATTTAAGTCTGAATTATTTTAAGGTGTTTAGGTGGAGGGTTGGATCCAAACCCACTTTTCATCATCTTATGCGCCTGAACGTAAAAAAGATTTACTCATGTGAATGAAAACAGGGAGAAAGTCACTTACTTTGATCTCTCACCCCACAGGTTTTCTAAAAGCTTCTCTTGTAATGAAAGGTGCCTGCATAGTTTATATTTTTTTTGATGTATCAACATACCATGGAATACAGAAACAAATTGTATCATCATTAGCAGATTTTTGCAACTGGATGATTATAAATTTACCTTATCCAAGAGATTTATCTCTGGGGTAGGGTTTGAATTTCCACTACTGCTTTCGCACCTTGCATCAGGAGGAGAGAAGGAAGAGTGTGATCAGGAGAAAGCCCAAGCAAAGCTGCTGATGGCAGCAAAGGTGAAGGAGAAATTTGTGTTACTTCACAGTGAATCAGCCTTTCAGCAAGAAAGGGGATTAATTACTGTGTGCACGTACACAGTGACTAATGGCTGATAATCTGGAATGAAGATGAATGGTTTCCCTAATATGTCATGTTTTCTGGCCACAGGCATCCTGCCCAGCTGCCACAGTCCTGTGGGAGCCTTGGCAAACACCCTCTTAGGACCCCTTAGGAAAAACTGAGGCATTATCCCTTCTTGTGCCCCTTATGCTGACTTCCAAATACATTGATTCCAAATATATTAGCTTAAACTATGTCCATAGTGTCCAACTATGTCCATATGTCCGCTATGCCCAAGTTAGCACCTAGCTAAGACTGTCCCTGAGGCTGTCCCATACTATGAAGCTCTCTATAGGCAGAAAGCTTTTGAATTGGAGGCCCAAGCCTCCTGGGTGATGCGTGGCATCAGGGACGCAGCTTTCAGACTCAAATTCATCGCAATTAATGCTAAAAATGACTGATCTGCAGAGCCTTGGTTTCCCTGCTGACTTGTATCGGCCCTGAACTTATAGGTTTCCTCTAACGCCAGTGAAACTACTCGCTGTCTGTATGGTGATCTTGCAGGCAAGGAGAATCAGCTCATGTGTCTGCCTGATAAAAACACTCTCTTCCTGGAGCCAGTGGCATCTGCTATGTCTTTGATTGTCCTTACAGGACTAGGAGCTAGATTTTAGAAAAATGAGGAGTCTTCTTGAAGGAATGTCAGAGCCTGGAGTCTCGACCAGACAGATAACTAATGACAGCTTGTGTCAAAAGTACAGCAGCAAGGAAGTTGAAGTATATATTCCATAAGCTTAAGCACTTGGAGACTTTCATTATTCTTTAAACAAAGTTCCTTGCAGTCTGGATGTCTCGGGGGATTTTTGATATTTACAGAATCGTTCAGCTCTCTGCAGGCAGTTGACCAAAATTCACCCAGGTCTTTATTAATTGATGCTTACAAGTGACTCTTTGGTCCTAGCAGCATAATTCCCCAGGAACGTTTGGATGCCTCACAAAAATGATGAACTGTATCCTTGTCCCTAATCCCATTCAAAAGACTAAGCAGTAAATGGATGTGTAGCCTGGATTATCCTGTTCCTTTTGGAGCTGGTTCTTGCTATTAAGGAATGGCTCAGTGGCAGATTGCTTGAATTCTCGCTTCAGGTCTTGTATCTACATTTGTTCTTGCCACCTATTCACTGTTAATAAGCACTGCATTAGTTTTCGCAGCACAAGATTTGAAAATGTAAATACCAAAGAAAAACAAGAAGCAGCAGCAAAGATGGCAGGAACTTAGAGGGACAGATCCTCCTAAACACCGGTGTTATTTTGTACGTCCTCGGTGAGACAGCATTTCCTTGTTTCACTGGACTAGGCAGCATTTCCTCGTTTCACTGGACTACAGAGATGTATGAAGAATTACTAAATTAATGCACGTGATATCCATCAAAATAGGAATTTCTATGAATGTCATATATTAATACCTCTGATCTAATTTTACAGTTGCAGAATGTAATTACTAGCTCTATCAGCAGGAGTCTACATTTTTCAAACCATCATTACATCAAAATTATCTTTACATGCGCATCTTGTATAATCACGGAGGCCAGGTTCTTGCATACTTTCAAACAACAAATACAGCCTTCCTGTAGAGGCGATCCTACTGACTTTTTTTATGTGCTCCGAGGGTTAAGGTAATGTAGAGCATCTAATTAAGGTACTATAAGCATCTGGCCCTAAGCACTACATAGTGCTCTTGGTTGTCTAGATAAGATGGAAAAGAATGAAAGCACATTGATGTAATACTGATGCAAATACCTCCTGAGCCCAAATTATATGGGTGTCCTCACAAGAGCTATGAGAGAAAAATGTAAGGATAAGGAGATTACAACAAAAAAAGAGGCAGGTAGCAGTGAAGAGATCAGTAATCTATAGTTCTTAGAATTTAATCAAGGGCACAAATGATTATTTTAATTTTAAGCAAGGACTGGACTGATCGTTGATAAGCACTAGTTGTAATTATGACTTCTTGTGAATTAAGACTTGTAAATTGAACCTTCTAACTGTGCTACTTGCGGAGCTGTTTGATCTGTATCCAAATGTACTGCTGCTGCAGTAAGATGTGGCCTTTCAACGCACTGAGTGGTTTGATAGCTTCACTAAGATTAACGTTGCAACAAAAAGTTACTGCTTTTTAGTGTCATTTGTTACTTACGATTATTAGTGAATCCCATACATAAGGCTGTCTATACTCACCAGTCCTTATGGAACAATGTTATAAACCTTTCCCTTGTAGTGGTAGGGATATGTTACTTCAACATGTAATTTAATTAGCACTTTAAGTAACGTGAGGTTTTCTGCTGAATGAATTTGGATGCCTGTCTTATGGGTTAATACCATACACACGCAGTGCCAAAGTCTGCTCTCGGGTTTGTAACTTCAAGCTTGCTGGCACTTATTGCATCTTGCTGAAATGAGGCATCTAATTAAGTGAAGCATGTATTCACCCTGATTTCCTTTCCAGTTAACAGAGAGATTTCAGTGGGCTGACTAGTCAACTGGAAGATGCTTATGTCCCTTGTTGATGACAAAGCATGCCCAGACCCTGAAATACGTGAGGTGAATCTGAGCCATTGACCTACAATGTCCTTATATGCCTTATGATAGACCTCAGCCCTTAATATTTTGAACTGTTCACTTGCAGAATATTCATATATTCAACAATTAACTCACAGAATAGTCAATAAAACTGTCAAAAATATAGTATCTTTCTCTTGAAAAAAGAAAAAAGCCCACAGCAATACAGCAAAGTTAGGGTTTATTTTTTCTCATATTGCTCCCCATGCTGGTGGTGTTGGTCACAGCCTGGTACACAGATTCTCCTTTCTTCTTTTTACTTACGTCTTATAAACTGAAATTAAAAGTTAAAATAATTTGTGGACTTTTTTCACTCATGAGGGGAGCCAGTATACTATTTTATCTCAGAAAGCAATGTCAGGTACCAGGTCTTGGTATGAAAACCTTGAGTGTGTTCCTTCAAGGCAAGATGTTGGCATCACGTCAAAAGTCACTTAATAGTGCATCTGAAAGTAACATTTTGAACTGAAACCTGATGGACAGGGAAAATCAAACCCAGTAGGAATAAAAGAAATTCAGCTTGTGTTGGAATCTTCTATGAAAATTAGATACTGCGCAAAGGATGATATTGCAGGCAAACAAAATTAATGCTTAACTGATCGGTAAACAGGTACACACTGCAAGGATGTAGCACTCTGGTGCTCTCTGATTCTTGTCCTCTCTTGTGATTGACAGGATGTGAATTAATATATAATGAGGTTTGTGTTCTGGCTTGTCTTGATGAAGAGCTAGATTGCATTCGCCAGCAGAAACTTCCAGTCACCATTCTCCAAGTGTCTCTGCCATTTCCTCTCTGGGGTGGGTTATGTTTGTCAATTCAGAATTGAACAGATCTATGCTAGTCTAACATCTCTAAATAAACCAGTCTCAGGTTTTGTGTGAAGTTGATTTGTATGGTTGAGTCAGTTTTTTTAGGAATTCCCTGACTCGCAGAGTTTCATGGGATAGTCCTCAAAAGTTCCTGTCTGAGTATTGCATGTAATATTTCTTTCGCTTAATGCTTACAGAATAGGTCAAATTCATAAAATTTAACAGTGTCATTTGCAGAGGTCAACTGCCTCTTTTTTCCCAAAAAAGCAATATTATACAAGTGAAAATCTCCAAATATGAAAATCAGTGAAAACACCTCCAATAAAACAGGTATTCCAAAAACTGATGGTAAATTCAGAGAAGAAAGGCAGAGTTTCCCCTAAGCTAAATTTAGAAAGCCATTCTTTGATTTTTAAAAATACACTAAAGCAAGAAGGCCATTTCTCTGGGTATACAGAAAATGGATTCACCAAACTTTTTTTGAGAAGTCTCCTAACAGCGTTGAGTTATTTGTGAGAAAAATCTTCATCTGTGTTTTTAATTTGATATTGTTGGCTGTCTACAACTTATTTTATCCCCACCCCAGATAATTTCAAAAGGTGTTTTACAAACAGATAATAAACCAAAGCCTTGGGAAAATCTTTAAAAAGTTGGAGAAAATATGTACATACAGATGAAACAGCTAATCATAGTATTTCTTTCCATGGCCCTTGGGTATCGAGTCACAATGGAAACATTGCCATATGTATCTACTGTTAGTAGAGAAAGAAGAGAATGAAAAATACGAGATATTGGAGATGGCAGAAAGAAATAAATATTGACTGGTTTAAATATTAATTTTGCCCTGGACCACTCTCGTGTTTTTGTCGTTTAATCAAAAGTATTCTTTTTCCTTCTGATCATTTTGATGGTACATGGGGATCTGTTACATTTACAGAAAAAGCCCTCCCCATCTATATTTTTGCATAGGTGCATGCACCTTTTCAGTAATAATAACGGAGCAATCTGCTATGTGGAAATGTATTCATTGCTGTCAGTAGGAGCTATGATTTTAGGTGAAGGTGATACATTTTCACCTTAGGAAATTTGAAAGTGAGGCATTCCCCTGGACAAGTGAATCAGAAACCCACAATGGACTGACTTATGAATGGATAAGAACAAAAACGTTCTCTTAAAAGGAAGAGGCATAAACCCAGCTGATGTGGAAGAATGGAGCAATACTTCTCCTAATACGGACGTCCAGCATCTGGCAATATTTGCATTATTCTTGGAGCTGCTCCTGACCATGACGTATCGGATTACTTGCGGCAGCTGGAATCAGCTAGTATATGATGGTATGCTAACCAGCATTTAAAATGCCATATATGTCAGCCAGTATTATGAAATAAGTTTTACAGCAGGAACTACTGCATTCTTTTCCTGTAGTATTAAATTTCTATTTCAATCACTAGCAGCATGGAGCTGATCAGATAATGCCTTTGTACTGGCTGGACTTTGATCCTGGGAACACTCTGCAACAACATAGTACTCGAAGAAGATAAATTGGTGTACATGAATAAGAGCATACACACTATTCCATTTATTAAAGATGTCAGGAAATTCTCAATTATAATAATAAACCTCCATACATAAATTCAAAAAATAATTCTGTACATAAGCTTTCTTCCCTTTTTTAAAGGGATACTTGTGAGGAGAAACTCACAGGAGCTGAGGAAGTTTCTTTCAACAGGAAAAATCAACATAGAGCAACCCAGAGGTTAAAACTCCAACAAGCAAAGCATATATTTGTTTTTGTTTTACAGTGTTGATGTAAAGAAGTAGAACTGTTTGACATGGGTGACCTGTACTTTGTCTGGGCTTGTCTATGATAGGCTTTGCCTTATCCATTTTGAAGTTTGCAACAGGATGCTGGAAACCATACCTCTGTCCTCAGCCTCCAGCTGCTCCTGGAGCTCTGCTCCCTGAGTCCCCTCCCTGCTCCCAGGCACCTGGCTCCCTACCACTGGGTCCACCCTGCTACTGGGCAGGTCTCATGGTCCTTGTGCCAGGGGTATCTCCATGGCAGCCTTACCATGAAGGGCATGGAGACTTCCATACCTCCTCTTTAAGGCAAATCTCAGCAAAATAGGTTTTGGGCAGACTGCCAGGGCGGCGTATCTTGCACTCTTTGTGCAGGTTTTATTGTTGAGCAAACCTGGTTGCCAGTACCACAACCTTCATGAGAACAAAATGCCGTTTGAAAAAGGAAGTTTGTGTGTTTAACTTGAACCAAAGACTTACAGAGACAACCTCTCAGTGTTGGACACAAGTCTTTCACCAGTGCTTAGTCCCTTACGTTGGCCTGCAGAAGTCAGTGAGCCTGGCATCCCTCACTCATTAATACTGGATTAATGTTGAAGCCTAGAGAAGAACTTCAGCCTCATCCACGCATGTCCGCAGGCTGGAGATGAGTTAACCCAGCCACAAGACAGAAAGTTCATGCTTCCAGCCTGGCTGTGGGAACACAGGCATTACCTGATCTAATAGAAGCTAGAAGTAGCACAGAGAGACAATATGTGATTGGATCTAAACACTGTTGGTGCAGAGTTAACTTGTTAATACTTTTTGAGCAAGGTTGAACTAGTGAGTGTGTTGTACAGGACACATGCTCTGTGTGCTTTTCATCTGGCTCCAGGAACCTGACAAACACCCTTATTGTATGGTCCAGCCACAGCCTGACATTTGCTTGCACAGGTTGCGCATCCCGCTTCCCAAAGAGCTGTTGAGCAGTTCAGAAAGGCAGAGTGGACAAAGTATAGGAACACCAAATAGACTCAAAAATGGTTACACTTCAAATCTGCTTGATGGTCCCACTGTCAGTTACATAAATGTAGCAGCATTATTATTGTAGGGCAGGCTATTTTTAGACAGACAGACTAACAGAGTTGGATTTCAACATTTATTTAGATTCTTAGTTTTGCCATTGCATATGTTAGCTCTTGTTTTTTTTTGTCAAAATGGCTCAACTAGAACTAATGTCTAGCACATGTTCCCTAGGAAGGGATGCCAAGCTGAACTGTGAAATACACTTGTCATTTCACGCTCTTCTACTGTTACTTGGGGTGAATTTGGTCATGTCAGTCCTGCTCAAGCTTTTCCAAAACAAATTAATCAGATGGAGTTTGTGGTCCTCCACAATTCTGAAGAGCCAGGCTGCAGAGATGTCAAACTGGGCAAAGAAAACTAGTGATAACCTGTTCAAAGACTTGTCTCTAACTTCTTTCAGCTCCTTCCTCTGTAGAAAGGGGAACTTAGGCTCCTTGGTAAAGTGATTTAGAGTCCATGGACAAAAGTACCAGAGAACAAGGTTTAGGTGTCATAAGACAGCTCTCAATGAAGAATTTCCTTCCTTCCCAGTAAGATTGCTGTGCCGTCCCACGTAGATTGCCATCAATATTTTGTTCTTCAGTAGTTTCTTGCATTTGACATGTTTTTCACTGTATTTGAGAGCAGAAATGACCTTACACTGGCTTCTTTATGAGGACATTAATAATTTAAACTCTCTGAGAATGAGAGTCCTTTCGTCACTTATCCTCAGCCCCACATACAGGACTTTCTTAGGATATGTAATTTGATCTCCCATTAGTCTCTTCTTGCAGTCTGAATCTTCCCTGTTTTATGTCCTCTCTTGCTTTTTAACATGTGGAGATTGTCTGAAGCCAGCAGCAAGCTACAAAAATTTTTCACTGCTAGCATTTCTTCTTCAAAGAAGACTTGCTATGGTCACTCCAGTCTCTGTTAGCAGAGAAAGCCTTTGAAATGCCTGAGGCTCCACAGCATGGTCACAGCAATGATGAGCATATTTAAAAAAAAAAAAAATAAAGAAAAAAAAAGTTGTTTGTTTAAACTGTTGGTAGCGACCATATAATTAAAGAGATGAGAAGGTCTGGAGTTGGTCTTTTAGAGGAAGATTACCCACGCACTGGCTTCTGCTTTACTATGGTTTGGGACAACTATAGCCCCGCCACTTGCCCTGTGACAGCATTGTTATTGCTGCCCAGATGGATTTGGGTCTCGTGCCATGGCCCACCCTTGGTACGTGCCTGCTAACCTGTAACTATCTACTGCAGAGTAAATGTGAGGTCACCCAGACAGTGTGATACCTCCCGGAGCGACCAGAGGACATCCATGCTGGGAGGCTGCCCACTGACCTTAAAGTCCCACAGCGACAAGGCAAACCAAGAAGTGGTTTGGCCTTTGCCCCAGGGGGGGGTTGCCATCATTCAACCAAGCAGGTAAAAGCCAAAAATAGCCCTCTGGGTGCTCAGAAGCTATGAGATGAGCCCAGCATGGGGAGGGCAAGGGCTCTGTCATCTGGGCAAGCTCCTGGGCCAGCGCTTCAGCTTCTCGGGACTGACGTCCTGCCAGCAGCCGTCCCACTCTGCAAAGGGACAGGCAAGTACTGGCAACGAGGGACCATGGCCAGAGATGTCATTAAAACATATGTTTTGCTTGAGGATGAGCCTTCAGCTGCTGGACCCGGTGGCAAAACCCCTCCAGGACGTGAGAGATCACCACAGTTTCTTGCCAATGACAGTCCAGGGATCAGTAATTTCCAACAAAGCAATGCAAACAGAGTAAAGAAATGAGTCAATCATCTGCTTCATCCTATCTGTAAGCATACAAAATTACTCAGTTACTCTGTCAGGTAATCCTGCCCTGGATAGAATTAAGTTTGTTAGCCCCTTCAGTAAAGCAGCATTAGCTAAAATGAGAGCGCATTATATTCAATCTATCAAGCTAATCTGCTGTGCTAATGCAATAATCTTGGAAAGACAATTTGTGGGAGATCTCTAGGAAGCTGGGTTTTACTTTTTTTCTTTTGTCCTTTTTGGGAGAGTTCTAGGATAAATACGTGAAACATCCAAGTACTGAGAAGTTATTGAAATAAAAAAGGATTAGTACACAACAATATAGCTCCATCTGTGGAATGACAAAGAACTTCACGGTTGCAAAATGAGCATTTTATTACTGTTATTGAAATGTTTTTTTTTTATACTGCATTTCTGAATGTAGCCAGGGAAGATTAGATGAATGTGCTAGTAAGACATAAAAATAGGCGAGATTTTATGAGCATAGGAGAAAAAGAGGGATGTGGATGCAACGTCCTCTTGCTCGCTCCTGGAGGTTAGCCTCTCTACAGCATCTGGTCTGCCCTGTCATACCCAAGAACCTTATCAACAGAGAAGGCAAAACCCAGATTTGGAGCTGTCGGGTTTTTTAAGTTCATGGGGTTTGGATCAGGCCTGGAGGATCACAGGGCACAATGTGAACTGTAACAAAACACAAAGACATTTTGAGTTAAATGAAATCTGGAGGGAATTACTTTCATGATAAAATGAACCGCGGGGATGTGGAGACCTTGCTGATCAAGCTTTGCCACAGGCAGGCAAATACTGTGATTCGCCTGGCAAACTCAAGTGATCTGTTTGGTACTTCCTAATGCTTGTCTTACACTTCCTGAAATCTGCAGCTATGAGTATATTTCCTCTCACTTAAGTTTTTCAGGATGAGAAATATGCAGTAGTCTACACTTGCTGCTTCGGATGATGGAGAACTAACCAGGCCCTTGAGGGTGGTTCAGCCCCAATGCTGTAGAGCACCTCCATGTTCTCGGGCACCTCCATTTCCCCACTCCCTGTGGAGGAACATCAAACAACCAGTTTAACCTCAGAGCCCAGGTTTTGGAGGGCTAGAAATCAATCCTTCCATGAATAACTGAAAGTGGGATCCATCTCACCTGGCTTTAGTGACTTAAAAATTAGGTGTCCAGTTTAAAGCAGGTGACTCCCTTTTCTAGCCAATGCAATGAAGTAAATGTCTACAGAGGTTGATTTATCTGACCAGAGCAGGTAAGACAAACTACCCTCTGGCAGTGCCTGTTCCTCTCCAGAAGAGGAAAAAGAAGTCTAGGATGAGCAGCAAATGCTCTGTCTTGTCAGCTTCTTATAGTCTTGTGGAGGCATCGGGATTTCCTCTATACCTGTGCTGCAGCAGAACACAACCAACCGCATAGGCAGAAAGCCACTTCGGTAATGTTGTGCTTCAGTCAGACCACTTAAGCTAATGTATCCCTATTCGAAGGAACATCTCCAATATAATACGCTAAGTACTGTATGTAATGGGTTGGAAAATCCTGTCTGTGCTGTAATCACCTTGGACTTTCAATGATAGTATAGCTGCAGGTGCTCTATACATGTAGCCTATAGCATTCATGAATCCGAGTAGACATATTTGTGAAAATACTTACACTTTATTCACCAGTGGTATCTGGAACTTGCTGAAATTTTTATTTTCATTAAACATGCAAGAACACTATGTACTGTGGTGTGATTTGAATGCATAATTTAGAGGGAAATTATTTTTTTTTATATTTTATGAGGGTTGTTTGCTGCCATTCCTGCCTAGTTTATTAAATCAAATTTGTTTGTAAAACCAGCCACATGTAAAGTGAGGATGCAACACTGCATTTACAGATTTTTTTTCCTGAAAGCAATACTAATCATGTACTTAAAAAATTTTTAAAGACTTTTGTCAGTCTTTATGAACCAGCTAAAATCTAGGTTTTTAACAAAAAGAGTCTACAAAGTATAAAATGTTGACAAGTAATTCCTTGTATAATATATTCAGCAAGTCAGAGTAATTATAATATATGTGGACTGTCTGCCCAGATTTTTGCAGACAAAATCCCTGAGTCACAGCTGCCTTTACAATTTCAAAGGTTATTTGGTTGGATCCCACAGTCTCACTCTCACAGCTCATCCCAACTCCATCACTGCTTGACCGCTTTCTTCTGCAATGAAATCCAGCAGAAAATTTCCTAGATCTGTATTAGCTTTGATATAATCCCATCAGCTGCATTCAATCACATACTGCTCCAGACACCTCAAAAAGCCAGTTCTCCTGTACAAAAGTTTTATCAGGTCATTTATTAGTGAAGTTTACTTTAGGATAAATATGTTCACCTTGGAGAGAGCAGATTGTGCATATTGATATCCCAGTATATGATTGCAGTGGTTAGTGTGAAATTCAGAAGATACAGATATGCACCATAAAGCTCTTGCTTCCACAAAGTCCACTGAAGTAGAAAATCATTTTGAAGCTAAGCAAGGCATGATCAAATAAAATCCCTTGACCGATACTCCGGATTTTTAAACTTCCCTAAGTTTTATGTGACTTAGTCAAGTAATTTTCTACAGTTTACAAAATACTAACAAAAACACAGCCGAAAAATGTAATCATGTTTTGAAGTTATGCATATTTTAGTCTAACTCTTTCTTCGCTTTTAACAAGCTTTGTTTTTTTTATCTGGTATTTCAAAGTTCTTTTAATTTGTCAGGAATATATGTCACTATATGTCATATCTGTTACAATGCATTAACATTTGTGACTATTTCATTTTGTTTGTGGGATGAACTACTTTATCTAAAGTAGTTAGATTTCTTTTGCTTTGGATGTTGTAGTTGGATGTTTCTTCTGGTGAAGAACTTCAAAAAACTAAGAAGAGATTGGTTAAATTTTTATCCACAAGATTTTTGTTGGAAAAAACCCTGGCAATTAAAGTGGAGAGGAAGGGAGAAAAGCTTCCATTTTCTTTCTTTTCCCTTTTAAAAAAGACAGAAAAGGACAGAATAAAGCAAAAAAGCCAAGGACTGTGGGAGGGCAAAGAGCTTAGCTATATACTTTTTGCTGGAAATGCTGTGTGTATTATTATGAATTGTTTGTACCATTCATTTTTACAAACCTTAATAGGGAAAAAAAAAGTCCTGGTTGATGTGCAGAGCTAGAGAGGAGATGGAGAGCTCAGCTTCATCTGTGCCGTACAGGTGCTGAACCATGGTGGGTCTGCTGCTATTTCTGGACCAGGAAGGATGTCCTGGGTCAGATGTGGATGTCCCAGGACTCAGCATAAGATAGTGGCACCTCCCACTCACCACACATGCCTGGACCTGGTGGGGTTCAGCAGCAGTGAGTGGTGAAGGCAGTGCCCGTGAATTTCAGCTCGTGTCCTCCCAGGATGTCACGCCACCGCTCAGTCAGCTGTGCTCCATGTTCTCACTCAGCAAATGGACCCTTAAATCCAACATGACAGATGACATTTTCCATTTTCATACTTGTAAGCTCTGCTTTGCCTTTGCTGAACCTTCACTGATGCCCTGAACCTGGGCTCGTCAAAGCACCGAGGTGTTGCCACCAAGCTCTGGCGCCTATAGACTATGTCAGGGACAGCCAAATTTTGCTATGTTTGTCTAGTGTGCTGCATGACGGGATGAGTGTATTTGTCATTCCCATGCTGTAACATGTGCTGTCACAGCATTAGTGGAGTGAGCATTTATTTTGTGCTGGTAACTTTCATGAGGAGATACTAGAAGAGATCCGTGTGACAGGATGTAAAGTGCTGTTAAGAGCTGGCTGGATGTCTGAAATTATCTCACTAATGCTTCCCACTATAATGTGGCAATCACGGGGGACTGGGGTTATTTATAGCCGACTGGATGGGGAGTTGCAGAAATTGTTTTACATGCACAGGGAAAAGTACTTAGGCTGTTTCTGGTTTCAAGACTCCCAGGGAACATGAAAAAGAACTAATCATTTGGCCATAAATGATTAAGGACTGACAAATGAGTCGTTTTGAGGTAATTGATGTGATCTGGCAGCTAGAGGCAGTGGCCATGTGCTCTCAGCCTTAGAAGAGAGCTGAAGAGCCCAAAACCACCCCTGGTCTTCTCAGCTTGTACCTCCAACCTTATCTCCTACTATCACCACTGCATGCCCCTCTCGGCTCCCTCCTGGGAGGGAAAGCAGTGCAAATGGAGGCGGTGAGGCCACCTGGATGCCTGCTCAGCACAGACAGCCACCATAATTTGAAGGAGAACCTATTGAAATGCCTGGAAGCCTGTAGGAGACAGGGGTGGCTGAGATGGGCAGCGGCAACATCCCACTTCTGCGTGACCATACATGATCTCAGGCTGTTAAGAGGGACACGAAACGAAGGACAGGGACACCTTGCTTTCTATAGTCATACTGCGTTACAGGAGGGAAATGTAGAGTTGGTTCCTCTGGCCCCATATACTGTGAGAAGTCCAGTTTAATCTCACCAGTCCCTGGTGGCTAATGGAACAGAGAGGGCCACTAGAGGGCTCAGAAACTGCTTAGTGGGGAGATATCCAAACCCCATATATTGCCATGGGCTGCAGCTCAGTCATCACCGCAGCATGCACACGTGTGATTTACTGTGGTGTTTACTTCATTGACCACTACCAGGAGTAAAGGACACCTGCAAAATATCTTCCCATGGGTCTGACCATCAGGCTATTTACTCAGCGATGCATCTCAGCATCATCGAGTCCTATTTGCAAGTGCAGGGCATTAATGATCACTGAAACCGAGTCTTCAGAAGTTGAAAACAATTATTAAAGGGGTGAATGAATTCCAAATTGCCATGTACAGGGAATTTCCCATTTTGGAAATGTTTTTACTTTGGTCTTACTGAAAAAGGAGGTAACAATATACTGAATACGTCAAAGGTAACATAATAGGGAAACATGTCACAGATTCAGCTTATAGTATGCGCAGTATTCTTTAACAGTTTATTTGTGTTTCTAGATTACTGAATAAAAAGGTAAGCCTTTGCTCATGTTGAAACTACTGATTCTCACAATTTTTTTTAAAGTAGTATGTGAAAGGCTGGTCAGAAGCATTTTGGCTGAACTGTGTTCTGTCGGAAAATAGTGTCATTAAAATAAATATAATTTGTAGAAGCATTTCAATTTCAACAAAATATGAGATTAAATAAAATTTTGACATAAGATTTCATAATGTCAAATATTTCTTTTTGATGCTGATTACTAGCCCAGTGACTCCAACAGAACATCCTCCACTGAATAACTAAAACTAATTGCTATAACATGTCTGCTTTTTCTAGGATAATTCCTGGGCCCTCATCGGCTGAGTCCTGACACATAATAATGTGAAATAATGTACCTCTAAATTGCTAAAAATCTCTCACATAAGTAGACTGCATGGCCTCATGCGCTCCTTTTTATTTTTACTATTTCTTAAGTTGTAAACTTAAAGTACAGAGTTCACGGTTTATTTTCTCATTGTCAGCCATCCACCTATAAAATGAAGGTTGGTTAGGTATCATTAAATCATTGCTTAGTTTTGCAGACAGAGTGTTTGTGGTCATTTTGATTTTAAATAAAATACAGTTCATTTTGTTTTCTAAAAGTAATTTTATCATGAACATGTTATATAGTTAAAGAATATCAAGGAAACTAAGTTTACCAGCATAAGTAATGTGAACTAATATTGCTACCCTTAAAACAGACAATGAGAAGTGTGATGGCTTACTTTTCACTTCTTACTATAAAGTATGTTTGTAGGCATAATACTTTTTATTAAATCAGCTGATACAGTTGAATTAAATGAACATGCTGTCAGACAAACTCTTGTTATCTCAGTCTAACAACATTACAACAAAAGTTAATGTTTCTAGCCTTGGGTTTTTGACACTTCTGTGTCAGAGCTGATGGAGATACTGTGTTCTCCAAAGTTTCTTTAGTTTTTGCAGATGGCCTAACAAAATATTACCTCTTTCTACAAGCTTTTACTACTATGACAGAGGTTGCTAAAACATTGATTCTTTGTTGCTTGACATCATTGGCTTTAGGTATTACTTTAAAATACATATTTTTGTGCATCATTGATTAATTTTGGTTCACTATCAGTAAAATATTAATTTTAGTGTTTATATTTTCAAAGCAGTTTGCCATGGAATTTTATTTTCTTAGACCTGGGAAGGAATTCTTCTTGTGTATGGAAGTCAGGGTTATAGCCCCTTACTGTCTGCACCAGTGAATTATGTTGTCCTTCCCAGTACAAAATATTTCACTGAAGTGACTCAATCTAAAAATCTATGGCATAATATGACTAATTGTCAAAGTTTCAATGCTGAAAAAACTCAGAGTAACATTCAGCACATGCCAGGATTTAATCTTGGCGGAAGGTGCCTCCTGTGTAATTGCAAGTTACTGCACAACGTCAGGCTCTCTGGTCAGGATTTCTATTGAGCTCGTGACTATGGGACCCTGCCATGAGTTGCCAAGACCAGAGACCTACAGAAACCTAAGCACGGTGCAGAGAATAAACACAGCCCGTTCCAAGAGAGATCCTCCTGTTAGAGAAAAATTTTGCAATTTCTCTCTGGGTTCTCTCCAGGTCAGCCAGCAAGTGCTGAAGAACCTCACTGTCAACAAGCGCCTTTCTTGTTGGTTTCAGGAGATGGAGACAGCTTCTACTGATGCCTCTCAGCATCCTGACAGGGCACTGATTCAACCGTGACTCAGAAGGAAATGCGTCACATAATGAGTCACCAGCATCGATACCACCAACACCTCTGCTATAGTAATTTAGGTCTCCCATCTGAGAGCTGACAGTGACCTCATCTTACTTGTGGTTCCTGGGGATGGTGAAAGCAACGGATGTCACCACTACGAGGCAAAAATATAGTGGAAACATTCAGCTACTACTCTGGAGTTTGACACTTAAAGCCTTTTTTTTTTTGTGCTCAGGGATGGACAACTGCTCAGGTTTTCAAGAAATGAAAACCCGGGATAGCATTTACAGTACATTGGTGCCATTATCAGGATAAAGATCAATCATATTTATGAACACTTTAAGCTAAGGGCATCTAACTATGATCCATAGCTGGAGAAACATTGGAAAAGCATGTAATTTTCTTTCCTTTTGTTTTTTAATCTATTAAAAATATTGCTACTTATAAAACATAAAAACAATTGGAAATCAAGAAGGTTGGGCCATCCAAGAAAACAGAAAGTACCTGAAGGGAGCTGCTCCTAGATAATATCACCTCTTTTGGGGGTGGACCTAAAGTGGTAAAAAATACCTCACTTTGTTTCCATTTCCTAAATAAGTATTTCTGATTTGGATAAAGGTTTTGAGTTTTAAAGAAGACAGATATCTGTCTCTGTGGGTCTGGGACAACAGATGGGTTGCTCTGTATTAATATTGTCTTCATTGTAAGTCTGAAAAAGGAACAAAGGTTGCCATACAGTTTGGGGAGAAGAGAAGTGTGGCTGTGGTGCAACCTTTGTCATAATCTGCTTAATTTAGAATAGGAAAAGAGGAAAAGAAACAGGGAAAAAGGGAAGAGGAACTTTTACTTGTACAAGTGCTTTTCCAATGGGAAAGATAATTTATCTGCAAAACCTGTTTCCTTCCTTACCTCCCCACTGTTTGAGCTATTCCCTGTAGGGTTGGGTGGGATTGTCAAAGGTCATCTCCCCACTTCTCCCATAGTCTCATTAACTTTTCTCTTCGTAGGAGCAATACAATACCATAGCAGATATTAAGGCTATACGCGTACTGGTAAATCAAACAAGGCAGGTAGCGGTTTGAGCCCTGGGTCAGCCATCCACACCACTCAATTATTGGTGTGGTCCCTGGCCCATGTCACCTGCTACTCTCTGAGAAATGCCTGGGCTTGCTCTGGGGGTAGCATGTCCCCAGCATACCTGCTGAGTGTGCCTGCTCCGCAGCTTTGCAGGGGAAGAAAATCAGGCCAGCAAAGGCGAGCTCCGGGGTGCCGGTCAGCCTTAGAGGCAGGGAAAATCTCCCTGGCCTGTCTTATTTAGCAGCATAGTTGCAGCTGGAGATGGTGCAAACAGACAAGATAGCAAGCAGTAGGAGTGAAAAGGTGGACCTCCTTCTGCAGTCATAGCTCTAGGTGCTGCCCAACCCTTCTCAACCTCCTAGTCTTTAAGACTCCCTAACTGGTCTTGTGTGACCACTATACTCTGATGTATCTTTCCAGCCTGGTTTCTTCAGTACAAGGAGACACTTTTAAATTGTCCATTTCAATATGTCTTATGTTTTCGTATTGATTTAGTTAGAATTTCAGGAGTAACCACACAACTCCCTGTCTTGCTTTTTCACAACCTGAGAGCCAGGACTCCTTCTTCCGTTCTGTGCTAATATTTTTAACAATCACCACACCTTGTCTAGCCTGGCTACTCAGAAAGCACAAGAAAATACAGTAGCACACTGTCAAGGGGAAGATTCTTCTCTAAAAGCCGGTATTTCTGTTAGTAAAATATCATAAAACCTTTTTAATTTTGCATCTTTTACCAGACATGGATAATATTCTCCTGAGCATCTTAAATCTCTGTCTAAAAAGGCATCAAGCCCATTAAGGTCACCTGAAAATTGAGAGCCTGCCATAAGGTGCCATGCGACCTTTGCCTTGTCACTTCGAAGCACATCCTGTGTGCCACAGAGCAATGACCTCGGCTGTCTAAAAGATGGCTGGGGTCACAGAGCACGATCAGAAGTGCCGCTGCACTGGCATCAGGCATCCTTGCAGAGTTTAACCTCACGATTGAAAACAGCTTCTGTAATCAAGGAGTTGCATTGTATAAGACAGAATTTCTGAAACATCAGCAGTTCGGTGACATGCTTTTATGAGACCTGTCAGCAACCAACAAGCATATAAAGGCTTTTGATTTTCTAATTAAAACGGTGAATTTATCTTGATTCCCCATATGCTAAGTGAGGTTGATTAGTGAAAGATATAAGGGATTAAAACTTTAGCTGATTATAATTAAGACTAAATTATTCATTGCAAATAAATTATCTGACAAGCTGGCCATTATCCTGCTCCTGAGCCGATCAAAAACCAATCTAATTTTTTCAATTCCATAACTATTTTGCAAGTTATTTCCAAGTATTGACTACAGAGGACAAAAACATTTCAGAAGACCAACGTGGACATGCATGTTGACTGTCCATCAATGTTGTCCTGGTTTCAGCTGGGAAAGAGTTAATTTTTTTTTCTAGTGAGTGCTGTGAAAGGAATGTCAATAATACCTATTGTTTTTAGTTGTTGCTAAGTGATGTTTACGTTATTCAAGGACTTTTTTTCAGCTTCCTAGAGAAGAATAGTCAGGATGATCGAATGGCCAATGAAATATTCCATACCATAGATGTCATGCTCAGTATATAAATGGGGGTTAGCTAGGGGGCGGGAATCCGCGATCACGGCTCGGGATGGTGCCAATTCACCAAGTGGTGAGAGTGTCTTGTGTCATTATGATTATTGCTATTATTAGTGTTATTTTCCTTTTCTGGTATCATTTTAAACTGTCTTTATCTCAACCCATGAGGGTTTTTTTTCCTTTCCCCTCCTTTTCTCCCCCTTCTCCCTTGTGGGGGGAAAGGGGGTGAGCGAGCAGCTGCATGGTGGGGGTTAAACCACAACAAATGTAAAATGGGTAAGTCTGGTTAGATGGTCTTAGAAATTTTACTGTATGTCTGAATAAATACATAGATATATCCTACACAGCACGCAGTACAACACTTATGTATGCATTTTGTGTATCTTGCTAAAAGATATTTAATTGTAAAGGAGCTTATTTTCAATTAGAAGAGGGGCACAGTGAGGCATTTACTCCTGTATTTTTATCTTTCTGCAGAGGTGGGTCTGAGCAGCTGCAGGTTGCCAACCGGTGGAAAGACCTCATGGCCTTTTTCAGGAGTTTCATGCAGTGCAAAGCTACAACCCCTTCTCCTTTTATAAAATCAGCTTTACACCCACCAAAAGCACTTTCTCTGCCTATACCATCTCAAAGATTCCTGCTGTTTTCAAAAGATCAGTCTAGCAAAAGCTTTCTGTATTTCCTGCAGGCAGGTACCTGAGAAAGCAGTGTGACATACCAGCTTCCCGTGGCACACTGTGGCGGCAATGGGTCTCGGCAGACCGGTGGGATGTGGCCCTGGCTCCGACGGCCGTCACTTGCAGAGCTGGGACTGGTGCCCTCCTGGCCGCTGCTGTGCTGCCCCTGGCTCCCTTCGAGGCTCAGTAGCAGATCGCCAGGTAACACCGTAGGAAAGAAACCCAGGAGAGCGAACGAAGGCTTTCATCACCCCAAAACTCCTATTTGTTGTGGGATAACAGATATCCTGCTGATGCCTGTGTGCTCAAACAGCCCCCGCCTCAGCCACCCAAATGCAGTGGTGCCTGTGACAGGGACAGAGCTATCTACGCCCATGTCACGGGATGCTCACCAAAACCCGTCCGACTTTGGCACTGATGAGTTGTTAAGCCTGGCACAAGCCCTTGCCAGTGGGCAGGGTGCCATGTGGACAGACGAAAAGCAACGCAGGGATCTGGCTGACTTCATCCCAGGAGCAACAGCACTGGGGTTGGCGGCATCACACCTGCAAGCTCTTTGTACCAACGCGCTCAGCTAAAGATTTTAGACTGAGGTTAACATCTGCTGAGCCAAATGGGTAGAGGAGCATGTTCGTGTCACTGCAGGCCAGAAGTAGATTATTCTGAAGATTTTAAATAAGAGTTTACTGGCCACATGGGAGAAAATGTTGGATTGAATTTTTAAATGAGCAAAAAGGAAACAATTATTTGCGAGCTTTGTTGTTTCTGTTTGGTTGGAGGTTTTGTCTTCTGGGGGGTTTTCAGGCTGTTGGGTTTTCTGCATTTCAGAGTCATCAGATTAGAAATCCTCTTTGAATTCTTCATACCAGAGTATGACTTGCATGACGGGTGTCTGAATTTTGATCAGGTTCTGGAACATTTTTCTGCTTTCAAACCAAAACATCCAGATAAATGCATCTTTCAAGGAAGAATGTCACCTAGTTTGTTCATAATTAGAAGGATGTTTCAGGAAAGTAAAAGCTTTTATCTACCTTTTAAACATAAACGCTGTATTTCTAGCTGGCTAGAAGGGTTATTGGAGTTTGAAGCTGAGGTGCATAAAATGCATTTCCAGGAAAGAAAGTGCCGTATTACTGAGCAAGGCTGCAGTTATTTAGACTGAATCCTCCTGTCACAGTTCTTTCAGACAGAGGAAGGTGTAAGCAGCAAAACGTAAAAGAGACGACTACTGTGGACTCTGTCTTTATTCTTCTCTCTTTTTCCAGTCTCCTTTTGCAAAAGGATGGGAATAAGAGTGGCTAAAGGGGGGCATCATTTGCAAAGAATCGTGCTCCTGTGAGTGTTACACATCCTGGGTTGCCAGAGTTGTGTAGCTGCTAATAGCCATGCCCGACTTTTGTCTAATTCAAGCAGTTTTTCAGCTACTCTCCTTCTCACTTCCAGGATGCAACTTCATGTGTGACAGCGAAGCATGACTGTAAGCATGGCCAAGGCTGAGGAGAGCCAGAGCCAGACTGTATGACAGGCAGCACGCTGGTGAACCTGCAGCTGCGCTCCAGCCATCGTTACCTCCCTCAGTGAGAGATTTCATGATGAATAATCATGGTTGCCTTATCCTTGGCCTTGGAGGTGATCCTCCGTATTGTGTCGAGGTTGGAAAGATGCAGTTGCAGCCCAGGCGGGGTTCCCAGATACAAAAGCCCATTTTGGCACAGTAGGGAATCGGTACAATCCCTGATGTATCAGTGTGCTCTGATGGCACTGAAGAAATCAGTGTACAACCCCTTCCCTCTGAGAGCAGCAAAATAGCTAAAGGCTTGTAAAAATCCTGTCATGCAAAAGAGTAAAGAGGTGAAAAAAGAAGTCATTAAGATTTCACAGTGAGAAGAGAGAGGGGATGCTAAAGAGTGTGAACTACCTGGAAGGATCTTTTTTGTCCCAGGGAGCTGGATGGAGGCAAGTGTAGAGTGCAGAGCTATACCAAGTAGGGAACATGAAACAAATAAAAAGGCTCAAACAGATATCCAGGCTATCAAAGTGCTTGCCAAAAGCTGAGACACTGAGAACAGCCTAGAAGACACAGGTCTTATGGGCAAGAACACCCTTTTCCACTGATGGACCAAAGGGAACTGAAGAAATTGTGCTTCAAAGGCCAGAGAGGGAGAGAGAGAAAGAGTCCCTGATCAGATGAAGAGAGTAACCTAGAACAGAATCCCAGAAGATAAGTGAGGAGATAGGAGGAGGGATGTCATGAACAATAAAAATTTACTGACCTAAATCCCAAAGAATGCTAAAATGTGGTAGGAAAATCAAGCAGAGAAGTACATGGTGAATTTCTTATGCTGCTTAAAATAAAATTCAGTGGAAGGAGTTTAATTCAGAATGAGGGTTTCCACAGGATTTTGATTCTGGGACAACACAAGCTAAACTAATATGGTGTATTCAGTGGTTATCACTGGTCTAGAGACCACAGCTCTACTTGAGCATCCCACATATAGGTAATGGATCATGATATACAGACCTACAGATCTATAGATCTCTACTATCTATACTGATACGGATCAAGGGAGTGAGCTGGAGGGACCAAAAACAGAGGCAGTGCTGCAGGTTACCCAGCCCAGGAGACGCTTACAACCATGCAGGTCAGTGCTGGAATCTCACACACAGGCATGCAGTGAACATCCGGCAGGGGCTTTTGGCTTAGGATATGACACTCACTAGGCATTTCATGCAAGATCAGAACTTCATTTCAGAAGGCAGACCTAAAATAATTAAATGCTGAATATATGATTTAGAAAGTACTGACGGATGAAAGATGATCCTTTTATAAGAGGTGAAGAGAAAATCACTGCAGATAGCTCCTTTCCTAAGGAAAACAGAAAAATGTTCCTAAAATGCAAGCTATAAGCAAAGTAGCAATATCTCTACAATAGAAATGAAGTAAGGAGGTGAATAGCTGTGATATCTGTGTTCCTTTTGTGTGTGAAGTGAATTTAATTTCTCTGGCAATTTTGCTTTGTTGCAGAAGTAGTGTTTCAATACTTCCAACGCTGACATACAATAATTAGGGTATATCCCATCTGGAAAAGTTCCCAGTCTAAAATAAACAAATATTAGGTCTTGAGAAGCAGTTCTGTTGGCAGATGAGTGCCAATGCCAGCTATAGCCAACGGATGAGAGAAATCAGAATGTATTAAAAAATATTTTAACTAATATTTCTACTCATATTTTATACAAAAATTTCAGGGAAGGAATAGTTCTGTGAAAATTGTAACTGGGCATCTCTTAGTGTCAAGAAACCCCAAAGAAAAAGAAAGTCATGTGATATGTAGCAGCAAGGATGACTAGGGAGCTTTTATTTTCATCCCAGGAGATGGGTTTAGAAAGTATGATCCACAACTGCTCTGTTTCTCTCGAGAGAACTGTAACAGTACAGTATTCACACACACGATGCACATGCATGTGACACGGCCCTTAAAACACAATTGTTAGTTATTTTCCTTGCTGTGGGTGGGTGAAGCCCCAGTGCTCATAAAATGTCTCTTGTAAAGGAGAAGTGAAAGACCATTTGCCCAGTTTAGAGAATATAAATAAGGAATTATTCTAAACTAATTCAATAGTTTTTCTTTTCCCCAAACTGCCATAAAATGTAAAATATTTGATAATACTGTAAACAAAAAAATTATTGCCTGCACTTTTCCAGATGAATTTGTACAAGTTACTGCTATATTATACCACAGAGATTTTAACTATATGTTACAACGGATAAATTCTTTAATGCAGTAGATATGATTAAACTTACAAAAATGCTCAATGGTGATCTTAGAAACATATGTTTTAGCACTAGGATTACTCCCTTCTCTCCAACAAAATTTTTATCTATAGCATCAGGAAGATCTTCTACTGAAAGTACCACGAGGCCAAGACACAGAATCCACTTCACAGTAGGCTTGAATTAAGATACTTATTTCCTGATAACTAGTGCGCATCCCATGTTTCTTTATTTACAGCGGCAACAGCTAGTGGAATGGATAGTTGAGGCTGGACATTTGCAGCAGAGCAACCATCTGGAGAAACACAGAAAACAAGCTGCTTGTGGGTGTCCGTTCCGCCTGGGAAAAGGGCTCAAGTGATCTGCCCAGGCTGCGCTGGAAACTGATCTCCCCTGCTCCATAGCAGCTGGCTGTCACGCTGGGAACCTTCCAGGGCAGGTCCTGACCTTGCACACTGCAACCTGGGCTTGGTTAAACACAACTCTTCTACAGGTAATTAGCAACTATAAGAATGATAATACCAACAACATTGAAACTTGTCTCCCCAAATCCTGCTTATCAACACCTACGGGAATTGCAAGGGAGTGTGTAAAACGTGAAATCACTCATGAAGAGTTAAGCCAGCAGTGGCTAATGCCTAGCCTTTCAGTTTCAGCTCAAACCTAGATGATTTTGGCAACGAGTGTCCCACGCTGTACTCCCTTTTATTGCTTTAGTGGTTCGACAACCAGAAGTGATGGCTACAGATATCACTTTAATGGTTGGTAGGACAATAAAACCCCCATCTGCAGCAGAGCAGGGAGCAATGCCATCTCAGGTATCCCAAAGGCAATGAATGATGACTGACTCACGCACTTCACCCAAGAGGAGGGGGAAGAAGTGCAAAGGCCAAACTTCCTAGTGCTTCGCTGCGCAGCAGAGCAACACACAAGCTGTGCTCCCAGGGAAGGTCCATCTGATGTTTTTTTCAGGCAGATGCGAGGCCTCTCCTACAGCTCATCCTCCCTGAAAACAACGTAACTTTGTTAGCCGAGCACAGAGACCTAATTATTACGGCTCTTGGGCTAAGCAGCTTTTTGTCAGTTTGCAATGTGACTAGCTGTAAAAAAAACCCAAACCCAAAATACAGCTATCTACCCTCAGGCCGCGATGCCGTGATGGCTCATGCCAGATCTGTGCACTGCTGGGTCACTGCACACTCTCGTCCACCCCAGTATGGGCTTGCGGACCCAGTCAGAGCTAGTTCATAGTTTTTCCTGATTTTATGTTGACTGCAGAAGGAAGGACAATACATGGCCTGGCACGAAGCTAGGCTCTTGATCCGACATAAAACCTGCTGTTACAAAACTAATCCATTTACCTTTTTTTTTAAACAACTATGAACTAACAGAAGAGGGGCCACAATATTTTAGAGTCAATATTGGGAACTCTGACGTCAGATTTATTTTCTGACCAAACCTCAAGTGGTTTCAAGGCTCAGAGCACCATCTTTTCATTGGATTAGCATGAGAAATCTCCATGAATGTTCTCAATAAAGAAACACTCAAGGCTGAGTGGGGAAGCTGGCACAAGGCCAGAGTATACCTGGGCCGCTCAAGAAGATGTCTCAGATTATCTCATATTTGTACACTTTTTAACAAAAAGATCATACTCAGCAGCATTCAGCTAGTATTTTACTTGAGTGCTAGTATGGATTGCTAACAAGGACATGGCAACCACAACTACTCATCACAAAATCTTTTGCCATGCTAAAAATGCTAAAAATCGTAACATTCTTGCTCAGGATATTTGATGTCTGAATATAAACTGTGATTTGTCATATCGTTTTTCTCCCTGGGGAACACTTTTCTTGAACTGGAAAGGGGAAGCTAACAGTAGGGTAAGCTAGTCCCAGTCAGAAGCTTTACTCCTGCACTGGAGCTTGGGAGAGGAGACTATGACATGACTTTTCGCAAGTCACTTCAGCTCTTTTTCATCATCTCCTCCATTTCTGTCTTGTCTGTTTTGACAGCAAGCACTTAGGAAAAGACTGTCTCAAGCTATGTATTTATAACAATAGAACCTTGATCTCTGGAGCTCTTAACAGCTCTATATGCTGGTGAATTTGAAGTAAATATGCCTTCATACTAAAAAAAGCAGACATAACTTAATCAGTACTAAAACAGAGGATGTTAGAACTGCTACTTACATTTTAAGCAGTTAATAACAATTTCACATAAAAAAAAAAAAAGTTTTCCTGCAGATTTTTCCAGCCCTGAACAATACAGGGTCCTCCTGAGATTTTTTTTAGGAATGTACACTAGGATTACATAGCTTTATATCTAGAATCTTCCTATTAAATTGAATTTTGAGATCAAGAGAATATTTCCATTCTTTTATGACAACATAATATTTCATGGGCAGATTTATCATATAGTGCATAGAAGAGAGACCTTCTTGCATATTTTTCAAACACAGGCCCTGAGCAGAAAATCTTTATATCTGTGCACAAGCTTACTTTTTAGTAAATACCCGCTAAATATTCAGAACAAGTAATATCCAGGCCTCCCATCTGAGTAAACAGACTGTATAAGGGAGAATTTCTCCCACCTAGTATTAGCCATCCAAGTGTCACACATCCCATCTACGCCAGTCACCTGCAGCCAGCAGGGACGCCCACTCAGGAGTCGTGGAAGGAGTAAAAATTCCCTTCTCTCTCCATTTACTTGCAGGAAGACTGGATAAATATCTTAGACTAGGTGCCTCCTTTTCAGGCAGCTAAAGGTGGCGAGATGACTGGCATCCTTAGCTTTCAAATTCATCTGACTTAACGTCAAAGGAATAATATCAAAAGTAAAATGTATTTGCATATGTGAGATGCATGACTCCAGCCAGTATGTGATACCGTATCATTTCAGTTACCACTGGGAACCGCTGTTACACGGTTGCTCAGTTTTAAGGGGAAGTGCATATACTCTGTGGGCTTGCTGCAAATACAAGCTTGCTGGGACCGTCTCTAGAAAAAAAGAATTTCAAATGTGCAGGGTTGTCTCGGTGGGTCTGCCCCTGTGCCCAGCCCAGGCACCACCTGCCACAGCTTCCACCCGAGAAAGTGCTGCAGAACTGGGGCTTTAATGCTTTCATTTGTAGCTATCACAACGCGTAATGAAATAGGAAACATCCTGGATGTAGTAATCATAATTGTAAGTTTTGCACAAACTGCATGTTTCAGGCCCTCACTGAAATCTATGGGGCTCCCCAACAGGCACAGCAGTTTGTTTGTAGAGGAGCCACAGCAGGAATGGGGTCAGTCTCCTGTACTAAAAAGATTTGGCTGCTTATTGCAAAAATATTTGTATCCCTGTGTGTGTGATTTCAAAAACACAGCAAGAAGAGGGAAAGAGATAAATCGAGAGAGAGAGAGAGCAAAAGAGAAAGAAGGACAGAAAAAGAGGGAGAGAGAGAAAAAAAACGAAGAAAATCTTACTTTTCTTCTCTGAAGATGCTGCCATTTTTCCCAATACCAACCCCAGCAAGAAGCAGAGCTAGATGAGGAGCAGGGCTGCAATAGGAACCAAGGGCTGTGCTGGAGGTGATGGGAGCATGGAAGACCACTGAATTTAGGATTCAGCTTATTTCTGCTGAGAGACACGTCCGACTGGGGAAGAAGCAGACTGCCTCGGTCAGTTGGTTTCCCCATGCAGACTGGCTCCTCTGCTCCCAGGTATGGGCAGCTCCTCCACTAAGGGTATGGAACATGATGAGCAGGATTGGTGTGGGAAGAGATGGGAGAGGTTCAAGTGTTTGAGCACGCAGTATTTACAGTTGAATTTCTGCATCATGAGATTTCATAAATAGCTTGGCCGCATGGTAAAGAAAAGTCTGAATTCATGGTCCCAAATGGGACAGGAGTAGAGAACCATTGGTGGTATCCAAGGCTGTGGGGGCAGTTTTGTAATAAACCAACATCCTACTGGCTGCAGCAAAACTGAGACCCAGGAACCTTCTTGAGGGTCCCGAGCTGGCATGTGCACACAGTTATACCTCTTGCTGGGTAAGGGGTGAAGAAGAGCTCAAAAATAGCTGCTATTACTCCATTACAGAGCATGATAGTCCATGATACATCAGGGCTGCTGCTCAGCTGGGAAGGATCAGTCTCAGCCCTGCAATGGCAACGGCTATTGGAGTTTCCTAGGCACGCCAGGGGTTGGTTTCATGCAAGCCAGAATGAAAAGTAATTAAATTCAGTATAGTGGCTGCAGACACAGATTAGTTTTGATGTAGTAAGTTCCCTCTCTCATCAGCATAGCAACATGGTGCTGTTGCTTGAATTGGCTAAGATGGTAAGCAGCAGCTTTGGACTTATGATCTGGGTTTCAGCCTTCATCGGGATGAACAGGCAGATATACCAAGGCTGGCAAGAACAAAAGGATGTGCTTTTTGTTTTTTCTGCCTAAGTCTGTAGTAAACAAGTCTCAATTTAAAACATGAGCTTTGGAAATTGAGGTAGCTCAAGCCCTTTCAAGCCCTTGTAAAGCTCATTCTGTCCGGGATCTGCAACCCAGCAGCAGAAACTGGTGCCGTGCCTGGCGGCTGGCCTTTGGCCTTGTCACGGGAAAAACGTAACAGACACTCTGCCGATGTTCAGAGTCATCCAATGTGATGAACAGGACCCCAGCAAAGCTTCCAAAGTAGCTTAACAGCTGACTCTCCTCTTCAAACAAGCATAAAGCCCAGACAAACGCTTCCGCAGTCAGCAAGCACTACCAGGGGAAACCATCTGCAGGCTGTGGGGCCGGCATGAGACATGGGTAGCTAACAGCACCGCTGGGGAGCTCAGGGACCCTTCTCCAGGCACCACCAAACTCCTGCCAAGTGGCATGAGTTGGCCTAACTTCTGTAGCTGCATGCTGGCAACTTGCTTGAATAGGCTGGGGCCATGCCTGGTGGGACAGTGACACAGGAGTCCTCTGGCTTCTGGTGGGATGGCAGGCTACCACCAACTGCTGTAGCCAGAGTTCACTTGCTGTGCTTATTAACACTTATTTAGGGGAGAGCACCCTTTTGGAAACAGGCCTGATCGTCGAACTTGAAAAACTGTCAAAAAGCAAGAACAAGAATCCAGCACTTTCCAGCCCCCAGAGCTCTGCTCCCTTGCCAAGCTGAGACCTGTTGTAAGGGAAACTAATCTTCCTTTTACCTTAGATACTGTGATTTCCCCAGGCTGCTGGTTATATATTTGCCAATCATTTTTTACAAAGCCATTGTAATAGCTCTTGCTTCCCAGCTTGACTTTTAATTATGACCATCTGAAACACTTAAGTTTATGTTTTTACCAATAGGGACTGCAGCTTAATGGAGAGACTGTCCTATGTAGCACGTATTCATAATAACCACATCAGTTAGTCATATGGAAAAATCATGCCAAAAAGCCCACAATACCCAAAATAAAACATTGTCGGTCTTTTGACATGATTTAATAGTTTCAAATGAGAAACAGCACCTCTGACCAGGGAGCTCTCCGATGACCACCAGCAGGAGCACTGCTGACTGCAATCTTGAGAACTGAGATAGGAAGGTTTCCCCTGTCACCACCACTGTAACTCCTGCCTTTTTGGGGATAATCATGCTTGGGAATGTCAGTCAGCACCTACTCTGGCACCGGCTTGTGTTTCTGTAATACTTTCTCTCCTCTGGAAAACGTATTTCCATCTGTAGCATTATTCTTCTCTGTGTCTTAAGAAACACTTGAAACTGCTGTTATCTCTAATTCTTGATTTATCCTCTCATTTACTAGCACTCTGGCAGACCTCTTAGTTGCTATACAGCAGCGTGAAGCATCTTATTTTTGGAAACTTTTACATTTTATCTCCTGTTTGGGGTCATATGTTTTTCCAGAATTGGCAGATTTCTTTTTAAACTTGGGTTTGCTTCCCCCACCCCCCCNAGTGCTAAATCAGACACTGAAGGCACTACAGCAGAAGGCTGAAATAGGGTTTCCGGATAGTAAAAATATATGAGAGACTGAGATAAAGATACTTCCGCTCCCAATATTCCCTCCTGGAAACTACAAATCCAGCAGATGAGAGGCCATCTGTGTGGATACCTTGTGATGCATTTTAACACTAAAACAGTAATGGAGCTGCACTTCTAGGGCTTCCCTTGCCAGCAGCCATCCCTGGAAATCCCCTGTAGGAGTAAAAGGATAGATAAGGACAGTGCCATGGAAACAGCTGATCCTTCCCTTCCCTTTCCTAAATTAATTAGAAATTGGAGACTAACTTGCAGAAGTCATCCTAACTAACAAATCCCCACAAATCTAAGTATTTTGTGCTCCATTTTAGTGTAATGATTAAGAATAAAGAGAAAATACAGTAAGAAAATGCGAGGTCTTACTGCTTTTACTCTTGAAAAAATGTTTTAACACCTCTTTGTGGTGAAATCCTTAATATCCGATTAGGTGTACATTTTGACCCACCTTTATCCTTGTGTTTTAGAAATACTAAAAAATTAAATAGGCTATATTTATGAAAAAAACCCTGCTGTGTTCTTCTATGGAAAAGATTAATGCAGAGCAATGCTGTAACCTACAACCTTCTTCCAAAGAAAGCAACAGAGACTTTTGAGTATCATGCAAGAAAGACATCTGTGAGAAGCTGCCGCTCCCAATTCACAAGTCTCACACAGTTCTGACTTCAGCAGAAATCAGAAACCTCTACCTCCTTCAGAAGAGGTATTACACTGGTTTAGCTAATCAAATGTACCTTGCCATCAAGGGGCACTACCTTCTGGTTCAAGCTGTTTCTTCCAAAGGGATTAAAGCCTAATTTGTGAAAGAAAAACAGCCTGTTTCACCACCGCTGAAAAGCTGCTAACCCTTACTCTAGGTGATTACACTGTATTTGTTTTTCTAGAGGAATACTGGGACAATCTGTAGGTGGGAGAAGGAAAAACCCTTGCTGTGCTCCAGTGCACTTTTTGTTCTATTTAACAATGACTTATAAGGTTGGCTATTCACCATGGTCTGCCTCCACTCATGATCGAGGATGGTGGTCTTACTATGACTAATTTAATTTTATGTTTTGGCAAAGTGGAACACCCTGTGCCCTGCACATACTCTGGGCAATTCACCTTCCTCCTTCTGTGACTGCATTGCCCACATCTATCGGTGATGCTTTGAATAGAGGCAAGGAGCATCCACAAACTCTCCGGAGCAAAGGTTCAGAAAAAATGCAGTGAATTTCCAGTGAACATCCAGAGCCATGACAATAAAGCATTTGGGGATTCTAAGCACATCTGTCCCTCTTGATGACTTCTTCCCAAATTTTCTAGCCAGATGCTGTAGACTTTTAGCCCTCTGTGGCCATGAGCAGAAGCCATAGCCAGCTGGAAATCCAAATCGCTACTAGATGAGTGTGATGACTGCTTCACAACGTGAACATTAAGGCCCCTAGCTTTCACGAAGATTAGGTAGAAGATTGTGCTGATTGACTTTAACAGCACCACAGGAATTGTTGACTGCATGGGCCTGCACATGCAGTCACCTGCAGGACAGGCTTTCTGTAATTGCTGCCATCATGTATTAAAGTTCCTTCACCTGTGCTGTCATAGACCAAAGTTTGCAGATTGACTCCTATAGACATTCTTATATTGATTAAAAACTGATGTGCATCAGCCTAGTCTGTGAAGTAAATCAAGAAAAAAGAGACCATTGATTAAATGAGGTTTAAAAAGAATACGTATCTGTTTGTAGACAAAGACTTACACAAGGAGGTCAAACCATACCATATAAGGTTCAAAATGGATTAGGAGTGTCCACACATGATTAGCAGCCATTGCATTAAATGAGCTCAGGACACCTCTTTAATTAAGCAGGTGCAACTATGCGAAACAGGCCTCAACATTGTAGAAAAATATATTCAGCCAAGACTAAAAGTAGCAAATGTATGAACACAATGACAATACATCCTCTTTAGCGGCTTTGAGGGTTATTTTAAAGCATTAAAATGCTAACAGCTTTCACTTTCTTTAAGAAAACAAACAAGGAAGTCGAATACACACCTACTACAACCACAGTGATGAGGTTCCCCAACTAAACACGCAGTTTTAGGCAGAAGGGCAGATGAGATCTTTTTTTAATTAACAGAATTTAAATCACAATTTACACACATTGTGATTGCTATTTAGGTTCTTATCCTAAGCTAACCAGCCTAAGACAAGAAAACCTATTTATTTCTGTT
This sequence comes from Burhinus bistriatus, assembly GCA_013397275.1. NCBI lineage: Eukaryota > Metazoa > Chordata > Aves > Charadriiformes > Burhinidae > Burhinus > Burhinus bistriatus. The sequence continues at coordinate 840,701 of VYXH01002690.1, forward strand.
CCCTAACTCTTTTGAACTATACAGGCTTCTTGTTGTAAAAATGTTGATTTGCATGTAAACTGTAATTTTGTAATGGACAGAGAGATCAGCCCACATAGATGCAATGACAATGTCAGGTGCTTAGTTTACTTGCATCCTGTCACTGGGTGTTGTATGTCTTAAATGATTTCTCTTTGGGGAAATATAACAAAAATTAGCTTTTGAAAAGAAACTCAGACCACTAAAGTGTAAAATGAAACATAAGGAAGCAAAATGTTTATAAATGGATGTAAAAGGATGAATTAGACTACAGAAAAGCTTATTTAACAACAGTAAAGGTTAATGAGATCTATTACTGTTTTCAGTCTAGAAGTACTGCCTTTATATGTCATGTGGTATAAAGAAATCTTTGATTTTCTAGATTGAACAACAAAAGTACTCCAGAAGTTCAGATACTCTGCTTAAAACAGGATGTGACTTATGGTGTTTTATAATGGTTTGTTTAGAGCAAATGAATGAGTATTTGAGTGACAAAGGAAAGGTTAAAATATTAGAATAATAAAATGCAGTATTTTCCTGGACAAAGTGTATAGACATTCATTTCAATGACATGGCACCCGTGCTCAGCACACAATTGTGCTGCACAAAAAGGTGGTGGCATTAAGAAACTGGTCTCCTAGTTTAGATGAAAGACTGTGCTCTTTCATCCTCAAAACATATTTATATTGACAGACGTGTTGCTGTAGGTACTAACTTTTTAATAAAATATCAGTGTTGTGTAACCTACTGAATTCTTACTTTTTAAATTCACTTTGGAGCTCCAAAATCAAACCTGAGAAGAAAGCACATGTGTGAAATTATTGAAAAAAACCCCACTATTTCTGGCAAAGGATTGTATCTTTTTGTTTGAATTTTTGAACTTTATGATGATTTCATAATAAAACTAAGGTAAAAACGTCATTATTTTTCTTGATGGAGCAGAGAAGCCAGTTCACAAATAATGTTGGCCTCGATCCTGCAAACACTTGTGTACAGGCTTAGCTTTTGTACCGTTGATAGTCTCATTGAATTCAAGGGGATTATTTGCATTATTAGCGTTTTGTGCATCTGCTTTTGCTATACTTGGACCATTGTTACAACACATATACTTCCAGGGCTGATAAATTAAAAAAAAAAAAAAAAGAAAAGAAAAAAGTCCAGTTGTGTCATCTTGGCAGTGTTTTGCCATTTTAATAACAAAGTGGATGGCAAGGCCTGGCTGCCCAACGCTACCTCATTGACAGAGAAAATACGAACTTTCACACAATTTGTCTCATCAGGACGGTAGTTCCTGACCCCGATCCTCCATAGGCTAACGCACAGCCCAGCCCGTTCCTCCCGCAGCCGGTAACCCAGGGAGAGCGGACAGGCCCGGGCCACAGGGGATGGGACTCCCCCTCTGGACGCTTCCCGGGAGAGCGCGTCCGCCCGGGGTAGGTCTCCATAGTCCCCCGGCACCCTCGGGGGCTCCTGCCTCCTCAGGGTGAGAAAAAGACCGGGGAGCCCCGCTGCCCCCGGACCCTGCTCGCCCCCACACCCCCTGGCCCGGCCC
>VYXH01002690.1:842865-873576 GCA_013397275.1 Burhinus bistriatus
GGCCTGCTCCGCCGGTCCCCGGGAAGGCCCGGGCTGAAGAAAGGGGGTGAGACATGGGTGCTGCTGGCTGGTTTTCTTTTCGAAAAATATTTTTTTTTCGCCTGCGCCTTTTCCGCTGTCCTCCTGGCGGCGGTTAAGGTGGTGTGTAAACAGGTTCTGGTGTTCCCTCGGACGCGTTTGTAAAACAAACTTGAAACGGACTCAGCCGCTTTCCTGAGCGCAGCCCCCGGAGGAGGAAGCCGGCCTTCCCCCGCCCGCCGGGGCGGCGGTTTGAGTCTTTGGTCTGACCCTGACTCGGGGGGCAGCGACCAGGTGCGGGCTGGGGGAGGAGGGGGGACAGGGTGACAGGTCAGGGATGAGAAGGGGACACCAGAGCAGTGGAGAAGGGTATGAGAGGCTGTGTTTACGCTGTAGTTAGTGTATGTGTGATGGAAGCAAGGATTTGCTTACAGGTATCCCAGGTTTGGCATTTCTGGTTTGGGGTGGGTTTTTTTGTGAAGTTACAGGTAACTTTGTTTTGGAGATTTTGTAATTTGAGAAAATGAAAACGTGCTTGTGTTATATGTGGATCAGCAGCTTCTGCTGCTAATCTGCATCTAACACAGGCATGTTTTCATATCTCCTTTAAGTCTCAGGGAAAAACTTGTTTCCAGCTTTTCACTGTTTTATCCCCGAGGGAAGATAAGAACTTTTTGTGTCTTATTCTTGTATATGTATGTATGTACCTGTGACTTGAGTGCGTGAAAGACATTCCTGTGTGCCTGCACGGCAGTAACATCTGGTGCTGGTGACTGGCCACTGATCTTAACTCTTCAGCTGGGGGAAGGGAGTTTGAGATGATCAAACCTGCTGTCAGATTAGTTAGTAGCAATCTTCATGTTTCTGGAAACTTGGATGTGTTTCAGACTGTTAAGACTTGTAAAGACCTGCAAGAGTAAAACGATTCGTCAGGTTTGTATTGCAAAGGCACCTTTGCTTGAACCTGGAAGAACTGGGGTGTGTGTGTTGATGTACTTTGGGTTCTCTTAGAGTGGTGGTGTGTTAATAGAACACAACTCCCAAGATCCAGTTTTAAGATCTTGAGATCTATGTATCTACCCAATAGCTTCCCACCCCCTGCCCCCCAACTTCCACTATTGTTTATGTTGAGAATTCAGCCGGCATGCTAAACTTTAAGGTGTTGACTGCTTCTGATTTTAGGAAGGGATTTGAGTACTTGCTATCATGAGCTGACTGACTTGACTTGCGAGTGTATTTCCGTTTCACTTTCAGGAAGCTGTTGATAAAGCTAAGAGTGTAGTAGTAGATAAACCTTGTCTACAAGTCCCTTCTAGAAACTTAATATTGCTGTCAAAGTAGTCATTGTTATTACAACCCATTTGTGTATCAGTTCTACTGATAAATGGAAGCAAAAGCCCTTGACTGAGAACTGAAAATAAAAAAATACCCGGAATTTTTTTAAAAAAATCTCTTTAAAAGAAGCTAATTTTAGAGAATTGGTATTCAGTGGAAAAAATAGGGCAGTTACCATGTCCTGAAGTTTGATGCTAAAAACTGGTTCCATAAGTGGCTGTTTGCAGCTGAAAGTCTTGGTCTGTACCTCAGCCCCTTCATATGAAAGTTGTGTGCACCCTCAGTGGAGTGGTAGCTCTCAGAAAGTATTTTTGCTATATCTACTATACTTCTCAATGTATTTCTGTCTAGATAGAAATTAGCTCTGAAATTAGAAACACTATTGCATTTTTACCCTCTGCTATGGATTTTTTAAAAATTTTACTTATTTTTGTGTTGGCGCAAGGGTCTGTTGTGTAGTAATTGCAGAGTTGTAACATTATAGCTTTAAAGCAGTCTTGTGTCATAACTTTGTTTATGCAAAAATATCTTGCACCTCCTTGTTGTTATTGACTCAAGAAGTAAATAGAACTTAAAAATACACCATAGTTGAATTCAAATAGAGGTTTCTTGCACCTGGCTTTCTGACTTGATCTGGAAACTGAAGAGAAACATTGAATTGCTTGTTTTGTTATGAGGTAGGATAGAAAGTGCACCTAAGCTTCCAAGTACAGAATATTGTTCTAACGTAAGTAGATCCTTGTATTTAATGTTTTAAATTATGTCTTCCCTTAAAACTATATGTGCTTGGATATAGGTTTTTAAAAGGCACCTTAAAAATGTGTTCTTAAAAAAATATTTAAATTCTTGGCAGTATACTTGCTGTATTTGTTGTGTGTGTTTCTAAATGTTAGCTTAGATAGAAAGCTCTGTGCCAGTTTATGTAGAAGTACAGTACTGTAGTAAGTCAAAACAGTATTTTTTTGCTACAGATTTAAATGATTGCTAACTGATAGTCTTTCTCTTTTTTTTTTTTTTTGTTTTGGTAGTTACTATTACTACAGTGTATACATGAATTACAGTGCTTGTTGTCAAAAGCCAAGAAGTTCAAGTTAGGTTAACTTTGCTTCATCTGGGCTTTTGAGGTATAAATAAATAAAAATTGTATGTCGACATTCTACACAACAGAGATCTGGTAATATTTGTGCTTGAAATTTATCCTGATGTCTCAGGTACGCTGTACTGAGCAATTCAAAACAACCTGTTTCAGTTGTGTTTCCTGGATAGGGTTGGGCTGCTTTATTTTTTTTATTATTATTATTTCCAAATGTGCTTTGGCACATACATTGTGTGTGTGTGTGTGTTGCATTGGTCTCCTGACCCAGGTTCCTGTAAAAACATAGGAACAACTGAAAGTTTGTGGGTAGTCTCATTGACTTAAAAGCACCTACTCGCATGTTGACAGTTCACTTAGTGCATGAGAGTTTTCAGGATGGATGCTGTATGTTGACAGCTAAGTATGCTTTTATTGAGCATTATAACAGCGTAGGAAGAATTGTGTCAAATGAAATTATTGCATAGTAGGATGTTTAAGATTATTCTTATGGAATTATTTTGTTTTTTGAGAAGGCGTTTGCATACCAAACATGATCTGTGCTCATCAGTAAGAGATTTCTATGTAGGATTTAAAATCTTTTTGTATCAGCAAAAATAAAATAAAAAAAATTAAAATGTTCAGATTGCTTTTAATTTATATTTTATCGTTCATTTATAGTACTCTGCTGAAAATTAAATATTTGTATTGTGGTGGCGCGTACTAGCTAACCTTCTGGTCTGGTTGTGTAATAGGCCCCCAATGAAGATGTACATGATCCTTGCCTAAAGAGGTTACTGAGTCCCCCCGATTTGTCTTGAGATAGCGTTGGTTATCAATAGTGGTACAGAAAGTGTGCATTATTTTTTTCCCCATGACTTACTTGCTCTGCCATCTGACCGTTCTTTACACTGCTAATATTTTTAATTTCACAACTCTCTACATTTCGTAGGAGAATTCCTTTCAGGTTATGTTTGTAGGTTAAAACTTGATTATAATTGAACCTTTTTTCGGACACATCCTTCTCTTGTTGAATTGCAATGCAAGAGTTGTTGATCAGAAATTCGTTAGTAAGTAAACCATTGTTTCCTCCTGTTTTCCTTTTGATTTGGGATAATTTTTTTAGGGGTATTTTTAAGTATCATCTTGTACCCCACATCATTCAGAATTGTTTTTGGTTGCAGTGAGTAGTTTAATGAACTTCTGAAGTGTATTCGAAGTTCTGCCTTGAGATTTTTTGTGCAGTTGAGATCAGTGATGGTTGAATATAGCTGGATGAGGTCGTTATTTGTTAAAAGTATAGTTTATTTAAAATAAAAACTAGTATAAGATGCTGGTGTATTTGTGGGAAGTAAAATGGAAACTCCTACTTTGTCTTACTCTCACTGAGTGGACAGTAATCCAGTGGACTGAGTGTGAGCATAAGAGTTGGAGCATGGTTTCTGTCTTTCTGAGTTACCTACTGAAGTGATGGGTGACTCTGGGTAAGTCATTTAACCCACTTATTGCCAAGTTCTAGTCTGTAGTAAGAGGGTAATGCTTTCCCCGTGTTTTACTTGCATGGTTCAAGCTTCTGTGGAACTAGGTACCAGTAGCGGTTACCATATATAGTTAGAGAAAGCAATGTTAAAAACCCCAAAATGGTCCTATACTGAATTCGGTAGGTGGCAGTTGTATTGTTTGTCCTTACATGTTTCAGAATTGCATGTCCACAACATTTTCATTACAATCTAAATATGTGTGTATTAGAAAACAATAGCAACAAGTTTCCAGGCACCAAACAGACACAGTATGACTAATTACATTAAAACAACCACCAACTATTTTAAATTATAAACTGTTAATGTTTAGATTTGTAGGCAACTTCTTGGCAAACAAGTTTTTCTAAGGCTGCCTTTGCAACACAGACAATGATAATGTAATATCATATATTACCTTTTCTGTCTAAGGATTGTAGGAAGATGCCTGTCCTAGTGCAAAATCATAGAATCATAGAATCGTTTAGGTAGGAAAAGACCCTTAAGATCATCCAGTCCAACCATTGACCCTACTCTACCAGGTCTTCCACTAAACTATGTCTCTAAGCACCACATCTACACGTCTTTTAAACACCTCTAGGGATGGTAATAATAATCTTGCCTGTGTCAGTGGACTGTGTACTTGTCATACACTCTGTACAACTGTGTGAGTTTTTTCTTCAAGCTTCACCGCAGTAGTGTTTTTCCCCTTCCAGACTATGAAAACCTTGTATTGTTTGAGGTAGACCGACTACTCTTTGTAACTATTTTTAATGCATTTTTTGTTCTAATTGTGAAAACTGTTCTTGCAAAGGAAGTGTTGCCAGAGAATTATAATGACGGAAAAAAGGTCTGCCAGCCTTCCTTCTGTTGCTCTGCTATGTAGGGGTCTTGTTCAGGTATATGCTTGGAGTCTTTCACCATTCATTAGTAATGCAATTAGTGAGAAATTACTTGTTACGTGTAAATGTATTTAAAAAGAAGGTATAAAGTATGAAAATAGTTGTGAAGCGGATATTTTACGTAATGACTAAGCAGGCTAAAAAAATGTATAGAAGAAGGTCTTCTCTCTTCTTGAGGGTGTGTACCATGCTTTGTGGTGTGGAGAAGTAGAAATCTGAAAGTTTTTCAAAGAGAAATCTAAGCCATAGGCAGTGCTGACTTTTGAAAGACTGAAGAGATGATGAGCAATTCTGAATGTTAGAAGTACCTTGTAATATTGTGTCCACCTGTAAAACAGTTTGCAGTAAAAAAATAATTTTGTATGAGATACTTGATTAATTTGTTGCAATGTTGGTACTGTTCTTGATACTTCACTGTGTGGTGTACCTTTTTCAACATGTCAAAAGCATCATCATAAAGTACAAAGGTACCTTACATTGAAATCTTAATTTGTTGGCTTATTTGCTGGATGTCGATGCACATTTCTAGTAAGTTGATCCTTCAAGGTCAAATTATGATCAGCATTATACACGAGAACAAGTATCTCTATTTCATGGTGAAAGCTGAAGTAAATTTAGGTTCCTGTGCTATTGTGATATGGAGTTAATATTATTTGTATTTTTTTAGGAAACTTTTTGGCACTTCCAGGATGATACGTTTTGGGCAATAAATATGTGAATTGTTTTCACCCTAATTCATGGAAGTTCAGTTATATAGGAACATATATGTTGTGGGACATCTATGATGAAACAGAAAGTATTCCAAATTTCTTGGAAGGATAAAATATAGTTTTCAAGAGATTGGTGTTCTTCCGAGCTCTCCTTATCTCAGGTAGGTGTGTATTTTGACTACCAGCAGTATATGCTTGATGGCAAGTAGTATTTGCAAATTCCTAATTAAACTGTTATGAAAACTGTTGATAATTAGCTGTGATCCTAATCTTCTATTTGTCCCCAAAACACACATAACTTTAGTTATTTAAACTAAATATACTATAAATATAATACAAACTAAATATAAACTAAATTTAAACTTTTTTTAAAACAAACAAACAAAACCCAAACACGTGGCAGTTCTTTCAGGGTCCTAACTGTAGATTCGATTTCAGGCCTCCCTTTCTTAAATATGCTACTAGGCTGAATTTGTTTTTATAGGAACAACTCAAGAAATCTTGAAAACTGGGATGGCCAAGTGTAGGTCTGGTTGGCAACCAGGAGTGCCTCGTGAGAGCAGGCATCTTTAGCTGGGCCTTTATAACAGCAGGTGTGTATTGCAGCATACAGCTGCTCGACTTTTTCTATACTAGTGAATACCTGCATATGCAGAGTCTGCTTTTTAAAACAAAAACATTTTGTGAGGTGTATTTTAGAACTCGATAAACTAAGTGTAGTCCGCAGGCCATGCTGTTAATATACTTAGCAAAGAGCCTGAAGAGGAATAGCGTAGGCTGCAAGTGAATAAACAGTGGTAGTAAAATCTGTTGATAGTAGGATGTGCTTAATGGATTGTTTTATGTCTGTATCTGCAAGAAATAGGGGAAGCAATATTGATAAATTCAGGTGGGGTTGTTTTGAAGAGCAGTGTGATGCATGACCACAAAGTTAGCTGTAATTTTTTTTTTATGATCGGTGAGAATCAGAGGAACAGTGAAAACTGGAGATGGTGAGGGAAGAGCGAACTTTAATCTAGGAAAATGCATACTGAGTTCATTCTGCAATATGTAGTACTGTTTAAAGAAAGCAAACAGCTCGGAAGCTTTGATTCAGTTCTTCTCAGGAAGTTGGGTTTATGAGATTAGTTAGTTTGTCCCTCCTCCCCAGTGTATGTATGTATGTTTATGTATATGTAAAAATTTAAAAGAAGATAGAAGTTGCATTACCTATATATACTTTACATATGAGTTAACTCAAAAGTTAAGCATTTAACTTGATTTATATGTATAAATATATTTATGTATGGAAACTTAAATCAGAAAGAGGAATTAAGACTCAAATTATGGTCCTACAAGCCTCATAAAAATGTGATGAGGTAGAGGAAGGAAGTCCAAATTAGTGCACCCTCTTGTAAAAGAGATAGTCCGACCTGATCTAGTATGTATTCTGTAGGACGGCAGCTGGTCAGGCAGCCGGTGAGCACACGCAGACTTCCAGAGTGTCTGCACCACCACTCTTTTCCCTGGAGCAAGGGGGAGAGAGAGTCATGAAGAGACGTGGGAAAGAAGGAAGTTGAGGGTTATCGTGGTGTGGGAGAAGTATTAAGAAACAAAAGAACAAATATGTAAGAAACTAGTTCTTATTAGTTCTGCTGCTCATGGAAAGGAATATGTTTGTATTTATGATTAGTAGTGTGTTTGTTTGGTTGTTTTTTTTAATGAACCCAAATTAACTTTCTTAGTCTCAGATGGTTCAATATTTTTTGGGATTGGCAGGGGAGAACTCTAATCTGAGTTGAATCTAATATTCTGTTCCAACTGAGCAATTGTTCTTTGTGCACATTGATGTAACTGTCCATGGCTCTGCAACAGATTCCAGTGCAGTACTTAATTTTGTAATGTGCTTCTAAAAATAAGTGCATAGTCTTATGTAACACTTCTTGTATTGTTAGCACCTAGAGGCTTCATCCCCACTGGCGTGAAGCGGAACACTTCCTACATCATTTTTGATTGTGGGTATTTACATCTGAAATATTTTCCCTGTCAGTGTCTGTGGCCAAGCAGTAACTTTGCTTCTGTTTTAGGAATATCAAATATCTTGTTTGCACTGTTAGGTATGTTACTCCTCTGCATTAGCAGAGTTTTACAGTATTATTTTGGCACATCTGAGCAAAACAACAGTTAGAAAGTGTTGTGTAGTACAGTAGATGTTTGTTTCTCTAAAGAAGCCCAGTGAATTTCTGCTCATAGGTGTGTGCACTTCATATGTTACGCTTTGTCAGAGACCTCTCACATAATCTGGCTCTGCACTGTAACTGTGATAGTTCTGAAAGTGTGTGGATGTTGCAGACATGAAAAGGAGATGTTAATCGTATTAATGCGAGTTTGAGGGCAAACTTGAAATATGCTTCAACATAAACCACTTTTTTCAGTATTTTAGGTGACATTTATGATCAAATTATACTGTTATCTTAGCTGTTGTACACCTCTTGCTGTAGTCTTAGGAGTGTTTTGATCTCTTTAATGTGACTTGTCTCATGCTTTTTCAATTCAGGCTGCAAATACCATGTTAAATTAAATGATAGAATGCATCGTCTTGCTGACAGGATGACACCTATGCAGAAAAAACTTGTCATATGTAAATAATTTAAGGGACAGAAATTGGATTTATCAAGAATTATAGCTTTATTAGAGAGTAACTTGGTTCCCATTTTTCACCACTTTTTGAAGTGGGTGCTATATTTTTATGTTAAGAGCATAGCTGAAATTTCAGAATAGAGGATTGAAAATTGAGTGTCTCAAAATCCAAGGCCAAAACAGAGACATGCATTGTTTGTTCTATTAGTGTCCTTATAAAAGTTAATTTTCTATAGTGTCTGACATCCCAAGTGCTGCATTTTACAAGGTCCTTCTCTTTCCCTGAGGGATCCTGTAGTTCAGTGAAGAGTGAATTTGAAGGGATCTAAGGTCTGAAGGAATAGATACTTGTAAAACTAAACAAATGGGTAGTCTCTTCATTAGGTCACAGCTTTAAGAATAAATGAGAGTTTTAGATGCTTTTAATGATTGTTTTATCTGAACAATTCAAATTATTTCATTTCCTAGCAATGTCTAGGTCAGGTATCCAGAACTTCGGGGCTGGGGAAGTACTGTCAGTCCTCAGGCTTCCTTGTCAACCATGGAGGTCATCCTGAAAGACTGAAAAATTTGTAAAGCTTTGTGTTTATGACACCAGTAGCCCACGATTCAGTATGAGGGTTACCCTTGGCAAAGTATGGGTTACCTTTTTCCTTCCTGAGGCCAAACAGCATATGTGCATATTCAGATAGGTAGATATACACCATTTCTCCATGGATAAGTTTTGTTTCTAGGTTGGACTTGGGTTGTTCAGTGGGAGAGTGGGCAAAGACAGTAGGTGACAGCGTGCTGTAAGGCTTGTCATCCTGTGCTTTCTCCCTTGGCTGTGGGTCTTAAGAAACCCTCTTGACCCAGCTTGTGTACTGGGGGGAAGAACCCCAAAGCACTCTACCACCCTTCCTGGAGGCCCGTGGGGGCCTGTGGGCACCATCCCCTTATCCTGGTGATGGAGAGGCAATCCCTCCTGTTCTTGAGGAACAGATGAGTATGCCTGTGAGGGGAAGGAGCAGGATGTCCAACATGATACTGTTGTTACTCAGCTTTGCCTTGTGAATAGCAAAACTTTGTGAGTTTTTTCAGTCCTGGGTTCTCCAAAGAGCCCTGGGACACAGCTGGAACACTGTGGCTCCGGGGCAAGGAAGGACACTGGTCTGCTGGCGCTGGGGGACTCCTGAGTGCCATGTTCTCTGTGTAGAAAGCCCAAGACCGTGCCCTCGCCATGGCGGAGCAGGCGAGTGCCTCTGATAGGCAAGGCAAGGAGGAGGAGGGCAAGGGCAGGGAAGCATCCTAGAAAGGAAGCGCCTGTGCAGGCCAAGCCATGTTTTTCTGTGCCCGGTGGGTCAGCCTGGGCCTAGCCTGTCGGCTAATACTACATGTGAAGAGGAGAAATGCAATGTTTTTACAGTAAATATGTTCCTCTGTTCTGTTTGGTATTGTTTCCTCGTTTTCTAGAGTAGTAACCCAGGGAGCCAAATGCAAGAATAACACATTAGTTGTGTATTGCGGCATTTATGTGCCCAGTCATTTTTTAAGAGTATATCCAAGAGTTTCCTCACCACAGCTGCCTGTTGTCCATCTGTCCACTGGTAAGAGAAAACTGCTAATGTTGAGAAGGCCCTGGTGATTGTTGGCATTTTATCACGGAGTCTTCTTGCCCTGGTTTAGGCAGGGCTGTGTCAGGAAACTCGTGGTGTCACTAGGTTGACTGGGGGATTGTCAGGAGAGGAGAGTTTTGTGAAAAGACTTTCCTATTTATTTTTGTGTAAAGAGTCAGTACGTGCTTTTTACTTTAAAAGCTTAATTGTCCTGTTAATACAATTTAATTTTGTGAAGTTAGTGTGTTTATCCTACACTACTTGTATAACTTGCTATTTATGAGCAGTTTTAGATATTTGTGGAAGATGGTGTAACCCCCCCCCTTCCCTCTTTAATTAAGTAAAACTTTGAAATTTTATGTCAGGTTTATTCAATGTCTGCCTTTTTTGGCGTGTAACATAAAGAATGAATGGATAGTCTTTTCATTCACTAACGCAGGGTCAGAATGAGCTCACATCCCTCTAATGTTGCCCTGCCATGGCACTCTATAAAACTGTGTGGATATGTTTTGATTCTTCTGATATGTTTTGATTCTTCTGAGGTATGGCTATTTTGGTTGTGAGCATGTTTTCTGTGAAAACTCTTAGTCACTAATAATTGTAGTGACACTTTAAAATACCTGATATTGTTTTTACTGGAAAGGAAAAAAGCATATAAAACCACAAGAGAATGACAGATTTCACTTAGAAGGTAAGCTTCTGAAACTGTTATGCATGAAAAGCATTTAAAATAATCCAGTTGTAAGTGTTAAACTCTAATACTGAAACAGGAAAAAAAAAAAAGTGAAAACGGTCTTGCCTAATCAGTTGCCCTCATGCTTTGTAGTGTTAAACCCAGAAGACATACCAAGTTTTGCCTTGGTTAATAAAAGAAAATTCCCTTTGCTGTTGTGTTTCTTCTCTCTGAATGCAGCTACCATGGTTCTGCCCACATTATCCTTTTTTCTTTTCTTTTTTTTTTTTTTTCTCTCCTCTGAGGAACCACTCAATATTTTTCTCAGAGGTGACAGTCCAACGGTGGCAGAATAAGGGTGCTATCTTGGAACAAAATGGACAGCTGCTGATAGAGTGGGTTTGGTTTGGGTTCCACAGCAAGGTCTTGTCATTTGCTGGAAACCTTGTCAGGTCTTGCTCCTGTCAGCTGTTTGACCTCTGTGGACACTGTAAAACTGGCAAAGTAAAATTGGCAAAAAATCAGAATTACGAATGGCTAGATTACTAATGGAAATATGTCCCTTGAGTAAGAATGAGACTCCTAGTGATACCTTGTAGTTGTACATCTGTTATGAGGAGCTAATTTAAATTTGGGATTGATGTATGAAGTGATAGTGATGAAAATCTATGCAACACTGCTGAGGCGGTCATGTACCTCACATGTTCATTTTGTAATATTTCCTTTATGTTTTTTGTAATATCAAATATACTTTGAAATTTTAGCCATTAAAATTTTCAATTTTTTTCACTTAGTGCGAGAACCTTTGAATTGAGTTACTATATAAATCTAGAGAGAAGCAGCTATGCTCCATCAAGTGATGAAGGCATTCCCAGCTGTGAACTTAATTTTTATCTGTAGACAGGGTTTTAGATAAACGCAGAACACTTTAGGCTTTTTTGTGTCCTGTGCTCCCAGAATGCCTCCTTTTTCTACATTACGTATGCTTACAGTTTGGGGTTTTTGTCCCTGTACTTTTCTTTCTCTTTTGCTTCCCCAGCAATTTAAGATTGAAAAGCGAAGTTTTGGATTACCTCATTGTTCTTCCCAATGCTTAGTCTTTCTATTGCCATGCCATAAACTTGTCTCATTTTCAGTTCATAAACTGAGAGAGATGTAGGTCACTGTTTATATGTGCATTTGAAGTTTTGTTACAAAGGAACCCCTTCCTCAATCAGTACATAAACCCTGGCTTCAATGAATGTTAGAATTGCAAACTCAAGGTAATTTGAATTTAAGAAATGCTGGAATGAAAGTTTTCTTTCCTATCTCAAATCAGGTTCCATCTGCATATCACTACTATGTAGTTTTTTGATCAAATGGTGTTTTTCCCAGAGGACTTTGGCCTCGTTTGCTGGACAGGATGCATGGTGTTTGCTCAATGAGGCTTTTCTTTTTTTAATCCCATTGTTCAGACCATGCTATCCAAAATTATAAGTATATTCTGGATTAACGTTTTCTCCCCAATTTCTTCGTTACAGTTTCATGGAAGTGCTTTGTAATATGTTATTGAAAAAGTTGTATTTTTATATTGCCTCACTGAGGTGACAGCCATGTGTTACAGAGAGAAACTGGCTTAATACTTCACAAAAGAAATACCTTTCGTTTAATTTGCTGTGCTTCTGCATAGACTGAAGTATTTCAAGCAGAAGGCACTTGTGAAAATCTTGGTGTGGCTCCCCAGCATTATTAAAATAAAATAGATTAAAAAGAAAAAAAAGACAAACCTTAAGAGACAGGCATAAAATCAGTTTACATACATGACGTTTAAACATCTTAGCTAGATGCATTGTTTTCTTTCTATAGTCTCTCCCTTGTTAATTAGAAGAGGATAGAGGTACATCTTGACAGTGATCCCTGATCTACTGACTGTACCCCAAAAGAATGAGGAAATCCAGAAATGGCGGGTGTGAGTCCAGCATCTGAAGCTCTGCATGCTGTAGTGGCTGGGTCTTTGGGTCTCTGCTTTCACATCAGCATCTCACACATCTGTGTCTTTCTCTCTGCAGTTTCTTTTTCTGTTCCTGTTCTGAGGTCTAATTCCTCTTCTGGTTTCCTCCTTCCCTGTGTCCTAGCTATCTTCCTGATGACACCCAACTGCTCTTTAAGAGAATTAAAGTATTTCTCAGTCCAAGGATGAAGTGTCCTTAGCTATCCTGTGGCTAGGCTTATATCCACACCATTGCACAGAGGTCTCATGCAAGAAGGTGAAATAGCATTGTAGATGAGCAGAGAGAAGTTGTGAAATTCTGTATGATTTCAGTGTAGCATGTGAGCGGTGTGGTGTTGCAGAGCCTTACAGCTGAAGCAAACTTCAGCCAGTCTTCCTTGTGATGGTACACAGTGCCTTCCTAAGACAAGAACATGCCCTGCTTGTCAGTGTTGCACAGCGTTCAAGTGCTAAAACATCCCAACAGGCTAGATTTTAAAATGTTTTCAGTTGGAGGGGGGATATTTTCCTGTTTAAAAACATTCAGAAATGATTGAACTATCTTAGCTACTTTAAAAAGATAAATAAATCTGATCAGTTTGGCCTGAAAGATGGTTAAAGAAGGTATTTGGGCATAAAAGGCTTGTGCATTCTATAATTTGTCCAAGTGAATGAATATGGGGTCTTAAAAGCAATGACTAAGATTATCCCATGCAGTATTACTACCTGTGCTGTCTGTAACAACGGAAGTTGCTCTTAGAAGTAAAACCAAATCTGTATGTTTTCATAGCTTTTTCTTCTTCCAAAGTAGAGCATTTGAAGGCAATTTTAAAGATGGCCCAGGTTAAAGTGCATTTCATGTGCATGCAGTTTATTGTGCAGTTTTCTGAATATGGAGCATAAGAAGATCTATAGAAAATTTCTGGAAAATAGTTAGTTTAGAAGTGTTGGATAAACCTCAAATTACAGGATTATTTTCAGAATTCCTAACTTTAAAACATGATACAGTTTTCAAAGGGAGTTATCTGCCCAAGATTTCTTTTGAAAACGGTGCTGGAGTTAAATGCTTAGAAAAAGTATTTTTGCTGTCTTGATTTTTTTGTTTTCTGAAAAGAAGCTTCACTTGAGGAGAGAAGTTGTATTTTAGGAATAAAACTTGGCCTGTAAATCCATAGGAAGATTACTGGCGTTTATAAAAATGGATTGGAAAGTGAGGGTTAGCTGTAACCTCATAGTTAAGGAATGACTACCAATGCTACATTAAAAAAAAAAGTTTGTGTTGTAAGTGAAGGTACTTTAGTTGTAAGGGTATAGGAGGGTTATGTAATGAGAAAAAGGGTGAAGCAATTAAAAGAGAAAGTGTTTGTTACAAGAGGAGTGAATGTTCTCAGGTGAGGTGAGGGTTTTGGTCTTACTTGGTGTGTTCACCTGCATTAAAACTATCCTGAAAATAGTAAAGATGTCTGTTCAAGTAATATGAGACTCATTTTCTCCTCTACTTTGTATTTTACAAGCAAGGCAGCTAATGCCCAGACTCGGCTGTAAATCTTTGGGTGTCAATTTAATATCCAGATTTATCCCACATATCTTCCTCCACTTAATTTTAATGCTTGAGGTGAAATTTTTCTCTTCTGACTTTAGCTGGCTAAAAGGTAGGCATCTAGGCCCCTGGAAGTCCAGGGAAAGAAATGGAAGAACTGTTATATATCCTTGAAAACATGTGCATGTTGCAGAATAGAGCATTTGCTCTCTGAATGAGTAAGTGTAACTGAACAGAGTACGTGTGTTACTCTAATGTGTATAACAGATCATACAGTCAAAGTGCTGCTCTACCCTTTTCCTCCTCTTCAGACTATAATTGTGGCAATACACATATAGCAAATACATATGTTATGCAAATATGCTGCAGACAGTGAACAATCAGTAATTTTCACTAGGATGGACTTAAAATATGTAACTGTGACATTGTGAATTGCTGGAGTAAAACTTTCTCCCTTTATGCTTCAACTTCCAGGTAGAGGCATTTTTTTCTTATTATGTGGGTCTCATTTTCTGCCTGGAACCCAAGGTTTTGGTAAAAATCTTCCTATATAAATAGGCAGTAGTGATGCTAGTCTTGTGCTAAAGCATAAGAATCTAAACAAGTCTTATAGCACTGTAGCAATTACGATATAGCATATTTACAATTGTGAAACCTGTGAATAATCTTAAAACCCCCAACAAACCATTCAACAATGTATAGTCACTAGAACCCTTATGGGATTATGCATTATTTGAAGACTGCCTCCGTGTGCCTGTGTGAGCAGTGTTTATTGAAATCACAAATGAGAATGTGGATAGCATATTTTCCTGTGAAGGATCAGTTCTGGACTCATATTTTCTTCTCCCCCCTCTGTCAGGCCTGTGTTGTGTTGCTCATCCTTCTCAGTGAAGGGCCTGTATCGAATTATGGTTTGTTTACTGGCTCTTCCGACCTCAGGCACAGTGCCTCTGGGATCTTTCCTCTTAAACCTTCTTTGTCTGGGAAAACCAGAGTCTGTAGTTTATAAATTTTATGTAGATTCTTTTAGCTGGAAAGTGTGAAAATTTTTTAATGTGTAATTTTATAGTGACGTATAATGTTAGTGCGTAGTTTTGTTAATTTTGCAGACTCTTAGTGTGTGCTTCACCCTTCACATGCATATATAAATGATTGCCAGTTTTGACTAAAAATATATTCGAGTTACAGTTTTGTGCTTATTTTTAGAGAACGAGAACACTATAAATTGGATTAAGTGTAAAATATGCAGAATAAAAAGTTTGCGAGCTGTGTAATTTTTGCTCAGTAAATGACTCAGTGTCCTGTAATTTTGCACTTCTCTTTAGATCTATTGTGAGAAAGCCCTTACTGGGCCACCATGCTGACACTATTAAGTTAGCCCAAGGTGCTGACCTTGCTGGTAAAAACCTCCTTAAAATAGGAGGTAGAGTTCTTGTCACCAGTGTCTGCATCCTAACAAAGTTCTAGATCAGGCTATGTAGCCTTTCAGGTTTTTTTTTTTATTTATTTATTTTTAATTGAAGTTTTGTTTGTCTATGTCAAGTCAAGTATGTAACGTACTCAAGAATCACTGAGTTTTAGTAGTGTTAAAATTGATCTTTATGATGTTTGTTCTTTAAATTGGCTATTAGAGTTTACAACTGTAGAAATGTGCTTGATAGTGATGGACTTACTATAAAAACTTACTGTGAAAACTTTTTCTTTTTTAAAAAAAAGAAGAGTTCTGGATCAGTAGGAAATGTAATGGTAAAAATCTAATTTTCTGAAAAGAAGTAGATATGGAAGTGGTTAAGGGAGCCTCCGTTAGGGTAGCAGAAGTATATTACTCCCATATACATCATGTAGCTGACACATGTTAATCATGATGCACTTCAAAGGAGTAAACTACTGAAACAATTTCTTTCATTTAGGCTTTTATCTTGGGATGTTTGGTCGTAATTTAGGAACACTTTACGCTGAAAGAAAAGTATGAGTGGGTTAATTGTATTTAATTGAAAACTTTTTCTTAAAGGATTTTTTACACTGGAGCCATACTAAATGACATTAAATAGTAACTATGCCAATTAGAAAATATGATGATCTTTCATACTTTGGTTAAAACTTTTAACTCATGTTTCATGTGGTTTTGAAGATTCTTGAAGCGTCAGTTCTTTTAAAAAGTGAAATTTCTTTTGTGTTAAGCATCAGCCTTGCTGGATTTAATTTCAGTATTAAAACCTATAGTTTCTCAATGTTGCAGATAATAGATTTAATAGTGAAGGTGATTCTTCTTTTCTCTTCATCCTGTTACAGAGAAGCCTAGAGATTTCTGGAATTTTTCTATTTTTTTTAATTCTGTAGTGAAAAGTATATGTTTGCTCTTGATGTGCAAACATGAGTTGCGCTCTCCGAACTGATATGAAGCCATCAGGTATATATTACAAAATGGGGCAATCTTTTTTTACATCTAGATTTGTTTTGAAGCATAATATAACCTGAGATTGTGGCTTTGCTGCATTTTGCATTCTTGCAGAATTTAGTAAACAGTTCTCAAGTGAACTTCTTCCTTGTTAAGGGAAAAGTAAAGTTTAGGATTGCATATTGAAAAGTGCCTTGAAGCACCTTAAACCAACAGCGTCACTTTCATTAAACCAAGTTAATAGCTCAAGTTTTTATCCTTCTGAGAAATAGCAAATCACACCACCGCAGTCTAATGCAGTGCAGAGAAATGCCTGTGATATCAGTAGCTATTGCAGAGGACTCTGGTCCTGACTTCAAGATCAGAATGGTGAGTAAAGGAGATACTGAAATTAACTTAAACTTTAGCTTGTGTCCAGATAGGAGGCTGACAGTACTGTCTCTTACTTGTTTCAAAGCACACATTTTTAAGCAGACACTTTGGATTATTGGGATGATTAACACTACCTGATGGACTTCCTAAGTAATGTCTCTGTTAACCCTTTAAGTACTTAGTCATGAAGTCTAGCTTTCCTCAGCTAGCTCAAAGGAGCTTCCCATAGGGTAGTTATGGAACGTAAATGTCCAGGTCTGGGGATTCCCCCTCGGCAGCCAAGTTGGGTGAGGCATAGCTGATTCTGCATCTTCTGTCCTGGAGATCAGTGTCCTGGAAGGTACTGCTATTTGATAAACAGGTATCATACAAGACTGTAGGAGGGTGTCCCCTGATATGCTCTTTAAGGGTTTATAAAGCAAAAGTCATTAAACTGTTCATTTATGTGATTTGTCTGATTCCTTGCAGCTGCTCTTGTAGCTCACTGTTCGAAGGGCATAGAGGAATAAGCTCTGTCTCTTAGAATTATTTTTCCTTCTCTGCCTTTCTTGAAAATGCCAGTGTTACCATTCATAGCCTGCAGAAGGTGTTCTGTATAGGAAGCTAAAAGCATTAGATGGAGAGATTTTAGAAAAAGTGTGGGAATGTAAAAAGCAGTGAAGGTCTTTGACAACATGGGGTGTTCAGAACAGTGTCGTATTTTTCTCGCTTGGAAGCAAGAGACAGAAACTGTTTATGCGAGGTGCTGGTTTCCCCTAGAAAGCGGTTAGGGAAGAACGATCTAAACCTATTCTGCTTTATTTCTGTGATGTCAGCCTTCCAAGGGAAATGTCAACTGCAAAGCAATAGCTTTGATACAGCTGTTTCTGAGCAGACTATTTACGATCATCACCGCCACAAAGCGCTTTGCTCTTCCTTTTTCTTCCTTCATTCATAAAAGCTTCCTGGCAAACAACGGTCTGCCAGCACAGGTACCTGTATGACAGGCAAATGAGCAGATAAACATAAACCCAGGAGATCCTGCTAGTCCGTCAACTGGCTACAAAGTTGCTGTGAGAACCAGTGGAGAAGTTGGTTGGCAGAGCCTGCTCTGATAAATCTGGAAGTCGTTTTTTCACTGTTCATTGTTAGACAGGCTTGCAAGCACTGCCTTAGGCTCTAACAATTATCTCTGATTTCCAGCAAGGCAGCTGAATTAGAGAACTGCTACATCAGGGAAAGACGGGAACAAGTTTCTAAAGAGATATTTCGGGTAGTTTGCTGGGCTCTTCTCCAGCTTAAACGTCATCTAGGAAGCTAATGCTGTTCTTGGTCCTTCTTGCAAAATTAGATTTTGGAGGTCATAGATGGAATATTTCATAGATGGAGCAAGATCCTGGCTCGCCAACTAATTTAAACGTGTCATTGAAGTAGGATGTTGTGTGTCTGTTCGTGATGTGACTAATATGATACTTCATGGAGTATCCATTTGAAATTGCGTGAGTCAGGGTGAAGTCTGAGACCCTTTCCTGTATAGGATGCCTTTTTCTGTAACTGTTCATAGCAAGTATACTTCTCTTGCACAACATTTCCAGAATAATTTCTGCATTTTTTTTCCTGCTTTGATACCTACTTAAAGGTGAGTATCATGCTAGTAAGCAAATGGGTAGAAAGGTCCTGTTGTTTTCCATGTTTACCTTTTTACAAAAGTCACTGGGTAAGCTACTAACCCAAAATAGAAAAGGTTTGTTGGGACAAATCTGCAAAAGGAGTTAACGGTAAAATAAACTTTATGGGGGAGAAACTTCAAATCTGCCATCTTGCATTGCTTTAGGCTTCTCTCAGTTTTCTTCATTTTGTTTTTGTTCTGTCTTTGTATGTATGTATTATCCAAAGGTAGCTTTTTGATATTTTCCTAACAGTCAAGTTACTTCTCAGCTTCTTGAAGTGTGTCAGTTTCCAGGAGCCAGACCTTCAGCCTTTCTAGTAGGAAGTCCTAAGTCTGGCTCTTAGCTGCTGCAGGCTGAGTATCCATTATAATAGGCTTATAGAATTTATTTCTCTAGGAATAACAGCTTTTAGAGAAAATTCTGTTTGTCTCACTTCTCAAACTTTAGATAGAGAAACAGAAGCTGCATTCCTTGCATTCTGTCCATAGGGAGGGAATGAAGGAGGGAACCCATGCGTTTCAGTAAAGGGTATAAACCTGGGATTTGCTTGTCTGTGTAGTAGCAAAATATGCTAACAATTCCCCATAACTTTTGTTTGTGTTAACTCTCAACTGGTTAAGGTTTATGCAGTACGAACAAATATTGAGTGCAAAATTTTAGCTTTAGAGACTCACTGATATACGAGGGAAGGAAAAGTAGAATAACTTGTATCATATTAATTCTCATTGTCAATCTTTGATAATACTGTCAGCCCCATTTTCCCTATCTGTTGCTTTTGGTGTTTAAGAGGTACTGTCTGAGACCTTTAGGTTTTTTTTCCCTTGTCTCAGTTGTTCTTTATGCTTTTGTCAGAAGTGAGTGAAAGTGGACATAGAGTATGCTCAATTCAACTCAAAGCAAGCTCTAAAAGAGAACTAATATTTAGTCATAAACATAAACTGTTCTAGTATACTTTTTTAAATAATGTATTATGAGAATATATTGCACTTTCAAAAAAATTGTTTTGCATATTGATACTGTAACTTAAAACATATTCGGAAGTCCAGATATGTACAAGAGCAGAGATTACACCAGCATTATTTGTCATGGAAAGTTGACAAATCCTTTTTTTGTTATTGTATTGTTACAGGAGCTATTTTGAAGGGACGAAAGGCCAGCAAATACGTAGCAAGAAAAAATTGAATATGAGGCAGCCTGGGGATGATACTACTGGGAAAACTTATTAAAAATATTATATATTTTTATATTTAAATCTATGTAAATATCATTATCTCTAGCATTTACTTTGGAGCATTTTTTTGAATGTTTTATTATGCATACATGTCTTTTAATCTTAATTACATATAGTCAGTCAAGAAGATCTCTGGGTGCTCATTCCTAGAAGCTTAATTAATTTTAAATACTGCAGGAGATGGGTTTAGCATACATAGTAACATTTGTAATACTGAAATTTGATGTAAATCATTAAGTGTTCTAATATACCTTCCCTTAAAAGAATGGTTCTTAATGTATTGTAAAATAATCAAAGCAGTGCTCTGTATAGTTCTGTTTATAAGAGTGCCTCTGTAATGACACATTTTTAATTACAAGATGCTTGTACTTTCAGATATAACTGTGCTGACTTTAGAAAGTGAGCTTTTTGTCTTTAGCTGTCATCTAAATATTACTAGTACTTTTTAAGAACTGATGAATGGAATTACTGTTCTGGTCCATCAATAAATTAAGTGTGGAGTGGCCTAGATGATACTGAAACAGTAATTTGACCTAACGAGTTCTTGCATTGTCATCTGCAATACATCAAAAGAAAAGTTTGCCATTTAGCTCTTCCAATTTAAAGAGTAAAAAGCTGAATAGTTTTCTGACTTGAGAACCGAGCATGTTTATGAGAGAGGAGATGAATAAGCTTCATGTTGTTCCTTGGTACTTGGATTTACCATTCAGGAATAAAGAAGAGTTTTCTAATCAAAGGCAAAATAACCTGGACACTGAGCAACTGGAAGAGTTGTGCAGATTGGTTAATTCACAATGCTACCTTGCTCCTTCTTATAAAGGGAATGTAAAATCTATATGAGCCTTAGAAGGAGTAGTTGTAGCCATCCTTTTGCATGTTAAATGCAATTAGATTTTTGTAATTTTGCTTGATAATTATAGGTACTCCGCAAAGACTGAAATGTTTGAAGAATTTTAAGTTGTTACCTATTTCCCAGTCTTGAAACTTAAGCAGTAAAGTCCAAATTTTTAGTGTACCTGGCCAAAGACAGTTATGCAGGTGAACATTCGATTATGAGAGCATATGCTGTATTATTTAATGTGAAAACCAGCTTTCTTGAAATTCCTGTATGAAGGATATTGGGGAGTTGTAGATCATGGTGCTTTTCTTGTATTTTCTCCTTGATTTTTTCTTTCTTGCTGTCTGTTTAAAACAAGAGGAGGGAAAAATGAAGGGAAAGGGAAAAAGCTCTTCCACATCCCTCTTTCCCTCCTTTTTTAAAAAAAAAAAAAAAAAAAAGGGTGAGGAGGGGGGTGGAACTTAGTTTTCAGATCTTGATTTACAATAGATTGGGACATGTTGGTATCAGTAGGATTCCCTGGGTGTAAAAGCACTTGTGTTCAGGGAGAGACTGGCCCCAATCCCACACTAAACATAGCTTGATTTAAGACACACGAGTTTCTGATTTGACTTCAGTGAGGCTAATTGTGTGTGTAGTGTTTCAGGTTGAGAATTAGGATGTATAAAAAGAAAATAGAAGAGTGATTGAAGGGGCATTGCTGATTGTTTTGACATTTTCTAATAACACTTTTTGAATATTATACCATGAGTCCTTTTTATTTATTCAAATACTTCTTTTTCCCCCCTGCATCTCTGTTGCTGATCTACAGTTTGCTGCAGAAACTCTTTTGCACATCAGCAAAGGTATCTTGCTAGTCTGTTCTCCTCCTCCTCAAGCACCCTCTGCTGCCTGCTGGCTCTTCGGGGGCAGGGTTGTTTCTGCCGTTTGTTGCTGTTGGACGCTGTGGTCGGTCTGGGCGTGCGGGAGTGCATGAGCAGCGCACAGCATCGATGGACGAACCGGGAAGTGCCAGTAAGAGTGAAACCAGTGATCTGCAAAGTGCTCTCAGACCAAGTGAGCAAAAATACTAACAATGTTTTGAGTAACTTTCGCTGATGATTACGCATTTGTTTGCAAGCGGAGCTGACAAGTGCATAAACGACTGCTTCATGGCTTTAACAAAGTTCGCGGGAGGTATTTATTGAAGTCATGTGCTCTTGTCTCTCCAAGGAGTATGTGTATATTAAGGGTGAAGGCATGGCTCCTTATCCTTGTAATAATAAGTCCTATTTAGGAGATATATAGCTGTTTATCATGAATTGCACTTTTATTTTGCTCTATTGTTGCTGCATTACTGTAAAATTGCTGTACTGGTGACCTAAAAATAAGAGCATTTTGGGATTATCTGATATCCATTTAAATAGCAGTGGATAAAATGCTTGAAACATTCATTGGCTATTGTTCTGTGGTGTGGGTTAAATGGAAGGATTGGAGGAGAAAGATACACCTGTGGCTGGGCTATGTTGAGTAAATTAAACAAAATAGCTCTACATCAGTGCTTCACTGTGCTAGACAAGCACAGATGCGTGTTTGTAGTTCAACATAAACATAAGATGCTTGAAGAATTAAGGAGAATGAAACTTCGAGAAATATAATCCATTAGATGAAATAGAATGAAATCTGGTTTCAGTGTAAAACTTGATTTAGCTGCAGTGACGTATACAGACCAACTTCAAACAAGAAAGCAGGAATAGTGCAGGTGTGCTTGGGTGAGTGGTGTCGATTTGTGATGAACTCCCAGTGTGCAGAAGCTGAGTTGTTGCTGTCAGGACTGTCTCGGATCCGTTTCCAGAGACACTTTGCCAATTGCTACTTGTGCTTTAAAGCCGGAGCTCAGATACTGTGTCCAACAGTTGGAGAAATATTTAGTTAACTTGTTAACATCTTTGCCCAAACTAAACTTTTGCAGGTTTCTGACAGATGTGAGGATTGTTTTACCTTTGACGCATGAGCCACATACGTGTTTGCCCAGAGATCCTTGTATGCTCACAGCTACTTGAACCAGAGAGACCTCTTTTCCTTTGCAATTGGTGTTCAGCTGGGGTATTCTTGGTGCCCTCCTGATTGCTGACAACACTTCGCTATTTTTGTTTTTCCCTGAGCTGCGCAGTTTTTCACACGGAGTTTCTGGTCTTTAAATCTACTTGCCCTACTTGTCATTCTATCTGTGGTAGTGGCTTGATGGTCTCTTCAAGCTGTGTGTGGTGCAGGGCCAAAAGATGGTGGCTAGGTACAAAAGCTGTTTACCTCTTTCTTAAACAGCAGATGAGATGGATGCCTACTAACAACATGCCTGGGCATGTGCTTCAGGCTGTGGATTTGTGCAGTGTGTTAGTGGATCTCTGTCTTACCCACATCATCTGGGAGTCAAATAACTTCTCTTTACAATACAGGTCTTCTGCCGTTTTTGTCCTTCAGAGAGACCGCCACTCTCAGGTACTAGTGGGACAATGATTGTGCTTCTAGAATTTAACTGCAGGCATTGCAGTGTCCTGTGTATTAGAAACAGAAGGGGGAAGGGAGGCATTCCCACAACCTCACGGATGTTCTGCAGTAGCTGGCAGTAGCTAGATTGTTCGTACCTGCTGGTGTGGCCGAAGCACAACTGTGCTTTCCTGCAGACTTCTGCTTCCTCAGCTGTTGGAAAGAAAGGTCAGAAGTTCCAGGCTCCTAGGAAAATATTTTTGATATTGCCTTTATGTCTGGCTGTCTTGACACAATTAGAGAAGCTTTAATAGTCAGAGTTTAGAGATAGGTGTTCTAAGAAAGCCCAGGATATGTAAGAATATACCTTTATTTTGCCAGAATGCTTGTATCTGTTGTAGAGGATCTGCCTTTTCATAAACCTGTGCTATTTGTCCTGAAAACAGATAATCTTTTCATTTTGTCAGGATTTCTAACTCACAGCAACATCAGTTGAGTGTCTTTTCTTTTGCCTCTTTATTTATTTTTTTCCTGAGTAAGGTGGATTTTACACTGCTTGTAGACCTCAGCTTCCGCTTTCCTTAGTTTCTGTTCAGACTTGCAGAAAAATACTGTCATATTTGAAGGCTTCACAAGCATTAGCTCCAGTACCTATGACCCATCTACATTCCCTCTGTTACTATCACTCTAGGTGTCCCAGTAGGTTCATATCCTCCGTTTTGTCCCCACTGCCTACAGTTTCCTTTCTCTAAATAAATAAATAAATAAACACACCGCACACACACCCCCAACACACTGTCTCTCCTGTTCTTGGTACACTAGCCTCAACTCTTACCAGTCATGCTGCTACTGTCCTACAGTTCATCACTACCTTTTACTGGACTTTCACGGTATACTAGAGAAAGTTTCATTGCACTGCAGAGGGGAAGGATTGTACAGACTGTTTTTCTAATATCAAAAAGGAGGAGAAGGATGGAGTCATTTTAGACTTAAGCATTCATCTTCTCCCCTCCTTTTTCCTTAAGGCTTCAGGACTGGCCGTTCTCTTGGCCAGTCAGGAAAGAAATTGGTATATCTCTTGATTTCAAGATACTGGAATGGAAATACGGAAGTGAGCATCACAGAGGAAGTATCTGTATTTTTTTTTTAGTGATGCAAATCTGCTAACAGTAAAATATCTGGTTGATTGGCTTCTTTATGGTACTAAGGTATGGTGATGTTGTCTCCCTCTCATAATAATGAAATAGGGGTCTCTTAATTAAGAGACTCAGAAACTGTATTGTTGACTTGAAACATCCTTTTTTTCTCAATGGAAAACTAAACTTCAGGCCCAGTGCCCAGAAATTTTGCTTATATCCTGTCAGTTGGATGCAGCTGACTGGGGTGATTCTGGACACAGTTTCTGTGAAGGCTTTTCTGCCTTGTTGGATTTAGAACCATTAAGTCTTGGTCTAGATGCCTATGCTACCACCTAGAGTAAGGTCTTTAGAGTTATCTTCATAATGGGTTTGCTCCTTCCAATTTAAAGTTTAATTTGAATTAGTTTTACTTAATCTAGGATGAGATGCCCAGGTCTTGCAGTTTAGAGTTGCTCATCCCAGCAAAGCAGAAATGTCACATCAACTTTCTGGAGCTCTTCAGGGAAGGTGAGTCTTTGGGTGACAGTGATGGTGTGTATCGCTACAGTATAACAATATCGAAGAAAATATTGTTAAGTCACATGGTGTTTACCAGGATCAAATAAATAAACATATCAGGGGTTGAGTTTGCCTTTAGTTTGTTTTCTGGGTGTTTAGAGTACCTTAGCAAGAGTCTGAGTCACTTCATGGCTTTGAGTCTGAATGGGAGACTTGGACCAGTGTATTAGAGGTGGACATCTGCAGACGGATCTCTGTCAGCTCTGTTACACATTCAGAGAAAAATTCTTGAAATCAGGTCTGTTAATTTTAGTGCTGCACTGATGTGTGTTGGGATTTGCACACCTTAGAGAGCACAGCAGGGTCAAAATTTGCCTCGGACCAGTGAGAAAGCTGGTTGCTCTTTTAAGTACTATCCATGCTCCTGTTTGGACCTGCTTCTGCATCTTATTGGGAACCTGAAAGTACTTTTCAGTTTCCTTTTTCCAACAGTAATGTCTTCCAATTTTTAGGATAATATTCATTTCTTGAATTAAAATTTAGTATTAAAATAATGATCACCTACAATGGATATTTTGAAATGTCCTTTATTGATAGGAGAGCCACTGAAAAACAGCTCAAAACCATGACAGGTTGCTGTAATTTCCAGGTAACAGAACAAATACGTGAGACCATAAAAGCATATAGTATCAACAGGAAATTCTGTAATTTCGCTGACATTGTAAACACTTAACCTATACTGGCCCAAACCAGATAGTTACTTTTTTTAATTCCTTTTTGACCATATACCAATTTGAAGTTCCTTGTATCTGCATGTTTATTTGTCGGGAGCGTGTGTTACATTTGTGCAACGTGGACAAAATCAGTGTCTTTGGAATGCTGCAATCTTATGCATTTTTGTGGTGACATTTACTTGCCCTTTTTTATCTGTTTAGAAGATCTTTGACAATCTGAAATCTAACTAAATGAATGCTTCATCATTTTTAGTCATCTTTATTAAAAGTAAGTAGTTTTCCCATAGGAGATTTACTCCTCAAATGAAGTCTTCAGTGTTTACCCATCCCAGATACTGAGGAAGACATCAGATTAAGAGATGTGAATTTTAAAGTTATCGTATCAGAGGTGCAATATGAGGAGGAATTAAAAGTGAAAGATGAAAAGGAGTTGTCAAATCATACAGGGTAATGAAGAAATTTGAAAGGGGCAAGTTGAAAAATGTTATTGAATGTGAATATTGTTAGCCAGAAGCTGAATATCTGCTTGGGTTTTATGACTTTGAGTACCCTTCCATTACTCTTTTGTGAACTTCTCGGGGCGAGGGGGGATAAGGCAAAGCTTACATTATAGGAGACTTATATTATAAAATTAAAAACCCCAAACATCAAAAACAACAACAAAAGCAAATTTAAGTGCTACCAGTTCATAACGCTTTTGAAATCTGTAGTCTGAAGGGAGACCTTTTTATTGATATGTGTGTACACACACATTTGTGTGTGTGTATGTGTGTATATGTTGATATATGGATTGTTATACCCCTGCCCCCTAACTTTGGTGAAATGAAAATCTTTGTTCTGCTAAGATTGTTCAGTCATCTGCGTGATATAAGTGAACAAGAATGTGGTTGTAAGGTGCCAAGTAGAGAAGTTTATTTTTTTTGTCAAGTAAACTGGACAGAGAAGTATGCAGAAATATGAATACTTCAGGATGATCTCTCTGTTAATGTGTTCAAGGCAGAAAGTTTTAATTAATAGCTTTTTTTGCTTCGTAATAGTCAGATAGTAACTTTTTCTGAATGGAAACGTTGTATTTTGGACTTCCCTATGGAAAGAAAGGTAATCTTTTTATTTTTAATTCCTGAAGTGGTTAAAGGGGAAACTAATACTAGAACAAGCTTCAAGTATTTCTTTTTCCCTACTTCATTTTACCTGCATAGTAGGAGGTTTCAAAAGCCTTACTTGGATGTTCCTGTGCATTTGTCCTTATCAAGTGTGACACTCAGGTCACATAGGTGAACTTGTCTGCAAAGTAGCAGTGGTTCTGCTTTGATAGCTGTCTCCCACTCAAGTTAATAATGGTAGTGTCTATGGTAAAAGATAATTCAAGATTATGGGTCCTTTGTGTTTAATATTTGTTTTCTGTTAACTACCTTTCATGGAGTTGTTTTATGCTCCTGCCAAGGTTCTGCATGTTTGAGCAGTTTGTAAATAATTTTTGATTGTTCTAAGTACAGGTCATCGGTGCCTGTTCTGCTTCAGGCTTCAAGTGCTGCATCCTGAGGTAGTAATGGCAATTTAGAGCTTGTCTTAGACAAGTGTAAGATGCAGTTGAAGTAGAGTATGTGAGCACATAAGTAAATGAGCTGCTGATAAACACAGTAAGTGGTAAACTTTGTTGTAGTTTATTGTGCATGGTTAATTAATCATTCATTTTAGACGGTGGTTGCATTTCTGGGTGACAAATAAAACGATGATATTCCCTTTAGCATGAGCCATTAGAATTCTGGCATGACCAATTTAGGATTATTGGTTTTGTTCCAATCAGTAAGATCAGAGGAAATGTAAAGTATGCTCAGCTAAATGCAATGAGTAGGTCTGCCTTGCTTATGTTTAATTACTAACAAGTTTGAAATCTGGTTCACCTACCTCTTCAGGCTCCCTTTATAGTCAGCGATAGAGGATAGAGGTCACCCTAGGGAGTGATTCCTCCCCTGATAGTTCTCTTGACTGACTGTAAAGCAAGCCTAAGTGTTGCTTTTGAAAGCAGGATTCTTCATGCAGCCGTCTGTTTCTGATCTCTTCCATTACTGACAAAGACCTTGTGCTGCAGATTTGCTTGGTTTGGTGGAGCATGCAAAAGGGCCTCATTACCTAGAGAAACTTTTTTTTTTTTTTTTTTTTTTTTATGCATTGGTACAGCCAGGAAGAGGGAGCTATTTCTCTGTTTAAAAAAAAAATAAATAAAAATTCTCTCAACAGTTTGTTTCTGAAAATGACCTGAAGTGGTTAGGATTAGGAACACTGATCAGCTGAAGGTTTTGCAATTATGTGAAGTCAAAGCAGTATAGGAATATCTGAATTTGAAGGAAGATACTGAAATGAATTTAATTTTCAACTATAACAACAGCAAGTCAAAGTTGAAAATAATTAAACTGTTCATCAGTCAAGACTGATGACTATGAGACTACTGACAAAATATCTTTCAAAGTAATTCTTCTATGGGGAAAAATGCAGGCAACCTTCTCCGATATTCAAAACGTAAATATTAATCTAATGTGTCACAAATAGAAGCAGACTATATTATCTGAACGTGGTGGAGAGGAAATGTTATGCAAAACGACATGCATATTTTAATGTGTCTTAGTATAAACACTGTTTTGACATTTTTACTGGGATTTGTAAATTAAATAATGAAACCTTTCCAATAGTGACATATACTTCCTGTTGTCCTTATAGTGTGTAACCTAAGGTCTTAACATCAGAGGCGTCTTTGTTTTAGCATTGCATTAATCCATGTTAAAGTTTGGAATGCTTGGAGAAGTATTTTCCAATTTTGCTGGCCCTTAACATGTTTTTTTTGCTAGGATTTGTTTATATGGACACAGTTGTCCAAGCTGTGTAGTCTGGAATTCAAAGTGGGACTGGGTCAACTGCATAGTATATCTGAAAATCAAAGGAGGGGGCTAAAAAAAAAAAAAGGGAGCTGATGTTTCAGAAAATGTTTGGATTTTCTGTGGTTCTGTCAAATTTATCA
The DNA here is from genome assembly GCA_013397275.1 of Burhinus bistriatus. Classification (NCBI taxonomy): domain Eukaryota; kingdom Metazoa; phylum Chordata; class Aves; order Charadriiformes; family Burhinidae; genus Burhinus; species Burhinus bistriatus. The sequence continues at coordinate 871,157 of VYXH01002690.1, forward strand.
TTAATGTCCATTTTCTCTTAAAACAAAACAAAACAAAAAAAAACCCCAAAACTGTTACTTATTTTTCTGTGACCTTTACTCCTCTGTGTCTAACTTTCTTTTAAAATAAGATAGTTCTTAGAATGTATTGTCTTTGTGGGTTTTTGGTTGTTTTTCTTTTGTTAACGCTTTTTCTCAGTTTGTTAGAACGGAGGGTCAGTCACTTGGTTGAGGTTTTGGAAAACCTAAACCTGTGCTGTAGATTGAATTTGACTTGGGTATTGCTCTTGAAACTTAATCTGAAAGAGATTTAGTACAAAACCAAACTGCTAAGGCAATCCAGTGTCCTCCTGTGGTGGAGCAGATGATCTGAGTAGAGGAGAAGAGTAGGTACTGTGTATTTTAAGAAGAGCTTTTGGCACATGGTGTGGTCTACGTAACTAAGCTAAGGAGGTATGTCCTAGATTGAAGCTACTACAACTTGTCTGGTAAACTGTAGTCTAAGTACTTCACTGAGAAACTGTAGGTTTCATGTGCATTTTCTTGAGTTTAGTCCTTGTCGATATTTTCCTGAATTATTGGATGATAGAAGAGGAAGTAAATGTACTCATTTTGCATAAAAAGGCAAATACAGAGATGGCAAACAGTACAAATATATAATGAGGAGTACTGATGAATTAGCAGGGAAGGATGCAGTGCTTGTAATGTCTAATAAACCATTCAGACCACCAGTATGTTGTTGAGGGGGAGAGGGAAGCAGACACCATTCCAGGATGTGTATGTAGGAGTACCAGTATACAAGTTGTTGCTGTGTTTGAAGATATTAGAACCTCACATGGAGTACTGTACTTACAGAATTACATTAGCTGTTAAAAGGACTAAAAAAGAACATCGGTCTTGTAAAGATGGCACAGAAGAGTAGGGCAGAAGAACTGGAGCTGCTCTCCTCTGGGAATGAGTACAGTATTATGCCTCCTGAGCGCAAAAGGAGAGGGAGAGGAGAAGCTGTTCTTTGCCCTCTGGGAAGGGATAAGATCTTAATGATGTTTGTATGAAGGGGTTTTTCAAGGATTGGAGGGACTTTTGGTAAGTATGGTCAGACACTGGCATAGGTTCCTCAGGGAGGTTGTGTAAGGTAGGACTATCATGGGTCGAAGAGGCAGTAATGGTGTTACCAAGTAGACGATGGCTCCTGCCTTCTGCGGAAGTGAAAACTCAGCAGGAGCCAGGGACTACCATCCAGAAGAGGGTAGCAGCTGCTAGCATCTCTTGAGTATGAGGTATCTCTTTGCTAGGGAGAATTTCCTATTTCTTGCAAAATTCTTAATCAACAAATTAACGTCTGATTTGGAAAAGAAGAATACAGCTTGATGCACAGCCTTTGGGCCAAAGAATTCTCATTTCTCGTAGAACACGGAGAACAAAAGCCCTGTAATGAGGTGGAATTACAGTGATTTTAATCAGTATAGAATTTGTGTGTATATATAAAATAGGCTAATATTTGTATTAGCATGTTGTCTTCTCAATATAACATTATATACATATGTAACAAAATGATGAAGATTGACATTTTCTCATTCAAAACGTATTTATTTTCAAGTCATATTTTGGTACTTGACTAAGGTCCTACTCTTGCTTTCTTAATCCCCGTTGAAGGGACGACAAGGCTGGAGTGTTGTGGAATTTCATCAGTGGTGTTTGAATTTGCCTGCTAAAGATTGTGTTATAATGCTATGACATTTTTTTTCTTCTGGAACTGAACACAAAGCTGCTTTGGTGTAGTTGATGCTGTAAAGAGATGAGAGGGCGGAGCTGAAACCCAACTACTGTGGCATGGCCTAGAGAGGCTTTGCAACCCAAGCCCTTTCCTTTCTTGCAAGGGAAGGTCTAGTTTTGTGCTGAAATTACGATACTTAGTGATTATACCCTAAAACCAATTGCTTATGCTGAGACTATCTTTAAAATATTTATTCAGGAGAAAAATAGAGCCCTCTCTTTCTAATTTTTCTTACGATTTTATTATATTTGCATGTCAAGTATGGTGCATGCTCCCACCGATAGGTTTACTGGATGAAAGACCCATTCCATATGTAGCAAGTCTGAATTTAATGAAATAAAAGAAACTTAATACAGTCTGAATTATTACAGTGTTAGAAGAAATACTTAATATTGTCAAGTGTACGGGTGCTAGAACTGAAATCATAAAATTTTAAGGCACGTAAAGAAAGCAGTATTACTGAGTGTGGGGTGATGCACTTTGAGTGTAGAACCTCCCTGGAAGGGAGTCTTGGAAACTCTAAAGTTTTGTGTCTTACGGTGTTGGAGCTGTCTAAGGATCCAGTCCCTTGTCAGGCAGAAAGGATCAGTGTGCCTCGAAGACTTCAGTGATACAATTTGTATTTTTGTAGCAATGCAGTTCTTTATAAAAAAAAAAAAAAAAA
>VYXH01002690.1:886140-905728 GCA_013397275.1 Burhinus bistriatus
GTTTCAAGTTTTTTCCCCCCCCCCCCCCCAACTGTTCTGAACTTTTCATCAAAAATCATACTTAATTTGTTTCCATTTTTTGAAATATTTGTCCTGTCTGGGCATTCTATGAATTAAAATGCTAGAATTCCAAACCTGGTTTATGTCCTACCTGATTATCACTTAACCTGCTTAATTCTCTGTATAGGAGTGCATTTATGTCCCTTGAGGATCTTCTTTCTCCTATATGCCCACATATGTATCATGGAATATATACTAGTAAAACAACTGTCCTGTTTTGGTGCGTTCTAGCAGAGGTGGAGTACAGTAAAGAGAGAGTTGATAGTACCAATACGCTGACAGCAGACTGGCATTTCCCTGTTGAAATCCCCTGTTTTCTGTTGCTTATACAAATTGCAACAGTTTTTTCAGGCTGAAACTTCTTGTTTGTTACATGTGCTTCACCTCCTTGTCTTGGCACCCCTCCTTGACTTTTCAGCTGAAGTTACTTAAATTATACCTAGCTCTATGATCTATTTCATACAGAAATGAGTTTTTAGAGTAGAAAGTGCGAATTTCTTCAACTCTGGGCTTTTTTTGTCACTATTTCCTTTTTTGCCTCCATGAGAAATGCATAGAATCTGTCACAGTTCTAAGTCTTTGAGAAGAACAATTTGCATGTGCTTAGCGTGATGTTATTTTATGGATTCATTTCTCCAGTTACCTGATCCAGCTTTCAGACTGTGCATACATCATGTGAGTTTGGCCATACGCGCAATTTGCTGCAGGAGAATTCTGCGGAACACTGAGATTGCATTTTTACCAATTTGCTCTGAGTATTGCAGTGTTTAAGAAAATGCCGAATTCCGACTTCTTTCTCTGGGAACTGGAGGGAACGATAGAATTTCGCTATTTCTGAAGAACTTAGTGCACTAGCTGATTTCCTAATCTTTTAAAGCTGAGCTTTACCATTGTATATGCCCTATTAAGGAACTCTCTAGAGTGCATCTGAGTAGATCTACAATTTCTAACTGGATAAAGTGCCTCTTTATTTTGTTTAAAAAAAACCACACCACAAAGCAACAATAAAGTCAAGCTGAGGCATGAAACTGGTGGTAAAATTCAAACAGGTTAACTTGCTGAATTAGAGGATATCTTATTCTAATTTGTTATGAAAGGGTAATTTCTGAAATACAGCAAAACTTGTTTTGTCTACAGCAAAATACTCAAAATCACTAAAGCAATGTTGTTCAATTACAAAATCAATTTTTAGTTAAAACCACAAGTAGTTTTAAACCAGTGCATTTCTGAATTACCTAATGGGATGAGTCAAAGGTTATCAAACAAAAGAAGGTAGGAAGTTGTCATTCTGGTATCTTCCAATGGCAATTTTTTTTTTTTTTATGGTTCAGGTGCAAAATACTGGGTGAGAGAACTCACAGAATAAACCTTTGAGGAGCCAAGAGAAGTGCCACTGTAGTAATAAGTTTATTATGAGACTATTTGGAGCAAATTTCGTTATCTTTGCAGAATGGAATTTTGTCTTTTTGCTTATTGATTTGCAAACTTGACAGCTGGATTTTTCCTTTCTAAGACTGACCATTTTCCATATTAACCAAATACCAGTTTTCATAGACAGGTTTATTGTAATAAGTTACTAGGAATGCAGGTTTACCTGTCTGTTATTTTACGTGCTTCTTTGCTTGTTTGTTGAGTTCTATTTTGTTTTCCCATGACAACATAGGTACTTCAGAAGCTTGTTTGGTTTCTGAACTTAATTTTGGTTAAGTCTGGCTTCTAAGCATAACTGATATCTTCTTTCATGGTATTCCCAAAAGACAATCAGTAAATAAATACGATACACAGATAGTGTATATTTATCTGATAATTGTCTTGATGGATCATCAACTGAGAACATACTTTAAAAGTTACTTTTTGTTTACAAATTGAACCAAAACCTATGGCTGAGGAGTGTCTTAAATAGGTAACAGGAGTATGCCAGTACTTAATTTATTTTCAAGATTCTTGCTGTTGTTCACTGCATGCATAGCTAAAATAGCATTGAATATAAAAGTATGAGCCAAAATACTGCCCCCTTAAAGTCACTGGCACGATTGTCACTTCTTTCTAAAATGCAGTTGTGTTTCATGGTGAAACCTTAAGAGTTGAAGGGCATTGCACAGCCAAGCGTACAGTGTTTTACAATAGTAAGTCAGAAATGCTGTGTTAAATTAAATCTAGAACCCCTCTTAGTCTTGAAAGGACTGTAAATACTACAGATGACTGGGAGCTTCAAGAAGAGAGAAAGTGCATAAATATAGTCTCATTTTGGATAGGCTGTTCAAGGTGGTATGTTGGTTTTGGTGTTTCTTTTCTTATTATTGAGTAAATATTATTTATAATAGTGTCAGACAAGTAATGTTTGTTCCTGATTGATAAAATTCTTAAACCATGTCTTTGACAGATAATCTTAGCTGTGTGTTTTACTGTGTGTGTGTGGGGGGGGTAATGCATATATGTGTGGTTAGTCAGGACTTGTGGCTTTATTGCCATGTCTACAAAGGAGAAGCTTCTGCTTCGCCTCTGGTCACATCACTAAATAAGGTGAAATGCATCTGGCATTTTCTCGGTTTCTCCCCACAGCTGTTCTAGATGGAGTGCTAGTTCATTTGCTCTTCTAGTCATTTTTGCAGATCCCTTGCTACCTTTCTCATCTTTGAATGTGTGTTTGGATTTTGTTGAGTGGTGCGTCCAAAGATTATTTCCTGCTTGAGTACATCTCATTGATCAGACCCATAAAAGGTACCCAAACACCTTAGTGCAAAGTCACATGCCCAACCACTGTTGGTTTCTCGTATCTTCCAGATCTTGTGTGTGTGATTAGTAGGAGTAGAACCTGCGGGAATCTGCCCCAGGATGGGCATGGTGTCAATCATGTTATGAAACCAAATGGAGCTTCTTGTAATCTCAATTTTCAAGTTTAGCTTTAGTAATTTCAATATTGTTTATTTTTATTTTAATGTAGGATAGTTCTTCTTATTCCTCTTGTGCTGTTTCAGGAGTGTTTTAAAGTGTTCATTTTATAATAGTTAAGGATGGTTAAAGGTTTAAAACAGTTAGCTTGCAGTTCTTGGTCAGGAGAATTTCTGTGGCTTTTCTGTGGCTTGTTTGGTGTTAAGGATTGCACTTTCCTGACATAGTTTGCATGCAGCAGAGATTCACAGTTTTAGTGTAGCTTTTGAAAGCATTATTTTACTTTATAGAAAACTTGAAAAATTTTACCTTGTAGATGGCTGTTCCTGAGAATATGAGTGGAGGATAGTCTAAAATCCTAACTGTGTGTTCTTTATTTCCTTCATGCTCAAAATTTTTGTCTGGAGTTCCTGCGTAGAAGTTGCTATGCATCTCATATGTCATATTATTTTCTTTTTGAAAGGAGAGACCATGCAGTGTTTTAAGGAGACCGGTTATATCTTGAACTACTTTGAGACTTTACCTAAGGAAGTCTGTAAATCAGATAGTAGCTTTATGGTTGTTATTTTCTACAGTGCTCTGTGAATTTGGAAAATGATCAATTTATGAACCATATGACACAAGTACTATGAGATTATTCTAAAGGCTATCCAACCTTCAAGTTTTTTGGCAGATTAGTGTCTCATATATTGTGGTCATCTTCATTTAGTCTTCCATATTTCTGAGATTTAAACTTAAAAATACTTACTTACTTAAGTTAAAAGAATATAAAGCCAGTTGTTAAAGATGGACAAAATACCTATATGTTAAAGATGGACAAATACTGTTGTCTTCTTACAGTGAGTACAAATCTGTGCCAGTATTAAGCTCATCAAGGAGAAAGACTTTTATCGAAAAAGAAAGATGGTGAAGTGTTCCATTCTCCATGATTATGTACTGTTGATACTACAAAGTTGTTGTTTGAAGGGCTGCTGTAGCATAAGCATACAGTATACTGTTAGAGTTTATCAGTCACCTTGGACAAATGGAGTGACTGTGATTGTGAAATGAAATGAAGGAACAAAGGATCTCAACTTCTAGTTTTATTTTGTCTTTGATCCTGAAAAGAAAATGTATCTATTTGTACCCGTGTACTTTTCGTTGTGTTTGTTGATATAACTTATCACTAAAGGGTTGGGATTTGAGAGATCTTGTGTCTAACAAGTTGGTAGTATGTCAGTTCCAGTTTGGGCTATGTAGGAATTATCTTTGGCACTGAGAAATAGGATCATAAACAGTAGCAGTTTTTACTATAAATTGAATTTATGCTGTCTTTTACCAGCTGATGGAATTCCAAATTCTCTATGTTGACTTAAATTGCAGGCTGATGTGGTGGTTACCAGCATGTGACTTTCAATAGACACTTATTTTTTTGAGACACTTACTTCTCACTGAAAGGCTCATTAAGGGTCATTTTTGTAGATACTTCAGATACGCAAGTGTGTTACCTTATGTGAAACCATTAATTTGTAACAGAAGATAAAAATAAATTATTAACTTTGCTTAGTAAAGCCTAAACAGCAACATCAGAAGCCTTAGTATAATGACGGTGTGAATGTTGACAAATACCATAGTCATTGGAGAAGCAGGAAAGAGAAGATATTGCTAAAAGTCCTAAAGTGGTTTCTTTTTTTTTAACTTGTGTTAGTGTATATAGTTTTCAGCTCTCATAAAGATGATGAGTTTAATCAGTTGTAATGCAACGATCAATTTTTTTTGCTTTATGCAAAATTAAAAATATTCATTCTCCAGGGAGATTTTATAGTGTCCTTTTAGTTTAGAGTTGTCTATGTTAATGTCGTGAGTGAGCTCTCCTTGGGCGCACTATCTATAGCAATATTGCAAAACAGAAACATAATTAGTTTTCATATCTTAATACTATAATTTGCTCCAGGCTGTTAAACTAATTTAATATACAATCATACCATCACTTTATAACTGATTATAAAGAAGATCTTTTTGCTGCTTAAGACAACAAAATTTTTAATAGTTTTTCCTTACAAATTTTATGTCAATAACATATTGCTAACAACCAAGTTTTTGTGTGCTGAAGTATGCTATACTGCAGCGTTTCTTGCAATGAAAAGGATTTTTCTTGAAATCTGGGTGGGGGGGTGTTTTAAAATTTTTTTAAAATACGTATTGTTGGTTGTTGTGTGTTATATACTCAGCTGAAGGATAAAGGTCAATGACCGCAGCAAACTGCTTATTAGATGCTTCAAGTTCTTAACATTTGTACAGTGCTTTTAGTTCCCCTGTAGCAGTTGTTAGGAAATGTTCCACAGAAGAATTTAAAGGTGCTGTCAGGTTTGTGACTGCATTTTGCTTGGGCAAATCTGATTTTTAAACATGATGTGCTTGTGCTTTGAAAGAAGTGCTTGTGTTCATCTGATCAGAATTGGGCGTGGTTTGTGGCAGCATGGCTGGTTAGTTCTCTGAACTCCATCCTAACGTGTAGCTCCTTCCCTTTCTTTCCTCTGTTACCATGAATATTTTCTAATATTTGTACATGTGTCTACCAGTGGGAGTTGTAAGCACTTTTGCAATACTATGCTAAAGGATGAATTGACAGAAGTGCACCATTTTTGCATTTTTAATGAATGGTTACACTGCCACTGTGTCTTGTGCAACAGAGGACTGAGTTCCCACAATAGAATAGGAAAAGGAGTTACAGGATTAGGAGAGGGATCTGTATGAAATTAGGCTGAGTAGACAGGAATTCTTTACTTAATAAAATTGCCATGCAACTGGAGTACCAGTTCTGTGAGATTGTCTTAGCATAAATGTGTGTGTGTGCATATATAGGTATATAAGTATGAATGAGGGACTGAAATACAAGAGCTGATTTCTACCTTTCACCTCATCAGTCTAGACTCTGTGAAGGTACAAAACCTCAGGGCACTGTTACTTTCCAAAGGGTTTAAAATGTGTTTGTAAGTGCTGCATGAACTTTGCTGTATTAACTTTTGTAGTTGATCAGACACTGATCTATCAGTCTATGAAAAAAGAGCTGCAGTCTTTGTGTACGAGGTTTCCTGGTGGCTTCTTGTCCTAAGAAATCAGCAGCAAAGTCCCATCTGCAGATCTGCCTGTGTTTCACGTAGCCCCAGTTACTCTCACACCTTCTTACAAATAGTTTTGCAACAGTGTTTTTTCAGTATATATGCATATGCTTGTGGCATAACTGACTAATGAGTATGTTAGTGAATACTGGAATAAGTTAATATGCATAGGAAGATGCCTACTGCTAACTTGGGAACCATCTGACACTGTCATTGCATAAAACTGCTATAATATTATAAAAGTGCATGGGGATAGGTGCTCTGATTCAGAAGTTTGCCAGTTGTTTATTGTCACTGGTGACTGCGGGGAAGTAGATACATTGGCTGCTAGTGTTAGTCTAAGAACAGCCAAGAAGTTCGTCTAAGAACAGGCAGCCTGGCTATGGCAGCTGCAACTTCAGTCTCTAATCCCAGTTCCTGCCCTTTCAGTTACTGGTCTTTAGTGGCTGCCTCATTTTATCATACTGTTAGTTTTGTAATAGGGCTGGATAGCAGCGTGAATTGCAGCGGCACGTTTCTCTGTTGTGATCTGTGCCATGGTTTACCCTGAGAACAAGTGGCAGTTCTTTCTAGTGAAGTGAAATCCTGTTAGGGGTGTAGGCAGCTGCCAGAATGCCTTCCAGTGCCTGTAGCACTTCCCTTGGTGGGAGCGTGGACAGCTTGAGTACTGCACGCAACTGCTTCACTTGGCAGCATTGAATGACACATAATCGCTTACAAAAATGCTGCTGTGAACAAGCGCCAGCCTCTGCAAAAAAGTTTTTGAAGGTCTTCAAAGCAGTTGGGCGCAGCAACGCAGCTGGGTTGCAGGCAGGGCTCCTCGGGCCTTCCTCTCTTCCCCTGCAGCTGCAGCCTGCAATGCACTGCTCTGCTCTCTGGAGTTCATCAACACAGTCCTATTAGGTATTGTGTAGAAATATGGGTTGCCAATAAAAATATCAATATTTAATCTAATTATTAAAAGTTTGCGTCATTTCTTTTTTAATAACCGTGCTCTTGTAAGACTCCATATGAATATCAGTTCACTTCATCAGTCTTCAGGGTATAATCTTGATTAGTTTTTGGGCCAATGTCTTATACAATTATCAATATAGAAAATAATCTTTTAAACAATTTAAATTTAGTAAGAGCATTTAAAACATCTTTCAGCTTTTCAGTATTTGGACTTCATATTTGGACATAGTAGCTTTCTTGAGCAGTTTCAAACATGTAGTTTGAGACTGAAAGCTCTGACCTTAGCCCACTGACTCAGAAATCTTTATGGTGTGTGTGTAGCCAGCCATGTGTAAACCTCTGCGGAAATAACGTCAAAAGCTACAGGATCAGGCAGAATCATTTTTTCCCTTTACATAGTGTCTGTACTGTAGCTCAGGGTTAGGTATTACATTAGTACAATGTGATGTATGCTTCAGTGACTTGCTTTCTATCACAATTAAATTTTGTTATTCTGATGTATCACAAGAGAAGGTTATGTGGCAAAAAAATTTATTCTCTTATCCCAGGTGTTGTTAAAGAAGCAGCAAAAAATTCTTCGGGACTTCTGAGAAGCAGGCTTTTACCCTCTCAAGAGGAGTAGTTGGGTGAGACACTCAGCTTCTCCTTGTTGGTCGCGATAGCTTCACCAAAGCATTTCACTATCCTTTTTAGAGCGGTTAAAGGCAACTGCTCGTCTCTCCGCACTTTACTCAGGCAGAGCAAAGGACAAGATAATCCCTTTAGCTTGTTAAATGCTCCATCCCATCTGGTAGGTGATAATTGCATTGTAAGGGGATTAGCACAGTGGGATATGCTTATAGTGTAATGCAAGCTTCACTACAAGTGTGAAAGTCAGCTGAACGCATTCGAGCAGTTTGAGACCTTATATTTGCACATTTTTGTAAATATCACAAAATACAAGTTTCATCTGCAGAAGATGTGCCTTCCTGTTACATGCCTTCACATGTGTGTAACAGATTATAAATTTGTTTTGAGACATCAGTAGTCTAAATATCTGAAACACTATTGTAGGAGTAGTGGAATAGGCTTTTGTTCAGCTGAGCGTTTTAGGGCAATTCTGTGATTATAGCTGTATTAAATGCATCCCAAGTGTGACTTTACTTGAAACTCCTATGACTTTGAAATCAGGTGGTGAAGTTGTTACTAGTATAGGAGCACCCATGTTATCAAACTGCCTAGAAATCTTCATCAGTAAAGGTGAAATTTTGAATAAGCAACACTGTGAGGAATATCAGAGTATTTTTGTATCAGTAGGGATAAGAGGATTTCAAACTGAAAGTATCTCTCCTTGCAGCCAACCAGATTGAATGTTTTGAAATTTCAATTTCAAGCATGAGCCTAAGGTAGTGCAAAATGACTCCTGAAAAAAAAATAAAAAATTAAAAATTGCCCTGTGTTTTTTTTTAAGTTTAGCTAACACTGTCAGTAGTGAAGATTAGTCAATCTTAGGGCTCAGAGCATTTCATAAGCTAACTATAACTTAGCTTCCTTACCTTTCAAGATGTTAAAGATCCATTTGAAGGTATGTTATGTAGGGCAGTAGCTCTGGGTTGATTACCATCCTGTTAATTATGCTCTCTCCAGTCTCCCTGTATGGTATAAGAAACTGGGCAAGTTGTGCGGTGCTGACCAGTATGTGCTGGTTTTTATTTTGCTGGTTTGAACATTAACCTGCTAGGTTAAAACAGGGCTTGGTTAGTCCGCACTGTCCTGTGATAGTGTTTCGTAGCCAGATAGATTAGGAACTTACAGAGGTGTGTGTATTTTTACGTAAATAAGAGAGTCGAGTGTATAAATATGCACTGCATGCAGTACATGCTTCAGCGATGTTGTATGACCTTGCTGCGGGATTAAATTTTCTAATGAATTAAGGTTCTGTGACCAGCTGCGTGGTTGCTGTTTCTTCAGTTTCCAGTTCCTGACTTAGCAGCTCTGTCTGTGTTTGTGTGCGTCTCTGGGAGTAAGGGCAAAATGAAATCTGGTGGGTTTTTTTATGGCCGTCTTCAGTCTGTGATGAGGTTGTTGAGTGTGGTTAAGCTCAACCTTCTCTTACTTAGTCATGGGTCTGAGTGCACAGGGTTGAGTGGAAAGCTGCTTTTCTGAAGTTATGATGATGAGACATGGGAGTGTTTTTACAGATATATTTTTTTCTTCCTTTTATTATTGTTATTTCTTATAAGCTGGCTGAGCTCTAAAGAACATTCCTTAATTTTACTCTCTTGGGTGGAAAGTGTATACATGAGGAGAGGAACATTTGAGAAATTTGCTGTTTTGTTGTCTGACATTTTGTAATTTTAAATAAACCTGAATGAAAGGTCATGAGACTCAAAAAAACCAACAAATGAACACCCCTCCAAAAAATTAAGCATGTCCTCTCTAGCCACCCCAGTCCTTTCTCAAATACGAGTTTCTGTCAGATGAAAAGCCCACTTGGAAGAACCATTACGTTGGCGATAAACAGAAAATATTTTTAAAGAGGAATTTTTAAAATTTTTAGAAACAGATTTTTTTTAACAATCCTTACATATATTTAAAATATATACTATTATAAGTATGTAACAAACCAAATCATGTATGGTATATAATCGTTTTTCTTCTTATTTAGGTGACAAACAGCATGTTTGGTGCTTCAAGGAAGAAGTTTGTAGAGGGGGTTGATGGTGACTACCATGATGAAAACATGTACTACAGCCAATCATCGATGTTCCCACATCGGTCAGAAAAAGATGTAAGTTGAATAAGCTTATTTTTTCCCCTTTCAGTAGTGAGCTAGTTTCAAGTATGTGACATATATGTGAGGGAGGGCTTCATTTAGCTTTAAGCTGCGAATAACAGCATTTTCAGTGGCAAGTGCTTTCATTTTAGTGAGTTTATATATGTAAACTTCAGCCATATGCTTGCCAGGGTTTTATTTTTTCATCTTTAAGAATTGTATTTGTAACTTAAATTGGGTTATGGATTATATCTTGTGTTTACATGTTGTGTCTACAGTGGTTTTGTTGTGGTTTCGCATTTTACATCTTCAACGGTTTTTCCGTTTCTGAAAATGCCTTGTGCAACTTGTTTGTCTTCTCAAGTATTCTAATTTAGGTATTTCTCCCATTTGCAATGACACAAAGTTACAAATCCAGCCATTCCTAAACATTTTTTTTCCCTTGGTAATACATTTTTGTGTGTTAGAACTGCATTGGCATTGCTGAAGCTCTGCTTAATATTAAAACAAATAAATTAGCTGGTAAAATGTTTCAGTCTTTTATGGAGTAGCGTGTAGAAATACATGGAAGACTGAAAGCATGACTTGAAGTTCATGTCACCTGAAGGTCAGTAATACCATCTCATGACAGACTTGCATTTAATATGTGTGAGCAACATACATGCTAGATTTTCTTTTTAATTAAAAAAAAGATTAAAAATCCCTTCAGACTTTCAAAAAGGTGTCATTGCTTCAAGTCTGCCTCCGTGACTCTCCAGAAATATAATTGTTTAATAGCAGATGTGAACATAGCCTTGATAGACCTCGACCTATGTAAACATAAACATTTCCTATAGACTCTTAGTCAGTTGAATTTTAATCCAGATTTTCAAAGGTATAAGGAAATAGTAGAAGGCTTCTTAAAGCTTCTTAAATGAGTAGAAGGCTTCTTAAAACGAAACAGAAGAAAAAAAAAAAATGCTTAAATGCAGCTTTCCAATTCAGTTTCATAGGTTATTTAGATAAGAAATTTCAGGTGAGCCAGCAAAGGATTAAAATGTACTACAGTGTAAAGAAAATTCAATAGGCTGCTCTTTTCTGTTTATGTCCATTACATATGTGCATGTACCACAGATGCACACAGGCACAATGGAATATTTATAATGTTGAACATAATTTCCTTTCTGTGAGCACCGAGAAGTGCAGCCAGCATTCTCAAAAAGAGTAGACAGTATTTCTCCAAAGTGATTCTTAGATATTAAATCCCCACTTTTAGATTTGGTGCACTGAAGGAGAAATCATTACAGTGTAGTAAGAAAGGTAAAGTGAGATGAATGCTATGCTGTACAGTGTACACAGTGAAAGCTGATGCTTGGCATGTTGTTGATACAGTGTATTGAGTGTTTTAGTTGCCTACTCTTTCTGTAGGCAATGTTGCAGAAGTGGATCTTAGAATGGGACTTCAAGAGAAGGAAGGTGGGTGTTCCAGACACCGGGAATGACAAATGAGAAATCGTGAAAGCTTGTGGGAGAAGTGACCAAAATGGGGCATAGAAGCTGCTGTAGTTGGCAGAAGAGTGATGTCGTTCCGACAGGAAATGGAAGAGTGATTTTTGCAAAAGCTTTTTAAAGTTTTTATTTCCAAATCCTTGTTAAGGGATAATTCCTCCTCCCTCCCCCCTCCGGTAGCTTCACTATTGACCATTACAACTTTCTGAGTTTATGCTTATGAAATCTTAAACCATTATATGCTGTTGTAATATTATTTTCTTTAAAAGCTGGTCAAAATAAATATATGATGGTGATATTTGACATTGTCTGTACACCTTTGATTACTCATGTATAGCTAAATGTATATTCTGTATTACATGTTCCTTTTGATATCTCATTTGGCTCACTGTAGATGAGAAAGGTTGTAAAGGTGGTTGTATTCTTTTAGTTTCCAACCAGTTTTGTGGCTTTGCAAACCTTTCTCAATTGAAAATAACCGTGTTTTCAAGTAGTCTTTCAACTGAAATTCTACTAAAGTTGTTCTGTATATGAGAACACAATAAATATATTGACTGTCTTGTTATTTGGCTAACACAGTATTGACAGACAAAAGTAAATTTGCTTAGAAATTTCTCTGAGTAAGCTAATAAAGACTAATGTTCAAAACCTGGATCCAGTTTTATGAACACCTGGTGGGGGAAAACTTCCAGAATTCTAGATCTTGAAACACTTTGAATCTTTCTGCGTTCACGTTTATATTGAAATGGAGTAGGTAAATGTGGGGGAAAAAATAAAGGTAGAGGAAACTTTGGGGAAAAGTGTAAATCACTTTTATATTCAGAGAATCCAAGTGGTAATAAAAAGATTAAAATGTAGCGTACACAATCTCTTTGTAAGGTTACTGAAAAATGGCAGTGTTTATGCCTTTTGTTATAACAGAATTGTCTAAACAAGGTGCAGTTTTATTGCAATGTAAATTATACCTTTTTTTTCATTTTCAGTTTCTTGTATGTCTTTACTGAGAGCAGGTAAAATTAATGTATTGCAAATTTTAGCTACAAACCTGTAGAAAATGAGTTAAACATTTGGGTTTGGTTTTTTTTTCCCTCTGATGTATCAGATGTACACATGAATCCCTAGTCCTTCATTTATGCTTCATTTATCCTCTAGAGTTCTTCAACCTAAAGTAGAGTGGTTCTGAGGGAAGCCCTCTGTTAATGACCTCCTTGAATACTGCTCTTCAGGAAGGGCTGAAGCTTGTTTAGTATTTACCCTCCTACTGGACTTGTCTAGGTGTTTTTCTGTTTTTCACTTTGTTGAAGTCTTACTGATTCTGACCTTAAAAGTTGCTATTTTCCAGGGAATTGTTACTGCACAAGTGTATGTGTACTCCAAGCAGAGGAACATACAGAATGGTGAAACCTTCCTAAAATTTAGAGTAAGGACTATTACTGCAAGCCCATTATTTTGTATAGACTGCAGAATCTATTTGTCACTTTACCTTTATGGTAGGGTTTCTGTCCTTGTGAAGAGGCATTGTCTTCAGGTCGGGTACTGTGATGACTTGCACACAGTTTGATTGGGTTGGGAGCTTTTCAGTTTTCCACCTTGTTTTAACACCTAAGGTGGAGGTTTTAATTTTTTTCAAATTGTATCAGGGAATAGTTCTTCACTCATTAAGTGAAAAAAGAATTTAGAACCTATCTGAAAAAGATGTGAAAAAAATATTTTATGCCTTTTATTAAACAATTTTCGTAGCACTTACTGATGTGGTATTCTTGTGACTTGGTGCTTTGACTAATTTGAATTTTAAAAGACTTCCCTTTACACAAAGCTAAAGTGAATTAAGGCTGCTCAGGTCCTATCTTAAATTTTGAAGACTTTTACAAGTGGGAAGAAGCAGCAACAAATAGTTTAGGACATGCTGTTTTTATTTCAGAGCCTCAGTGTAGCTAAAACCTAGACGCTTTCTTGTAACTTACCTGTTTTTTCACTAGGGAGCACAGTTCTAGACGGTAAGGATTGATGTGATAATTGAAATGGTAAAGTTGTGTGTTACTCGTGTGCAAGTGCTTCCAAAATCGTATGGATGCTGTTTGGGTCTCTTGTTTCAGGCACAAAATTATGGTTCCTTAGATGAGATTAGGTCTTACTCAAGCCATCTAATACTGCCTTCATACTAAATGAGTGGCTTTGCCTTGAGTTGTCACAAACCTAGCTGTGCTAAGTAAGGAAGTGGAACAGAGTAAATCCATGAATGCTCTGTCTTAAGAGTTCTGCTGCACTTAGGGTCAGTGTGTGATAACCAGGTCAATAATCCTTTGGCAAAGAAATGAGCTATTTTACAGAACTAGCAGAAAATAGAACTGGTTAAGATTTGGCTTGAAATAAATGTAACTTAAATTGACAAGATGCACAATGTACCCACAAAATAATTGCAGAGCTTATTTGTGGCCAGTTTCACCAACTTAATTGAGCTGTCTGTGCACTCCTTGTGAGGAAAAGGGTACATGTATTTTTGTTTGAATAGAGCGACAACATTAGAAAATGGTAACTCAAAGCCTTCATATGCTTTTGAATGTACTATCTTCAAATGAGCAAAAAAATGACAATGTGCTTTGAGAAAAGATGGGACCCATTCAGTCTGGTCTTCTTTGGTTTCTCATGTATAAGAACGTAAGAAGTGCTCTACAAGGTTTGACCAGTCTAGCCCAATCCACTGAAGATGCCTACGTGAGTATATAACATCAGGGCATCTTCTGTTGTTACAAACTGCAGATATAAATCTGACAGTAGACAGACATGCCTTTTTATGAAGATCTGCCCAAATTATGAGGAAAGTTAGGAGAATTTTTTTGATCAATGCTCTTTCCATTTCTTGGCCCAGTGCTTTGCTGTTTATTTTCTCTCCCTGTTGCTCAACAGATGATAAAAGTACTCACAGTAACATAGTAGTAATTCTCTGATTTGCACTTCTAATGGATTATTTTGCTGAGCTTATTCTCTTCTCTGAAAAATGTTAATGTTTTACCTAATTCTGGACTTTCTCAGTTGAGACCTGATGTTCTTTTGCACCTCAGTTCTTTCAAAATGTGGCTTCTTGTGAAATCAAATATATTTTAACAAGTGGGGCAAGTAAGATCTAGCCTGCAGATTAAATTTGGCTCATTGCAACTATTAATCTAGTTCCCTGGCACTACCTTTCCTACAGTTGGAGGTCCTCAGATTTGGGTATTGAGCACAGCGGAACATGTTATTGATTCTGGGAGCCTGCTTTCCAGAGGTTTCTTCCATCCTGATGTAATAGAAGCATGTCTGTGATGGATCAAATTCAGGTGTTCCTCTGTCACAAGACAGTTGCATGAAGGCAGATGTCAGTGGGTTTGTCTTGTAATGGACATGATGGTGGTAATACAACAAAGGAGTGGTCAGAAGCTGTTATCAAAGTCTTTTACTGTGAACGTCTATTAAAAGTAATTTATAGAACCTTTACCTAATTCTTACTGTGTTTTGAAATATATGGCCTTATAAAGAGTTGGTACTTTTACAGGAGATAAAACGCTGAAAACACGGAGACAGAGATCCAGAATCTTGCCAAGTTAGGGAAACTAAATGTGGAGGGGTTTAATCAGTCTTCTGGAGACAGCTTTGGCTTTAGGGTTGCTGAACACCATGTTGTTCCAGCTGATTTGTTGACTTTCTAGTGCTGTTTTTTAGGATTCTAAGGAAACCTATGCTATCTTGTTTCCCAAGGCATCTTGCTCGGCATTTGCCCTAGTCATTGCACGAGAGTTTGCTAGCTTAGTCAGAATTTAACTTCAGATGCTACATATGGAGTTGTGTTAAGTATTTAAAAATTCCCATGGAATCCTCTTGCATCAGAAGCAGTCACAGCATTCATGCTTATGCTGGCTGGTTGAATAGAGCTACTTAACATTAATGTAACTTTTCATAGTCTGAATAGTTTTGATCCATTTGTGGAGGGGAAAAAAATAAAGCTTATTTTTGGGAGAAAATAGGTTGGTGCCTTTAACTGCAAATGGCAAATGAATATTTTCATATGCATTACTTTGCATATAAACATCCACGTAGATTTGACTGGATAGCGGGTTGGTTTACTCTGCTTGCTTTCTGAAACACATGGCTTAAGCTTTTTTCTTTGAAGTTTGAGTTGCAAAGCAACAGAATTGCTTTTTACTTTCCCAGAGAGTGATTAAACAGTCTTTGCATCTTTTACTGAGCACATACTATGTTTGGGGTTTTTTTTAATAAAAAAAAAAAAACAAACCAAACCAAAACACAAAACCAAACTTTAAATGAATGAAAATTGCAATGCCGTTAATTGAAAACAGTTGGAAGGACTTGCAGGGGATGAGATTAGAAACAAATTGAGGGAGATTTTGTGTTTTAATGCCGTATACCCTTTCAGAGCCTATTGTCATTCTACCTATAGCTTCCAATTTCATAATAAAGTTATACAGTGTGAAGAAAGAACCAAAAGTTTAGAATGCAAAATGCAGCCTTTTACTGTGTTCAGGTATAAGTTTGTACCTGGATGGGTTTATCAAATAAAACAATACATATTGAACTAATTTTACTTAGAGAGGAAAATGAGTTTTTATACTGTCACACAGTTTGCAAGAAGTATATATCGGAATTAAAGTTATTTCACATCACTTACTTTACAATTTGAAATTATGTCACAAGGAAATTAATTTCACTGTTGATGACTGTAGTATACCATTTTCACTATGGTTGAGAATGTATTTTGAATTTTTGTAGAAGACCTAAATGACTGTGGTAAGCATGGTTTCTGTACTTTATCTAAAAGCTGTATTTTCCTCCATCTCCACTTAAATCAACAATATATAATAGTTTTTGTATGTCAGCTTTACCATACAAAATAGTTCCTCGGACCAGAAAATTCCATGCATATCTACCTTTTCTAGAAGGGGGGGGGTGTTATATTTTCTTACCCAATAATTTAGTTCACTAAACATATTGTATTGTAATATTGGTGGTTTACATGCTCAGTGTGTGGTTTGGGTTTTTTTGGTGGTTTTTTTTTCTTTAGTTTTTCGTATGCAACTGGTTATTTAATTGAAAGAAAATATTTGTTTTGTTGTCCTAGTTCTTAATTGTTTATGGCATTTTTTATAGCACCTTTCAATGAGTTTCAGTAATCTTTTAGCCAGTTAATACACTGTACCATCAAACTGAATGTCTCTATACACAGGGAGAATTTGTTTTGAGAGTTTTGCTTTAATAACCATGTCAGCCTCATGTTAATAATGTCATTGTCATTCAAAGGCAACATCTTGCCTTTATGATCTTGAGATACTGCTGCCAACAACAGTGGAGTCCTACCTCCTTGTGCTTCCCAAGTGCCACAGGAGGCAGGAGACCACAACCATAAATTATGAAACCTAGAAGACTGAATAAAATTTCATTTATTTTTCAGTATTGTATTTGGTTTTATATTTCACAAATAATTTATATCGGTAACAATTTTCACTTGCAAATAATACCCTGCAATTAAAAGGCTTTCAGAATTTCTTCACTGATTTTGAGATTTGGAAATATTTTCTTGTAACGTGGGAATTTTGTGAGCACTGTGTTAGAAAGTGGTTTGTAATCTAGAGGAAGACTAATAATACTACAAAAAAACCTGGCAGAGTATAGAAAAATCTGTATTTTTTTCATCTATTATCAGTTGGCTTGATTTATTATTATTTTTTATGTCAGTATAACACTTCCTTCTTTTGAGGCTGTGGGTCAGCTCTTTTATTATTAAATAGTGCAGCACAGATGGCAGATACCAGAAATAAAGTAGTGCAAATACAAAATGATGCTGATGTTTGCACCTGTGAGAAGCCCATCATTTATCAGGCCAGATATTACTCAGACTTGCTTATTCTAACATGTTTTGCTTTTAGGTGACTTTCTAGTGTTGGATTGATGTGTTTTAACTCCAGCTTGTGTTGTGTTTGAGAAAGTAGCTTTAGGCTGTAACTGCATAATGTAGCAGCCTTCACAGAAGTTTTGCTTTGCTGAGTTTTCTGGGTGCCGCCCTGCCGAGGTGTACTGCTGCAGCAGTTACGGTGACAGGCAGCTGTCCCCACGGTAAGTTGGGGTTTGCTTGGAAGAGGCAGGATGCTGCAGTGCAGGGGGGAGACAGGAACCCCGTCAGCCAGTTCTGCTGGTGGGCCTTCTCTTGACGCCTCCCTCTCCTTTCAGGGAGGCTGCAGCCTGTGTTCACCAGTCTCCCGAGATGGTTGTAAAATGCAGCAGTTTTTTCACGGTTCTGGCAAATTTAAGCAATTGCTGGTGTTCTTTTTTCGAGATTTTTTTGGAAACTCTTAACTCTTGATGGGTTTACTGCTAAGTTGATTTAACGAAAGCATTTGCAGTAAAGTCTTGTTCATCACTAGGGGTAGGAAATTGCCTAATAGCATTTTACAGCTTACTGATTTTTGCTGTGGACCAGCGCAGAAAAATTGGGCCATCTGCTTGGATCGTCAGTTGGTTTGAGTTTAGAAGCAGAATCTTCCATGATCAGAACTGCACTGTGACTATTTGAGACTTGTGAGTAAAATAATGTTCCTATCTTATTTGACTATCATCAACTCAGTCTTTCAGCCTGCCAGTACTGAGTGTCAGTCCTTCTGTACAGTAGCAGAATAAAGTGCACCCTTCATGGTACGCAAGATCTTGCTCAGTTGACTCCTTGCCCTGTGGGAGAGGCAAGTCTTAGGCCTCCTCCATCTCCTAACATGTACAGAGAAAGCGAATTGAAACAATCTCTCTAGTTCCATCATACAAGGTTGGAATAAAAGCAGAATTTCCATGCTGTTTCACAACTGGATTTTGTAGCTGTTAACCACTGGCAGATTGATTTAAATCTAAATGCCGAAGTTTGAAGAGTGGATTTTTTTTTTTTGTACATGGGCAGCAAATGCTATAGGTGTCAGAAGCTTGGTGGTTGTTTTTTTTTTTTTATTTCCAAAGGTTGTTACAGGTATAATTGTGAGCATTTTTTCTTAGAATATACATAATTGGGTAAAGCTTAAAAGATCTTACCAACTGGAAGAGGCTTTAGTGACCTTAAGTGTTAGACTGCTTTAGTTTTTATGAAGATTGTCATTACCTTTGACTGTTGTAGACTAAAAGAAATTCAAGAGTAACTTCCAGCCACTGTTGCAAATGCCTTCTTGGAGATCTGTTATATTTTGTCTGTCATGTGGCTAGTAGTCCAGTCAGGTAAAATAATGATTGCAGAACGCCAGAAGGAATGTTTTTAATACTACTAATAGCGTTCATTCTGAATCTTCATTATCTTTGGTAGACTGAGTTTGAGTGGACTGTAATAGTGGCTCAGAGGTTCTGAATGCAGATAAAGGTCCTGGTATCATAGGTTGAGGTTTTGGCTAATTTAGTTGTTTTGTTGTTGACCTAAATTGTATGAAAATAATAGAAAAAGAAGACAAAATTTTAAACTACTCCTTACTTAGCCGTGACAGAAAGAACTGTTTAATACTGGGGAGGGTTTTTTGACATATTACAAAATAGAGAATAAGTGAGATTTGAGAAATGCTGCAGTTAATCGGCCTGGAACAGATCCACAGAAATATTTATTTATTTCTTCTTCAGGCTTGTTATCTTTGATGTTATGTATGTTATGACTTTAAGACTAGTTGTTAGACTTAGTGAATTTAGTACTTGGCCTTTATTATGGTTTTCTATAAAGGTTTCTCTACAAATCATTTTGCAATTAACTTTTCATGTAAAAGCAAATGGCACAATACATGTGACCTACTTTGCAATGCTTCAAAAGAAAATCCAATTTCTAATAGGAATTGTTCATTAAATATTATTTGCCATTCCTTTTCTTTTAACTGAGTTTAAAAAGTCAAGTAGCACTCAGTATAGAAGAGGTGGGATTCTTTTTCCTCTCAAGTAATCTAGTACCTCTTAGGTCTGTGATTTTTAAAGTTTTTCTTTTTTTTTTTGTACCCAAGTTAACATAAATAAAAGGCTTTTGTGCTGAGGTTTATACTATCTTTTGCTTATTATATCACACAACATCGCAGCAATTTTTTAATGCCCTGAGCAGCTGTTCTTATGGGATCTTCTTTTTGGCTTAAGTGTTTTGATTACCTATCCCTGTCCCAAAGCTAGTAGTACTTTTTGACTGCGTTTTCTATCTCAGTGTGTGGTTGTTTGGGGTTTTTTTGGCTTGTGTGCTGTTGTAATTGTCTCTGAAGGTGTCTCATAACTTGCCCCCCCTCCCCGGAATTATAATTTGCCACACCTTGCAACATGTTCTTGGACTTTTCAACTTGTCAAACTTGCATGT
>VYXH01002690.1:905788-918401 GCA_013397275.1 Burhinus bistriatus
TTACCTCAACATTTTACTTGGTCTTTCCTTTCTTAAAACTACTTTATTGGCTTGTTTTATTAATGTTTAACAAATGTTAGTTCGTTATTTTGGGTGGGGAGTGTGCTTTTGAAGTCTGTCTCCCAAGTGTCCCCACTTCTGCATGCTTTGGTTTGTGTTGCAGAGCAGTCTTGGTGTGAGTGAATTTGATTCCTTCTGGATCAAAATAGGCTGGAAGCGATGCTCCAGGAGTGCACCAAACGTATTCCACTCACTAATGGGCAACCAGTCCGTGACATCAGGTGTTTCAGTGATGGCTAACTCTAGTTAGAAATGTATACAGTATGCGTGCTAGTCCCTCAGGACCAACTTTTTTGCTTTACAAATGCACTTCTCTCTGGTGGCATTGCTTGCTGATGCAGATGTGGCCTGTGAACTTTGCTACCTGAGTGCTGAGCTGAAGCCAATGGTAGTTATTTAAAATGTTCTTTTGTTCACAGCCAGTTCTTCTTCACTAAGAAAGGAGAACTTTGGTCCAGTTTGGCATATATTTTAGTTCTATTTTTTTTCTGCAGGGAGTTTTTGTCTTAGTATTTCAAACCTCTTGCTTATGCAAGTGTTGATGTTTATTGCTGTAGTTGCTTACTATCAAATATGTGCAGCTTGTTCAAAGTATGTGTGAGTATATAGCAGTTTGGGGTTGATATATCTGATACATTTTCTGATGATCTACAGTAATTGGCTGCTGTAATTTCTCTTCTCATGCCTTCTGTATGTATTAAAAAATAATAAATACTTTGTGATTTAAAGACATGGATGCTACTTCTGATATTTAGTGTCTACGCTGCATGTTGTCTTTTGCATTTCTACCATCTAGATTTGGCCCCCGTGTAGACAACTAGGAGATTCAGTTTATGAGGTTTGTTTGAGTTTTACATCTGTCTAGATGAAGTCAACAAAGCAATTTGCAATTTATCACAGTAGAAGTTATTTTGATTTGAATTCTTTACTCTGAAGTTGAAAAAGCTTGAAATCCCCTTATATGTAAGAACCCAGACGCTCGTTTCCTTGAAACCATCCTAAAATTCAATCCAAGTCCAGACTACTGCACTAAACAAGCAGATATTTGCCCGTGGGTTAGTGAGTATGAGTAGCATATTCTGTTGTGAGCTGGATGGATTAGGTCAACTAATACCTCTTCTTGCTCCAGGGGACAATCAGCTATACCTAATGTTGATGAACATCTAATCTGTTCTTTAAAAACATCCAGGGATGGATGTTCCAGTGCTTAACTGTCCTTAAGACTGCAAAGGGCTTTTATTTTCAGATAGTTAGCCTAAATCTCCTGTTTCTCAAATTTACTAATACTTTCCGTTTCTGCAGCAGCATGGAGAGTAGCTTATTCTTTTCCTCTTACAGCAATGACTGGAAGTCTGGAGTCATGTCCCTACCTTAGTTGCTGTCTTTTTTGAGTGTGCAAACCCAGATCTCAGTCTTTCTTCATAGATCCTGGGTTTTTTTAGATCTTACTCTTCTCTAGACTCTCTTTAGTTTGTCACATTTCTTGTGTGATACCTGAAAGTTGACAAGATTTTAATGGAAATACTTGGTAATATGTGATGTCTCTAAAGTAGGCATAATAGAACAGGAAAGATTACTGCTGACGTTTGTACATCTTACCTATTCATATGGTGTATACAAGCATGAAGGTAGCTCTTAGGGAGGGACATTATACTTTTAACAGTGGAATCTTATCTGAAGTTAATGTCTGTTTCTATATACGTGCTGCTACCTAGCCACTCATTTCCTACCTTTTGCTATTGTAACTGGTAATAGCAAGTGCAAATTTCATATTATTACATTGAACTGTTTGTATGATGCATGTTCTGCAGGGGAAAAAAAAAAACCTATATCTGTTTAAATAACAGTATTATTCCTTCTTCTGTCAAGATTGGTGTCTTAGCTACAAGGGTATAAAAACTGAAAGCTTTTGGATCTTCCTCTATGCTGTTTGTTGCAAGTAAAAGACAGTGGTTTTATACATGTAAAGTCATAAATTTTTATTGATGTGTAATATACTGTTACAGTTGTTACTGTGCAGATACTTTGGGGAGTTTCTAAAACTTTTGATTACTTAAAAGGAGTTTTCAGTTGCTGTTTTGGCTTCCTTGGCAAAACAATATACTGTTGTCAACTTTCAGAGCAAGATAGCACAATATCTTTGTGTCTTTAATAACCTTTTATTCTTCTTACATTTTAGATGCTGGCATCACCATCAACATCAGGTCAGCTGTCTCAGTTTGGGGCAAGTTTATACGGGCAACAAAGTAAGAATTCTTTTTATTGATGATATGCTTATTTTATGCTAAATATGTCTTAGTTTCAAGCTCTTTGGATAGCAAACGTGCATATGGCTTTGTTTTCTGGTGACTGTAAAAAAGACAGCATGTTCCTTATTTGTGTGATTTTTGGTTTTTTTTTTAAAGATACATTTTTGCTTTGCTCAGTATGCATTTTTGCAGTGTTTAGTATGCAAAGTGTCATATGTATTGACACTGTATAGCTGTTAAATATCCAAATATAGTCATCCTATAAAAAATGTCTGTGATTTAACTGTGACTTTCTGAAGGAAAACTAAGGAAAATAAGTTGGGCCATAATGAGCCTAGTTCAGAAAAATATGTAAGGAATAGAAGGAAATTCTACCTTAAATTATAGCTGATAATTCATGCTCTACATGAGCAAATTAAATCTTGTGTACATGGTTGGCAGCTTGCATTTTGCAAAGAACTATGCCAGTAAGATTACTGCCTTCTGCACAGCTTTTTTTTTTTCTTTCCAATACCTTAAAGATTTTTTCTGTGTCTGCCAGTCTCGTGTATACTGTTGCAATCGAAGACTTATAGAGCAACTGTCACAAGTGTGTAATGCTAGCCACCTTAACTTAAAGGCCAGCATTGAGAACTGAACCTCCCTGTAGCTGAGAGGTGCATCCAGAAAGTGACTCAGAGTACCTGAGTTAGATACAGTTACACAAGTAAAACAGGTTTGTGAACATCTCTTTTATCGCTGTACGCTTTTGAATGTTTGCAACTTTCTTGCCAAGTGCATCTGACTCGGATTCTAAGAAAAACTGTCTTCAGAGTACTTTAGAGAGTGTAGACTTTTTTTATCTGGACAAACTAAAAGCTTTGTCTGCTAGATGCCTTCACAACTTCTTTTGGCTTTTTTCAAATAGTGATTTTTTTTGCTATCTCAGTGGCTGTTGATAAGTAATATAAGCTGGCATTTGTTTATGCTACTGAGATTTCTATGAGCTGTTTCTGGCCAGTCTGAGAGTCATGTTTGGCTCTGGGCTTTTTGGGTCCTGAATCTGGCACTAATAAAGTTTTCACAGTTAACTGTATAAAGACACTGAAGTAGTTTATTCATTCTGTTTATCGCAGTTGTTTGTTGTTTATTTTTAACGTTAACTTTTTTCATCAACTTTGTTGTTCGTTCAGTTGGTTGTGCTGCCTAGGACATAACCTGTCTAACATGCATGGCTAAAAACTAGAAAGTAAATATTATTGAGGTTTGGTTTCTACAAAATATTTGAGAAAAAGGGGCGAGAAACTTCTGTGTTGAGGTCAATACTTATGATTAAAATACTTTGGGAAAAAACAAAGCTGATAATGCCTATGCGCTTTTAGATTGGTAGCCGTCAGTCATGCAGCAAGATGTCATGTTAATAGAGGTAACATAACTTAACTGTTAGGCAGGAAATTGGCCACTTCATTGATTCAATATAGCCCATGCTATGTATTTGTTTCAACTGCCCCTACTTGCCAACCACAGGAATATAGTAGTTCTTCACTGTAACAGCCCTACTCATTAAAAGTTCTAGTTTAAAGAAAGCCAACAACAAGAAATAGCCATCAGTGTTAACACTGGCTTTGCTGAATCAAATGCTTGCATAAAGTTAACCTGAATATTGTAATCATGTTTTTCAGTGTACTGTATCTAGTTTGGAAGTGTATGGTTGTTTTTTTTACCATTTTATTTTTAAAATTCCACCTAATTGTTAATCAGCATGAAATATTATTTATAATGTATATTTATGCTCATTGAAATTATTCTGATGCAGCAAATTGCCAAAATATTTACAGTGAACACCTTGATATAATCAGCATTTAATGAATTCTTAGGAGGCTTGTTATAGCAAGTCACACTACCTCTTAATCTGAATGTATAGGGATAAATTTGAGTTTTATCAAAACTTTGAGTGTTATTGCAAACTTCTTGGATTGCAAATTGTAGGGTAGGACACAGACAAGACAGTACCTCTTAAATTGTGAGAGTTAAATGACTGGGAGGTTTCTTCAAACCTTGTCCATGATAATAACCTGAGTGTATGCTACGTCCATTCTCTGCATTCTTAGTATTTAATCATGTTACACACTGGCATATTCAGTTCCTCTGCAGGGGTGATCTGCCGTGGGAGAGTGCTGATTCATCATCATTTTCTTTTGTTTGGTGTGCAAGATAAGGTTTTGAGTTCTGTGAGTCTACCTCAGCAGCCTTATGCCGAAGCAGTAGGGACTGTTACTTACAGCTATCACATTTTATATGCTAAGTTTGTTTCTACTGATACGTTGCACTAAATGACCTTTCCTTGTCTTTGAACATCATTCCAAACTTCATAAACACAGAAAAGCAATGTGAGAATGATGAGAAACTTCATAAAGTTTTTGGACATTTTGACACAAGCAGCAACTAATCTTTTGCTGTTCTGAGTTAAAGTGATTTCTTTTTTTACCTCACTGAAGTGCTTGCTTCTGTCACACCCAATTGTTTGTGTAGAAAATACTTTTGATCACAATCTTAAAAATCTTCTGTATATTTTTAAACACTGATAGAGGGCAGTTAAAATTCTGCTTGCTTTCTTTTCTCAAAAGATTTAACTTGACTTGATTGTGGACACCGAAGTTCTGTTATCAAAAAGAAGCAACTTAATCTTTACAGAGAACTGACCTAAAAACTTGCTTTTGTTGTCCTAAAAGCAATGTTATTGTTAATTAAATATTAATAACATTTTATTAGAGATATGCCTAATTTTTAACAAGACAGATCAGTGTTCTAAATACTGGCCAAATATGTACCAGTTTATTCAAAAGTAATTAACATATTTCTTGAGTGCAGTTATTAATTTTCTCAAAGTGCTGCCTTTTTTGACATAATTTGTAGATTTCAACATAGTCATCAAAAACTCAGAACTAAATCCTTTCTCCACAGCATGCATCTCAAAGGAAACAAAATTTTGTTAGTGACTCAAGTACAGAAATTCCTTAAAGAGGCTTTCTAAAGCTTATCAGAAATGGGGCTAAATTTAAGATAATTGGTCTTCTATTATGCAAACAAGGACTCAGTTTTTACACTGCACTTTCCTTCAGTCTTTACACTTTTTTGTAGGTTGTCAGCATAAATTGTTTCCATCTACACCTGATGGAGAAGACTTTGTTCCTGATTGCTCTGTATCTCCACCCCTCTGAATTTTTTTTCAATAGGTGCACTAGGCCTTCCAATGAGGGGAATGAGCAACAATACCCCTCAGTTAAATCGCAGCTTATCACAAGGCACTCAGTTACCGAGCCACGTAACGCCAACAACAGGGGTACCAACAATGTCACTTCACACGCCTCCATCTCCGAGCAGGTATTTATTGATAGCCAATATTTCTGCAATTGTGTCTTTCTGCAGAGCACTTGTTAAATGTTCTGCATATTTTGTCTTGACTACTTTACAGTCTGATTAATTTAAAAACAACAAAAAAAAGTAGTTTCTATTGACCACTGCCTATGTTAGGGAAATAATACTGCAAAGCGGTAAGATAGGACTTACTGTAAAACAGTATTTGATTTTTGTATGTAAAGGACAAATTGCTGGCAAATTCTGCTTCAGAATGTAAGAGGCTGGTTTTTGGTTGTTCTGGTAAATGTACGGTTAAAATTTTTATATGGATGTCATACACTGTATGAGAATATTAAGGTAGTAGGTCTGAAGCGCTCATTAAAAAAAGCGCTGTAACACCTTTTCAAATGCATAATATTTAAGTATTTATCTAACCTGACCAGGGACTTGATTAGCATGTAATGGGTCATCTGGTGTTTCTGAAGAAATCCAAAACTACGTTAATTATAGAGAGTAATCCAAACATGCTGTGTTGACGCTAAGCACAAATTAAGTTGCAACAGCTCAGAGTCCATCCTATGTTAGTAATCTAAATGAGTAACCAAATACTATTGTACAGATTCATCTCTCTGGATGGTTTTTTCTCTTTCAGGGGGATATTGCCTATGAATCCTAGGAATATGATGAACCACTCCCAGGTTGGTCAGGGCATTGGAATTCCCAGCAGGACAAACAGCATGAGCAGTTCAGGGTTAGGCAGCCCCAACAGAAGCTCTCCAAGCATAATATGTATGCCAAAGCAGCAACCCTCTCGACAACCTTTTACTGTGAACAGGTAAGGCTGTTTAATGAGACCATCCCTGTACAGCCATGGACATGCTTAAATGCTGCTCTGGAAGTCTAATTTTTATTCATTAGAATAAAGCTCGAAAGCACTTTCGTGTGTTCTTGTCTCCTGGCAATAGACTTTGAAGCTGCTTTTAATGTTCACACAAGCTTTTTGAGGCCTTTAAGCTAAATTCTGTTTCTGACTACTGAACTTCTGCTGCTGCTTCTTTAAGATATGTGATGTTTTTTGTGGGTTCCTGAGTTTGTTTTTGAAACATGCATTGATTTTTTGGGTATATGCTTCCATTTTAAGACTATTCATATATAAGTTTGGGAAGAAGTAAGGCAAGATTTAAAAACACAACAGTTATTCTGGAAGAATAGTTAACTCATTCAGATGCAGTAGGAACTTAATGGTTTTACTTCTTTAAATTTGGGAATAATATGGTGAACAGTGGTTTGCCATTCATTTAAGGATGTGGTGCTTGTTTGGATGCCAAAAGCTTCTCGGTCACTTCTGCCCTTTTTCTACTGGGGCAAGATTGTAACATCGTAACTCATTAGGCTTTAACTTTGTTTTGATGCTGTGTTTATGCTTAGTTCATACTGATAAACTTGTAGTAAAAAGTGTGTTGATTCTAGTTATTTAATGCGTGTGGTCACAGATTCGCGCAGCTGACTTTTCCAGGCTTCATTCCAGAGCCTCATGATCTCTGTGCTCCCAGCTTCAGCCTTTTTCTCCCTTCAGGCCCTTCCTTAGGGGACTGACTCTTACATGGAGCACAAACAAGCTCATGGCAGTCAGGTGCCTCCTCTAACCCCATCTAGTATTTTACAAAATGGATAAAGGAAGGTGAAAACTAATGTCACAGTTATCTGAAACTTGGTCAGACTATTTAGTTCTGTAGTTTCACGCTATGATATAGGCATAAAAATGCTTTTCTCAGTCACAGCAGTAGAGATTTGGTAGTAGCAGTTGATGTTCTTGGAGTGTGAGAAGACTTTGTATCTTGCCTCTGATTACATAGAATTTGCCTTTTCTTTCTTGTGATGTATAGTGGCAAGTAAAGGAGATGATAATTTAAAATTTTATATTTTAAAGGTTTTTTGAAACTTGAGCATCACAAAAGGCTGAAATAGTAATATACTTTAAAACTTTACATGCAGAGGACAATGATTTTGGAGATTGATATATATATAGAAAGTACTTGTTTAAATATTGTTCACTTGCAGGGTAGACAATGAAATCCCTGTCTGTAGGAGCATTTGAATTAAAATCCTCATCTTTAACAGTTTGCATTGTGTATCTCATTCTCAAGAAGCTACAGTTTTTACAAGTTGAGAAGGAAATACTACTGGAACAATGACAAGTTCTTATTCCACAGTTTATTAGCCTACAGAAGTATAGTAGTAGTACATACCAATTATTAATTGATAGATTTAACAAAATTTTGAAATTATAGTTGGAAAAGAATTTATGGTGTTTCCTTGACAGGTATATGAATCATATGACTTCCAAGAAGTGTTTTCTGAATGGTTACTTTAGTTGGAGCAATGCAAGTTTTTAGGTTTTTGAACAAAAATACTTCATTTTCCCTTTCTTGGTTACCTTGGTAAAACAGGTTAAAAATAATTGTAGGGAAATACGCATTTTGTGACCTAATCCCTTTCTTATCCCTGAAATTCTTAACACAGTTATTTCTAATTACTTTAAAAGCAAACAAAGAAAACCCTTGCATGAGAAATACTGTCTGTCGTCAGGCTAAATTATATGCCCTCAACATGAAGTTGTCTCCTGTTGGTGCTCTCACCAGGTCTAGAATTCAGATGATACCAGGAATATGTTTCTTCAGATGCGTGAGGTGTCCAAGATCTGTATGTCTTTCAGCTACACTGCCCTGGGGAAACAAAGCAGGACACAACCAGTCTTGGCTAACTGTTCCCTTTCTTGATGTCTCAATCCAAAATTAAGCATTTAGGGCTATTTCAAATTGGAATGAAATGCTTCGGGTTTGTAGCTGTGGAAAAAGTCTCTGTAGGCAAAATTTCCACTAGGAAAACGTTTGACATTTTTCTTTATGGAAACTTCTGAAACATCAACTTCCATTTTGTTACAGGGGGAAAAAATGGATGTTGTGATTTCCCGCAGGGCAGAAATTCAGAATTTCACTCATGTGGGGCCTACCTTTGGGCTTCTCGACATCTCCAGCTCACATAGAATGAAGTGGATCATTTGTGAGGGTCTTTCCAACCACACTAGTCCTATATGATATTTAGATTTTTGCCTGACTACATGAAACTTTAACTTAACTGATGTCCTTGTGTGGCAGAGACCATCCCTGTGCTCCTAATAGTACCATATGTACATGGTGATGATTGCACACTGTAATTGTTCAGCTTATAACTGAGTCATGACAAATTTGATCACTTCCATGATCCAGCTTCCCACCTGCAAATGGATGGATTGCAGTCTGACTTTTCACTACTGCATTTACTGCTGCTTCATGTTTCTATGTGAAATTATTGAGTAACAATCATGTTTGTCATAACTTGTTAGTTGACAGATGTCTTAAGACACAGTGGCTACTAAAAAACTAAGTTATTTTGAAGTCTTTCCAGTTGTCTTGATTGAGCAGTGCCTGCTGCTGCTGCTCAGGGTTTTCAAAAATATAGAGCAAAATAATTAAAAACTGAGTGTGGGCTAATGTGGATTGCTTAAGCTTGAAATAATTTAAGTGTCGTAGGGTTTTTTTTCGCCTTAACACCTCCCACTGGAAGTTACAAAGTATGTATATCATTTTGTCTGACTTCCTGGATTTTTTTCACAGTATGTCTGGATTTGGGATGAACAGAAATCAGGCATTTGGAATGAATAACTCCTTATCGAGTAACATTTTTAATGGAACAGGTGAGTTAACTCTGATTAATGTTGTCTTAAAGTATAGTAGAGAGATTTTTTGACTAAATAAGTCTAATTGAAAGTACTTTGTTCTGTTGGAGCGCAACTTTGTTATAATTTTCAGTTGTTACATAGAAATGATGCTTGAAGAGCGGTGCTATGAAACTGTTACTACTTCGTAACAGT
The DNA here is from genome assembly GCA_013397275.1 of Burhinus bistriatus. Classification (NCBI taxonomy): domain Eukaryota; kingdom Metazoa; phylum Chordata; class Aves; order Charadriiformes; family Burhinidae; genus Burhinus; species Burhinus bistriatus. The sequence continues at coordinate 915,350 of VYXH01002690.1, forward strand.
GGCTTTTAATAGTTTTGAAGACAAAGTGAAAGTATTCTGTGGAATACTCACTGTACATCACGTGAATATAGATTATACCTACTCGGTTAGAAATGCAAAATAGCTTGTGGAATTGAAAAGGGGATCAGAGAAGAAAAGACTTATCCGTTTTCTATGAAAACATTATATAGGGTAAAAACAGTGGGAAAGTGTTTTTTTGAAATCTCAAACTCATTTTTAACAGCTGGTTTATAATGTGGTCCTTTCAATTGTTTGTTTCAGTTGTGATTTTTCTCTGGGAATTACTTCTTCACCGGAGTTTAATGAGCTAGAGAGGGGAAAATATTCTTCTGCATAAAAGCCTTAGATTTGTGCATGCTGATGTTTCTGTAGGTGGCTGTGTATATGAAGCAACTTTTGAGGTGTTGGTGATATCAGAGTGGAAGGGTTTGGGCATCCCCTAGGACCTTGTGACATCTTTATAAAGCCACAGCTCTGGCCTTGCCTTTGTGGTATTTTCTGCTGCAAATCAAAATACATTCCCATGTAACTTGCATTGCATTGGCTCTACAGTTGCTTCAGTTTTATCTTACCTTATCTAAGGGCAAAAGAGCTCCTTGATGCTGCTGGTAATATGGGTTATCTTCTCTCAAATTTCTTCTTGATAGCTCCTTAAATTTATACAGGCTACCTATCCTAGTACTGTAAGTTTGGTAGTCTGCCTGTATTTTACGCATGCAGTCTTTAATTCAAAATGAGTAGACCTTGTTACTAAATACTGTTGACTAGTTGTTGTTTAAAAACAAACCCCAAACATCTTGATGCTTGGTAGGCTAGTCTCATAAGACAAAGGCTGTAGTTATTTGTAATAATTATAGTAAGAGTAAAAAGATCAACTTGAAGAAAGAAAATATATCCTACTTTATCTTGCACATAATGAAGTCTTTGAGTAAAAAACGTAAGGGAATTAAAATATCTGTTTTTATTGTAGATGGAAGTGAAAATGTGACAGGACTGGACCTCTCAGATTTTCCAGCACTAGCAGACAGAAACAGAAGGGAAGGAAGTGGCAATCCAACTCCATTAATAAACCCTTTAGCTGGAAGGGCACCCTATGGTAAGACTATACTTTTGAAAGCTCTTTGAATGAAGTCGGTATTTGCTTGATTCACCTTTTGCTTTTCATAAGGCAAGAGGTAGCGTTTTCAAAAATGCCAGACACTTGAGCTCCTAAGTCTTGGCTTTTTTAAATAAATGATCAATATCTCTGTGATTGGAGATTCCTCTCAGGCTTTTGTAAGTATTAGAACTCATCTGCTTTAGTTTCACCATCAACAGAGGTTGTTGGGGTTTTCAGTCTGTATAGTATGATTAATCTGAAGCTGCTCACTCTAGACATTTCTTAGGCAATAGGTTGTTTTCTAATTGCATGTGTACAAGAACTGTTGAGGTCTGGAGTAGTAAGTTTTAGAAATAATATTTGGTTAGTAGAGGTGTTACTGTGTAAAAAGTCAGCAGCTGTAAACATACGGTATATTTTCTCTGTTTATTGGTAGTACTTGCTGTAGTACTGTTCACTGTCACTCTTTGATGAACAGCAGATTTCAAAAAATAACCTGTAAGCATCGACTATTATCAGTCAGATTCCAAGTCTGTGTCTTATGTAATTCTTGCTGAACAGCTTAAAAAATAATAAAAGGAAAAACTTTAAGGTGGATACAAATCTTATTATTTGGGTCTGGAAAAAATTCAGGTAAGCTTAGTGTGAGGCACAATACTTGTTACTGCTTTAGTAGATATTGTCATGCATGTTGCATCAGCTACACTAAAAAATTGCTTTTATAACCTAAAGTTATTTGTGTGAGACTTGTCAAATTTCCAATCAAAAATAACCCAATGTTTTCTAACTATAACAACCTAGTGTTTTACAGAGATAGCCCCAACTTTAATTGAAAAGAAATAATAGATACTGCATTATCAGGAGAAAGTAGCCTCATGGATTGGGTGTAACCAGGGCCCTCTGCTTAAGATAGCTGTGAGAAAGAGCTAAACAAGTTAAACTGAAGTGGTCCTAAACGCAGGGAAAAGTCACTTCCCCAAATAAAGACACTGAAAAGTCACACGGAGTGTGGAGAGCTAATACAGCTTGTGGTTTACATCAGATTTTGTCTGTCTCTGAAAGAGAAGCCATTACATGGAAAATTGATAGAAGGTAGGAAGGAGATCCACACAGATGTACTTCCAACATGGAGCTGGAGTTCAGCATTCAGCAGCATTGCAGCATAAAAAAAATCCTTAACTGCTTCCATGCTTATGCTGTTTCCCTATTTTGGTGCTGGCACAACTGTTCGCACGCCTGTGTGGTGAACCAGGAAAGAAATGTCTTCTGTCTGAAGAGTTATCTTGAGCATCTGCTTAATGCAGGGGATGGGTATGGTGGTATAAACAATCAAGAAGTAGGGATATGAGATGCACTGGATGCAATTGCCAGCAACAAAAAGTGGAGAGTACTTTTGGTTGTGATCAAGGAAAAAAATGGTTTGAAACTGAGGAGAGGCATACTTTCTTCATGCTTAGCTTATATAGGAAAATTAGACTTAAAACAACTTTTTAGTTAGAATGAGAATATGCACCACACAGTTAGTTCATTATCAGTTTTATTCATACAGTGGAAGAAATCGTAACTCTGGATGAAAAAGGTGAACAGCAGGAATAACATCAACTCAGTGGTTTTTTTTAAAGTGGTTCCACTCAGTGGTTCCTTAAAATAAAGGAACTTTCATCTCTAACTTAAGAATAGTAGAGAAAGTCATATATGTTGTCAGCTACTGAACTATTTTAGATCATATAAATCTATTAAGAGTCTGAAAAATAGGCCCTAGACTACTTCTGTCTTCTCTTTCTGTAGCGCAATGTTGTTTGTAACCAGATCACCGATTTACTTCTCTGTCTCTCAGACCATGGGGGCTTTTCTTTGGTTGGGGTTTTTTGTTTGTTTGTTTTGTTGTTTTTTGGTCTTTTGTTTTGTTTTGGGTTTTGGATTTTTTAAACTGGCATTTAAAAAAAAAAAAAA
>VYXH01002690.1:918431-942181 GCA_013397275.1 Burhinus bistriatus
AAAAAAAAAAAAAAAAAAAAAGTTGCTTTTCAGTAATTGGAATCCATGTTCCAATATGACTGGCCTACTTTTTTTAAATTAGGGTCAGAGCACTGAGAGTTGCAGGCTAAATGCTTTCAGTTTTGATACTGAAAGTAGGAGTCGTTCTTATGTCACAGGCAAGTATTTCATTGGTGATATGTTCTGTTGCAAGTTAGCTGGGCATCCTTTAAGAATACATGCTTCTAAAGAGATTATGCTTAGAAATTCTTCATGCAATTAGGGGATGGAGGAAAAATGTATTACAATTTTAAAAGCAGTACATCCTTCCTTCATCAGTGGATTTCCTTAAATACCGCTTTAATAATGCCTGTAAACATTATTTGATTATTTAGATGTGCAAAACAGGTGCTGTTCCTGGTAGAAGTACTGGGCTTCATTCTTAAAGCAGTGGATGTGTCTATGAATTTAACCCGGAGTGTTTCTCAGCTCACACTTAAATAAGAGGCTTTAGTCTAATATGTGTGGATGTTTTAAATGAATATGCTTTGTTTTGGTTTACCTGTTTTTTTGAAAGTCATTTCTGCTGTATAGCTTGCACATAATGAAAATGGACAGTTAGCAAGATTAACAGCAGAAAATTCTTTACTTACCAGTTGTTTAATGTTATTCCTGCTTTCATTTTGATGATAGTTGGAATGGTAACAAAACCAGCAAGTGAGCAGTCCCAGGACTTTTCAATACACAATGAAGATTTTCCAGCATTACCAGGCTCCAGCTACAAAGACCCAACATCGAGTAATGACGACAATAAATCTGTAAGTAAACCTTAAATCTTCTTTTGAGTGTTCATTCTTCTTTTGATGATTATATTTTAAAATGGACGGTGACTATATTTGTAATCTAAGATTTTTCAAATTTACCCCTCTAAATTAATAACAAATTTTGCCTAAGCAGCATTTCATATATAACTATGTAAATGGAATTTCTCAGGAAGTTTTTTGGTCCCAACAGTCACTGCGACCTTGCTCTCTTAATTTCATTTGTCTTCTGTGTATCCTTTTGTATTTTGGTGAGGGGCCAGGGGAACTTGCAAGAACATCTGAAAATTTATTTTTGAGAATGGATATATATTTTTCAAGCTTTGAAATTCGTAATTTCTTTTTCTACCAATTTTTTGCTGTTGGTGCCTCTCATCAGTAGTAGTAATTTACACATTATAACATCTTTCCTCAAAGCTGTCAAATCTGTTAAAGGTTAGGAGGTACAATGTCACTTCAAGGTAAAATTCTTGATGGGGGAATGAAATCACAGGGAACAAACCATTGCATTCATGGGTGTGTTGTAGACTAGTGGGATATGCTGTATCTTAAGTATTGTGATTGTCATGTGTTAGATATGTAGCTTAGATCATAAGATTATGGGTTTGGTTTTTTTTCATTTTTTACTCTGAAAGATTTGTAATAGAAATTGCTTTTTTATTACAAGTGAAAGGTGAGTAAAATTTGGGTAGAAGATAAGTTTCCTGCAAGATTTCACAAAATGTTCTACTTTCTGATTGTTTTGTTACTTATAATTGAAAAACAATATGTTAACCAGGGTGGCATAGATACTGATGAGTAGGTAGTAGATGTGACTACAAACTCACATGAAAACTGAAAAGTGCAACTCTTCAAAAAAGGGATGTGGGGAAGCCTAGCTCCCGATGTTGTGGCCAGGTTGGCCATATGGAAAATGTTCTGATACAGTTAGCATTGAATACAGTAAGGAAGGAGGGAGTAAATGTGATTACATTGTGTTACTGCAGACTCATTTTAAAGAATAATAAAGAGTAAGAAGTAATAGTTATGGAAGATAACTTTTGTCAGTATATGGACCCCTCACAGTTTTCTTGCCAGACATGGTATTAAATATCTTTCCTGATAGTTGCAAATGTGCTTGCACCTGAAATTGGCTTGAGTTATTATCTGTTGCCATGTCATGGAGTGTTATGCTGGAGCAAGACTGTGTGGGAAAAAATACATGATGTGATGATGTGATCAGTCCAAAATATTCTCTAGTCACAGGCAGTTGGGATATCCATCGTGTATTCAAACTCAGGTGTAAAATATTTTCTCATCCTTTTAGACTGCAAGCTGTAGGCTCATTAATAGCTCTTATTGCATGACAGATATATTTTGGAAGTGGTAAATATTACTTAAAGTTTGTCAGCAGAACTCAAGAGCTTCAACTTCGTTCCGTTTTAGTGCCTAATCTATTAGACTGATTTGACGTACTGGTTTAGAGCACTTAACTGAAAGATATGGTCAACAAGTTTTTCCGTTTTGGTTTGTTTCTATCATACCGACTCTGCAAATTATTTTTAATAGAATTTGAGTACATCAGGCAAAACATCATCCAGCACAGATGGACCCAAGTTTCCTGGAGATAAAAGTTCAACTACGCAAAACAACAACCAGCAGAAAAAAGGGATCCAGGTGTTACCTGATGGTATGTGTCACTCCATTTTTCCTTCTTTAAAAGTTTCGACAGTCATTTAGATCACCTTGTTGATTCCTCCACTTCTTGAAAGGAGAAAATTAATTTGTTCTTCTTGCCCAGGTCGGGTTACCAACATTCCTCAAGGGATGGTGACGGACCAGTTTGGAATGATTGGCTTGTTAACATTCATCAGGGCAGCAGAGACGGATCCAGGAATGGTACATCTTGCATTAGGAAGTGATTTAACAACACTAGGTCTCAATCTCAACTCTCCTGAGTAAGTTTCTGGTTTTTAGTACTATCTTCAGTTTTGGTTTTATGATGCTGTCATTCACAACAGGTTCACTTTGCTCACACGACTATCAAACCCTGAAGATATTTTACCAAATAAAATTTGAAAATGTAATAAGAGTAAAAGAAAATTTTCATGAACAAGAGAATTGTGGTTCAAGGCATACTAAGATCTTGTTATGCAAGCTTTCAATAAACCTAGTGGCATTGCTTATTCTCCTAACTTCTTTACGACCTTCTTCAAGGAATTGACAGTGTATTGTTAATAAATTTCATGTGTAAGTTATTTTTCAAATAATAATATCACTTGAGAATATCTACACTTAACTCTCAGCAATTTGGGGGGTAAATTCAATTTATATTAATGTAATAATGAACAGAGCATCTGCAGTGTTACCCTGCACCAAATATTAATTTAACTGGAAATGTAGTTTTGTAGTTAATTTCTAGTCATTCATTTCACCTAAGTTTAGTCATCTAGGCTTCCTGTAGAGGCAGTGGGGAGAAAAGCAGTTAGCAACTGCACCAATGGTAAGGTAAGTGCTTAAGATAGATGAGATGACTCACCAGCCCAGGGTGCCTGTCTTTCTCCACTAGTTATAGAAAGAACCTAGATCAGTTTGGACAAAAACGCTTATCTTCTAGGTGACTGTAATTGTGAGAACAATTTAATTTCTGGTACTCTGACTTTCAGCTGAGAATCTCCCATCATTTTGTTTCAGCAGAGATTTACATAGTGTGAGCCTTATTGACTGAGTAGTATATACATTTTAGGGTTTGCACATAATATATTAACGAAGACCAAACAGCATACACACACAGTTTCCACATTTCACAAACTTATATGTGCACTCTGAATGCACAAGTTCATGGAAGACCGATTAATGTGGATATCAAGGTGAGAGGGAAAGCATAGGAAAAATGGCTCCTAGTTTTTCTTCTATCTTGAAATAATTGGCATGAATTTATGTATTTCTTTCTAGAGATGTAACTTTTTAAAAATTACCACTTCTAGAAATTCTTTCTGTAGAGCTTGCATCAAAACTTCGTCAAATTGTTATGCCATTGGCACTTTTAAACATATTTCAAAATGATTATTTAAAGTCAGCCTTCTAATACAATTGTCTGTACTTATTTGGAGAATGTGTTATGTTAATGTAGTATCCTCTTCACTTGTAATGTTAGTCTCATGGGTCACTCCTCGTTGAATCCAGTAGTTTCCCACTCCCATCCCCTTCTCCCACAACATAAAGAGAACGCACAAAGAACAGTTAAACTTATCGTGGGTTGCTGGTTTTCCTTGGTAGTCCCAGGGCTCACAGATGGGACTGGGAAATGGGTCTCCTGGATCTACATGATACTGAAGTAATTTGCTGTTCTCAGTACAGATTGCTCAAACGTGATTTGAGGATGATCAGCTGAAAGTAGAATGCCTTTGCTCATTAAAATAATTTCAAGTACATTGGTGTCTGAATTTTGGAGCTGTTCCTAGGCACAGGTGGAATCTAGCTATTTTCTCTAGATGTTGGCATGAAGATTAGGAGTGGTGACCCTACTTTTGGTGATACTATTTGATATTTTATTCAATGTTACTCATTAGTTTTAATGACTAACATAAAACTTAAGCTTAACATACCTATTGGAAAGTCTGCGTAAAACTAGTACATCATTGCAGAGGGATACTAAACATGCTTTGATGATGTGATGACTTGTAGCTGTGTTACGCAGCTCCGGAATACAGCATCCAAATTATTAGTGTGTCTTTGTACATCAGCAGTGTATATACTTGGCATGCTCATGCTGGTGCTTTTCCTTAGCAGATGTACTGTAAATAGTTGTATTTTTAAAAGCTTTTAACATTTATTTTCTGTGTATAGGGTATTAAGGGTCTTGGAGGGGGTAGGGTTAATATTTTATCCAAGCAGTTCTGTATTAGAAAGCTGGTTTTATTTTATACTACAGAAAAGATTTGCAAACAGCCTTTGCAGTCTTCAGTGTCTGGCCTGCCATCTTGCCTTAAGTTAAACATCCTTTGCTTTCTTTATGAATTGTTATTTGAAAAACTAAAAGCATTTCACATGTGGAAAGCCGAAATGTTCTGCCTTGTGAGGTACTTCTGATGGTAAAGATACCTGCCTGACTTAAACACTTAGCACAATAAACGTGCTGTTAGAAACAACATTTTAGAATTCTGTATATATCTCTAATGGTTTTAATTAACCCTTCTAACTCCTAGTTTTATATAGATTTTCTGTGTAGGTAGGTTAAGATTTATATCGGTTATTGAAAGACTGCTTACGTATTTCCTGTACAGTCCTACATTTCTTTGTTAAGAAATATGCTTCTAATTCCTTAGGATAACTTAAAATTCTGCATAAACAAAGGTGAAAAAATCTGGCAGCACTACATTTAATTCTTTAGAGATTATGTAGCTGTTTGTTCATGTTCTGAAGCTTTCTGAAATATTCATCAAATAGACTGTAGGCTGTTCAATACCTCCTTGAAAAATGTTAAATTAGTAGAGTTTTATCTGCATCATAGAGGGAACACTGCACAAACTCTTCAGTTTTTATTGCATACAGAGGTGCAGTCCCGAGTCTGTAAAATCCTGGGTTCTTTGTCCTAGGAAACCAAACCTATAGGCAGGCATGAGGTGGTGGAGTTGCAGGACACTCCTCTTTTTGGGGCAGTACCTATCCATGCTTTCATGGTTCAGTTATTTTAAACATCTGCAGATTTTGCCACTGAAATCTTCCTTCAGGCTCTAAAGCATAAGTTTTTGCTAACAGTAAGATTAACTAGCCTAGAGTAAGATTGATGCCACTTGGTCAGCGTAGTTTTTGGCACATATGGCTCAGCTGCGAGTTGGTTGTGTTCAGGGAATTTGGTAGCTTCTGATTTTTATTTTTTTTTTTTTTATAGTAATTATTAGGCCCTTGACAAGAAAGAAGCAAGGATTTGATGGGTGTACCATACTCAAGTTTCATTTGCAAAACTTGCCATAGTAGGGTACTATTGTGGATAATGAAAAGCAGACTGTAGCTACCTGCCAAAAGCACATTTTCCTCAGTCCTTTTTTTCCACTTCTTTACCTGTTGATCAGAAAACTCATGCCTCAGTACATCAGTCATTGTAGTAGAGTTGGAAGGTTCATCATTTTCTTTTTATTAAGCTAATAGCTCCATTTTTTAAAATGTATGTTAGCAAAATCTATATGAAAGAAAAATATTAAATCATAATAAACTGATGTTCCTGTTGTGCTGGGATTCAATTTATTTGTTGTCACTGGAATTTAGAAGAAGAGTAAAATCTTTAGTGGTTAGTTTAAAAAAAAAAAAAAAAATCTGCCAGTATAAGCTTTTCCACCCCTTTTAAATCATAGGCTGATAAATTGGAACCCACTAGGCTTGTGGCAATTGAAATTGAAACCCTGTGTAAAACTGGATCCCTGAAAAAGGTTGGGATCCCTGGCACTTAAGTTGAAGGAATGATAGATTAAAAAGGAAATCCTGACCCTGTAAATTCCCATGGCAGTTTAAATGCAATCTTACTCCACCTATTAAAAAGAAAATTAATAAATGTAACTGTTTTAGGAAAGTGGGCTGGAAATCTCTTTTTGTCCTTCCTTCTCACCCCAGCTAGTGATTGTGGTTGTGTGGTATGGTTTTTAGGGTTGTAAGGTTGGTTATGGAGTCTTTTTGTTTGGCTGGTTTGGGTTTTGTTTTTGATTTTGATAAATTTGTGCTTTTCTTTTCCTTCAGAAATCTTTATCCCAAATTTGCATCACCCTGGGCATCATCACCTTGTCGACCTCAAGACATAGGTAAGAGAGAAAAAAACATTTAATTCAATTATTAATATTTGCAAATTATATTCATTTACATGTCTTAATAGTTGCATCAATTCCGATTCTTTTTTTAGACTTCCATGTTCCATCTGAATACTTAACTAACATTCACATTAGGGATAAGGTGAGTATGTGTGTGTGTGCGTATTTTTGTTAATTTATTATCAGTAATTTTTAAAATTTTCTTTCAGATAGGTGATGTTCAAAATCAATGCTTTTTATGGATGTCCTCAACCTTTTTAGGAACAGTGGTGCATTAACCAGCTAATTGGACACATCGTGCACCCATTCCACCTTAGAAAAAGAAAGGGAAGACAAAACTGAGAATGGGCATGGTTAACAAAAGAGCACATTAGGTTTTTAAGAGTTTGTCCTTCATGCAAAGCAGAAGTTTCTCACAGTCCATATACTGTAATATTCAAATGCCATATTAAATTGAGATGTTTCTTCTTGAGATAAGCTCAGAATTGTGGTTCAGGATATTCTCACATTTATCTGTTGCATTTCATATCTACTTGAATAGGGATTTTTTTGTTAGGTATATTTTCTTTCAGCTATTGTAGTTCTGTAAGAGGGATCATTGAGAAATACTGTAAGAAATTTTAGCAATGTTACTTAATAGGGTGTGAAGTGAGCAAATACATGTAAATGTTTGGGTTTGGGTTCTTTTAATTAAAAAAAGTAACTGATGAGGATACACACAGGTACAGGGAGAAAATTCTGTCTTTCTGATTCGTTACTTCTGTTCATTTTTCTGTTATATCCTTTATGTTGGAAAGGTTAACTAAAAGTGAAGAAAAATTGTATTAATAATTATTACTCTTGTTACACTAGAGTATCATTTGCAACACACTTAGGATGGAAGCACATTCTGGATGTATCCTTGTGTTATTTAAGTGGGATAGTATGTCTTAAAACATTTATCTATTGTGATTTTTCATCCTCATTTTCTTCAATCTTTTGCAGCTGGCTGCAATAAAACTTGGCCGATATGGAGAAGATCTCCTGTTTTATCTCTATTACATGAATGGAGGAGATGTATTACAGCTATTAGCAGCAGTAGAGCTGTACGTTCAAACTGTTTTGTCAGTCTTATATGATTTAATCTATTGCAGTAATGAAGTAGTAGATGTAAAAAAAAACAAACCAACAGGTTAGACACTGGAAACAGAAGCTTAGTCAATCTAAAGCTGGAAACCTTTTTTTAAATACCTCCTCCAACCTTGGTTCTATTTTGTACTTTTTTTTTTTTTGTTCGTATAGTGGAAATCAAAAGTCTGTCTTGTGAATTTTGCATTGTTATGAACCACTGTGAAAAATTGGCAGGTACCAGTTGTTACTAAACATGTAACCTACCTATCTTCAACAAAACGGAAAACAGTAAATAATCATAAAAAGAGTTTGTTGTTTGAACCTACCAGACTTCTTAAAGTTTCATATGTGATTAGTTTGAGGTGTAATAATTGTATGGAAGAGGTATGAGATCACAGGTATAATGATGTCTCAGAAATTTCGGTTTGGTTTTGAATGAATTGTACAGTTTTGATTGAAAACCTTAAAATTTTAGTTTGCTAAGTCAAATTCAGATAACTAACACTAAAAATTATTTTTCCTTCCTATTAAAAATGAAAGATTTAACCGGGATTGGAGATACCACAAAGAAGAACGAGTATGGATCACCAGGGCACCCGGCATGGAGCCAACAATGAAAACCAATACGTACGAGAGGGGAACATATTACTTCTTTGACTGTCTTAACTGGAGGAAAGTAGCTAAGGTATCTCTTTTCCCTTGTGCAGATTTTTTAAGTCTGTCAGCCATCTATTTTTAGAAGGACAAAAGTAAAACCCAACCTCCTCTCTGAAAATCTCAAACTTTTTAACCTCCTGTTGTTTAAGATCATTATCATTTCTAATGTGTGAGGGAATAAAGATTGTCTAAAACACTGGCTTGCATATGGAAATGGAGGAGTTGTCTATTTCCAGTTTTCTTTGGGAGGTACAAGGATGTAGAACTTCTGTTACGAGTTTTGTTAAAAGCTTTTTTCAAGTACAGAATTATAGAATAGGAAGCATTATTTGGCATTTTAGAACTTGTGCTTGCAAATATTTTATTATTTTGCTTTGGAAAGTCAAATAGGGAGCTACCAGATCTCACTGTGGAATTAAAAATGGGGGTGGGATGGGTGGGGGAGTGGTTTTTTCGTTTTCATGTATTGTCTCTCCTTGAGCATACTGAAGGACTTCTATGCTCTGTTGTTTGAACATCAGAGTGCACTGAAATAAATCACTTCTTTTAGGGAGGAGGCATATTTTCATGATGCTTGTTTTCCGTATTCTAGACCAAGAGGCATTACAAAATCAGAAAGCTACAGTCTTCTCCCTTCCCACTTCTCATAATCTATTTCTTCCTTTCTGTCCATGAACACTGTCAGTAGTGTTCCCCCTTTGCTTGTTAGCTGAAGAAATTTACAGAGTTGTGCTTCATTTTCTCCGCCCTTCCTCAAAGATAATTTTTGGTATCTTCCAGCATTTAAGACCATCCAACTTCCAATTCCAACTTCCAGCTTTTAAAACCATATTGTGCGATGTCTTTTGCTGGCTGGATTGTGGTTTCTGTGATTACTCTTCCCCAAAAGAGCAAAGATTTTCCTAGTTTAGATATGTACCAAAACACTATTTGAGTTATCAGGACCTCTAACATTCACTAACCTGGCAAGAGATGTGCTCTTTTGAAAACAGCCTGCCTTACAAAGTGATGTGTTCAGCTTCAGCTGGAGCTGAAAAAAAGATATATTCACAATGTGCATACAACCGTTATACCTACCTAGAGTCTGAGTTAAATATTTTGTCAAAAATCTCATCGCCACTTACGTTTGGTTTTATGAGATTTTATGGATGTGGCATGATTTTTGCTTAAAGTTTTAACTGACATGTTGGATTCATCGGTGAAAGAGCAAACATAAAACTTCCACGGCAGACCTTCTGTAGACATGGTATCATACTCTTGCTTTTCTCTAAAAAACACTTAACAGATCAGACCAGATTAGTCTTGAAGCCTTGAACTCAACGCATGTGATTCCAGCATATTGGAACCAGGTTTTGTGGTTCCACATGCTTAAGTCTTTCATTTAATCAGAAATCTTTTCACTTGGAGCCTAACTTATTGTTTGCTGAAAAGGCATTTCATTTCTGTGACCAAGTTGCATCTACACACTTGGAGATTATGAAATAATACATTAAATAGTTACCTGTCTATTGATGCGTTTTTAAACATCAGCTTTAAATTAAAGGAAATAAAGTTCAATGTTCTCCCCTCTGTTAAGTGCATTACGTGTCTTCCTAGACAGTACATTGAAGTTTGCCGTCATCTAGAGATTAACTAGATGTAATGCTCTTTCTTTTTTTCTCTTCCCTTCCCTCCTCCACCCAGTAAATTTGCTTAGTCTGTCCAAGCTTCTCTCAGAAACTAACATTTTAGTTGCCCCAAATGATAGAGGAGGATCTTCAGCCTATTTGTATGTGTGACTCATTGCCTCTGCTGCCTTTCTTGTGACAATAAGAAAACCAAGATTTTGTAACTGAAGGTTTTAATGGCAAGCCTTACTTCTATGGTTTTTCCTAAGTGCAAGGTAATTCCAAAACTTCTAAGCAAAAGCATTACTCCCCTCAAGAAAACCCAAGCGAAAGGAAAGTTTTAATTTCTACTTGAATTATTTATTTGCTGCTTGGTAGACTTTCTTAGGTTTCCCAAGATGCTGTTTACAGTGATTTTATTATTATGTAAGATCATCAGAGGGGAAGTAATTACCTTTTGAAAGGATAGATTTCTTCTTTGGAGTCAGCTGAACAAGTTCCATTTCTTTACGAGCAATAAGAGCCTCATGTAGGTTCATGTATCAATGGAATTGAGTTTTTACCCTATGTGGAAACACAACATTTCTTTTGCTAGGAGGAGTTGGTGCCCATTGTACAAGAATAGTAACCTCTTTAGCGTCTTTTCTTTTTCTACCTATAGTAAATGTATGAAGCTGCTACTTGAGGCTTGAGCATTACTTTTGAATACAGCATTATCTCTCTTTGGAGCCTTGAATCCTGTCCTAAAACTCAGCGTCCAGTGCTTGAGTTGTTAATTAGCACACTACATCCTTCCTCTTTTAAAGAGTAGATCTGACTTCATCTGTTAGGCATTCCTGAAGACAGAGCAGTGAGAGAGAGATATGAATCACTAGTGTCCTCTGAATGATTTTGCCCAAGATCTACATAGATTCTCTTCTCTTTAATTTGAATACTGAAAATAACTCCCCCAACATTGAGAAGCAATTGATAGCTAGTAAGGAGAGGGGTAGTATTTTCTGAAGTTTTGCAGCTGCAGTGATAAGTTAACAAGGAGCATGATTTCCCCCCCCCCACTGTCCATAGGAAGAGATAATATCTGTTCTTTTAGGCTTGTGTATTTCTTAATGTTAAAATTTGAACCAGACTATTATTTTGAAATTTTTATTTAATTTTAGTTTGGTGCAAAATACAGCAGGCAAGTTGAAGTATTGATCACAGGAAGCTAGAGAAGGATTTGGGGAAAAATTACTATTTTGTTACATGAAAAAGGAGTCACTTGCTAGAAATAATTCTGTGATGTTTCCATCTATGATAAATAAATGAGAACTTGGATATCTGTTAGGTGTGATCTTGGTGTTGCATTAATTCTGATATTAATTTCTGAAGTTGACATTTCCTTCGAGGAAGACTAGCGTAGACTTACCATAACAAGAATGGCAGTATTTGATAACTCCATGTTGCTTTGAATGCAAAGAAAAGTATGGCCAAGTAATTTTTTTCTAACAAATGCAGAAGTATTAATTCATGTTTCAGGAAATTAAAAATATAAGAAGCTGGAGAAAAAGAAAGAATTCTGATAAATTGCAATCTCTTACTATAACTGCTACGTTATTAGTGAATACTGGGAATATCAGTTCCTTAGGAGGCCACAATAGTAATTGCTGCCTAACGGTTTCATTGCTCCTTTTTTGAAGCAGTCAGACAAGAATTATTTCTGGTAAATTAATGTCTTTTATATGTGCAAATTAAATCGTTTTTCAAGGCACTTTATAAATTCATCTATTGTTCTAGTGTGTATGCTTAAATACAGGGCAGCATATATTTTAATGTGTTGTGCTTTGCAGACATGGTGCATTATGAGCTTATGTATTTATTGTACCTATTTTAAATTATACTGTATTACAATAGATACAGTGAAATATAACTGTTTACTTTAGATAATATTATTAAATCTTAAGACTAAGTTTGTAAACACATAAATCGGATGTGGTTTAACAGATTTTTTGATGGAGTCCTAGATTGTTTTTAACAAAGACCAGTGAAGTAAAATGAATAACTTCTTTTAAGAAAACACCGAATAATATATTTACCTTTTTTTATTAAGCTGTAGACTCTATTTTTGTATTCCTAGTAGATAATAGACCAAAGACGGAAATGCAGCAAAATAGCTGAGTAATGAGACAATTCCTAAACTGTATAGGAATAAAATCAAATTAATTCTGTGTTGATACGTGGTAGTAAATAGCGAAAAAATATGAATGACAGTAAGCTTGAAATTCACCTTAAATGCAAACCAATATGCAGGAAAATGCTCTTACAGATATATCTGTATATATGGTTTTTAATCCTAGGACATGTGGAAAGTACAGTATGGTTAAAGACACTTTGATTTTTCACTGAGGATTTGGCTATATAGTTTGCTGCTTTTGAGGACACATGAGAAAGGGAGGAAGGTGGATGTGAGACCAAAACTGCCTTCTACAATTGCACGTTTACCGAAATCCTGTTTTTAAATAGTCTGAAGTAAATTGTCCGGAATTTCTCCTTTAACAAGTAGAGAGAATTAATCCCGCCTAAGGAACAAGATTATAAAACCCTTTTACTTTGATTGTGTAGTTATAAAACGTGGAATTCTTTATGGGGAGAGAAGGTTAAATTTCGAAGTGTTTATTTGCTTCTAAGAGTTGCTGCCTGTATTAAATTACTTCCTATCCTTTTAAGGTCAATATTAATTGAAATACTTTTATAACTGCTAGAAAGTTAAATTTGTTCTTCGAATAGAGATGTGCCATAGCATCTTAATTCAGCCCCTAATTTAAATTTGAGTCTTTGTATCTATCTTTAAGCCAGTATAAATGCTGCTTTTTTTGGTCCCATTTGGAATTTTTGAGCTAGCCATGGGATTTCTGCCATCTCCTTTGATGGATTTACACAGTCCAGAATATTTTGTCCTCAGGACACTTGCTATTCAGCTAACTTTTTGTTTTGTTTTACTCTATTAATGCTATGGGTCACCTTAAGCAATTCTCTTCTGTCTTTAGTATTCTTAGGTATTATTGTTTGTATATGTGCAGGATGATGTAACTTTAGCATCCAAACAAGTTTTCAGGATGACATGAGAAATGATTGATTTCTTTGCATAGAACAATTTATTTAGTGTCTCACATGTGCTATAAGTTTCCACATGCATTTAGTATTCATTATTCTTGGTTAATAAAAGGTATTGAATTTTCAATAATTTCTTCCATGTGGAAAATAAAATAATTTAACAGATGTGTGTCAACGGCTAAATGGCATTTTTTTGCATTTTATTTGTATCTGTCTATATTAAAAAATATCAGTGCTACTGTTCACATAAACCATAGTGACCCCTGGAATCAAAAGCAAAAACATAAAGTATTCCTGTAATACAAGCATTTTTCTATATGTAATAAATAATTGCCTTTTAGTTTTCAAAAATACTTGGTCAGTGAGTTCTTTTTTTTGCTATTGTCAGATATAACTTTAGGTGTTCTTACACACGACTGGATATTGGACTTGAGCATTGCTGACACTGGGATGCAAATCAAAAGGCTGTTTTAAGCCTGTTTATTTTAAAAATCGATGACAGTTTGAAGTATGAACTTGGTAGGGAGTCATATTGCTTCTTCTAAATGAGGGGCTTCCAATTTGTGGTGCACAAAGGACTGCTGAAGCTGCTGAGCATTTCTCAGACACATACCTTGCTCGCAGCTACTACTGCCAATAGAGGCACGCAAACATTTTAAGGTTGGAAAGCCTTTTTTAGGCTACTGATACTGTCTTATGAGTTTAAGTAGACATTTTCCATGGGTCATTTTGAAGGCATTTCAGAGCATGTGGAGGTTCAGGTAACTGATTGAAGCTGACCATAGGTTGATAGTAATCTGCAGATTATGTGCAAAATGGAAACTTCGAACGCCATAAATGAGAGAGAAGTTTGAGTAGTATTTTTTCTATTATAAAGTGACTTCAGAATTACTGAAGATCCACCCAACCTAAACCAGCCTTTGACACAAAAATACCTACAAAGATTTGTACACCTTGATCTTGCTTCTGACAAAAGGAGGAAGCAGGCATCTCTTCAGCATCAGCATGTGTGTATGTATCTGCACAAAAAGAGAACATACACCAGCTGGCATGCAGTGTTAATTAGGAATGCCAAAAGCAATTGACTTGTGTATATAACCTAAAAAAGCCCAAACAAACAAACCCACCACCAAAATAAAAGAAAACCCCAAGAAACTAAAAAGGCCCTTGATTGGAGCCGAGAACGGGGAACCAGAAATGAAGCAGATGCACAGCACTTCAGTGCAGATGGCTGTAACCTCACATAGGTTTTGCTAGGATTTTCCAGGTTTAGAGACAGTGTTCTCTGGCGAATATAGACTTACTGAATGCTTAGCATTTTCCCCTACTTTGTTTCCTTACTATGCTGAATGTTCTTTCTATGCTAGGTGG
Organism: Burhinus bistriatus; assembly: GCA_013397275.1. Classification (NCBI taxonomy): domain Eukaryota; kingdom Metazoa; phylum Chordata; class Aves; order Charadriiformes; family Burhinidae; genus Burhinus; species Burhinus bistriatus. The sequence continues at coordinate 932,847 of VYXH01002690.1, forward strand.
ACCTTGTTTTGCCTTAAGGAAAAGAAATCTGAGAGTTGGATTTCCTAGATTTTGTTTCTGGTCTTGCATTGACTTGGTCTTAGTTTGTCGGCTTGTAAAAACTGAAATACTATACTATTTAATAAATTCAGGGAGTGTTCTAGAATAATCTGTTCACTACTCTTAACATTTTCATCTGTATGTAACAATAGTGGGGTAAGTTTGCTCTGCAGATACAAATGATGTTCTGCTGAGGTTCTCCACTGAGTTAGGCAAAATAAATTAGTGTGCGTGTCCAAGGTAGCTGTTGTTGAATTAGTAAGAAATACCCTTAAAGAACAATTCTGAATCTTCCGCTTACTCTACTCTGTTTTTTGAATGAAGATAAAATGGGGATGAGACACAGTTAAACTGCTGAAAGGATCTGAAAAATACAAGATTTAAGTAAGTCCTTGTACATTTTTGCATGAATGAAGTAGCAAGCACCAAATATCGAAGTGCACTAATTAGGGTTGTGTACACAAATTAATGTCACAGGGAAGGAAGCTGCTTTTTTCACTGTAATAATCAGGATGCATTTAGACATCAAGGGTGGTTACAGTCTGTTTTGTAGTAGCTGCTGTAGTCAGAATAAGAATTCCTACTGGATCACTGAAATGTTTTGCAATTATGCAAACCAGATGCCCTCAAACAAAAGTGTGGTGAGACAATTGTGCCGGTGAGACAATAAAGCTGCTTATTTATGAACCAGTAGCTTGTGTGGCATCCAAGTACATGGGCAAAGATTTTTATTCTATGTGGTTATTTATAAAACACAGAGAGAATTTCTCATGAAAGATGTTGGCAAAGTGGGATATAGGAGCAAGGAGCTCAGGATTTACAGGAGTGTTGGGTGAGTCTGAGGCTTAAATCTGAGTATGAAATGTGGTGGAATGTTTTCTTTTAACAAAATGTTCTGGCTTAAGTAGGTCTCAGTACTTTGTCTCTAGCATTTTAGGTAGTGTTCCCCAAGGAGGAACCTAGCTAGTTTAACTTACATTTGGGCCTGGTAGTATGCCAGAAAATATCCCCAAACTTCAGGTCATCCAAAATAAGTCTCTGTATGTCTGATGTGTTGAAAGACAGAAACTTTTCTTTGTAATTCAGCTCATGCTATGATTGTGTATTTGTGTTTTGTGTGTGTGCATATATAAAATTGTTTGACATAATAAGTAGGGTTCTGAGAGTAATGTAGCGTTAAAAAGAATAGGAGAGCCTATATGTTGCAGGTACAATGGCTTAGGATATTGACTTTTTTCTACTTAAAATATAGAATCCAAGATAGCAAACTCATGTGTTTCTGCCTTAAGGATAAGTTAGGACTTGGTCTCTTCTGTATTTGTGCATTTCAAATATGGTTGGCAGAAAGACAAGGTCTCGACAGGTAAATGATACATTGTTTTATATGGTTTTGTCTTTTTTTTTTTTATTATTTTAATTGTAGGAGTTCCATCTGGAATATGACAAATTAGAAGAAAGGCCTCATCTGCCATCAACCTTCAACTACAACCCTGCTCAGCAAGCCTTCTAAAGACTTCCCTTTTCTTGGGGTATGGCTGTCTCAGCACAATACTCAACATAACTGCAGAACTGATGTGGCTCAGGCATCCTGGTTTTAATTCCTTGAGGATCTGGCAATTGGCTCATGCGAAGGGTCACCATTTGAGGTCCTGCCTTACTAATTATGTGCTGCCCAACAACTAAATTTGTAATTGTTTTTCTTTAGTTTGAGCAGGGTCTGAATTTTTGTTTTTGTTTTATTTTTTGCCAGCAGACAAGCTTGGGTCTGTAAAGACAAGCGAGTACACTGACAAAAGTTTACCACTTAGTTTTCCAAAATGTAAAAACAAAAAAAAAAGAAAAAAGACAAAAAATTAGACAACAAAATTTGCATTGTTCATTGTAGCACTATTGGTAATAAAAAATGTTTGTGCATTTTTATGTGAAGATCCTTCTCGTATTTCATTTGGAAAGATGAGCAAGGTTTGCTTCCTTCATTTTACTTCCCCTTCTGTTTTTGAAAGGCAGTTTTCGCCAAGCTTAATGCAAGAATATCTGACTGTTTAGAAGAAAGATATTGCCACAGTCTCTGGTTAGTTTCCAGAGTTGTGTATTACTGAGCTTCATCTTTCCAGAATGAGCAAAACACTGTCCAGTCTTTGTTACGATTTTGTAATAAATGTGTACATTTTTTTTAAATTTTTGGACATCACATGAATAAAGGTATGTATGTACGAATGTGTATATATTATATATATGACATCTATTTTGGAAAATGTTTGCCCTGCTGTACCTCATTTTTAGGAGGTGTGCATGGATGCAATATATGAAAACGGGACATTCTGGAACTGCTGGTCAGGGGACTACTTTGTCGCCCTGTGCACTAAAGGGCCAGATTTTCAGCAGCCAAGGACATCCATACCCAAGTGAATGTGATGGGACTTAAAGAAGTGAACTGAGACAATTCACTCTGGCTGTTTGAACAGCAGCGTTTCATAGGAAGAGAAAAAAAAAAAAAGATCAATCTTGTATTTTCTGACCACATAAAGGCTTCTTCTCTTTGTAATAAAGTAGAAAAGCTCTCCTCACTGCAGTGTTGACTTTGATTTGAGATTGTGAAATTATTTCTTCAACAATGAAAAATGGAAAAAAAAAAAAAAGTTTAAGTATTAAAACTATCGAGCTGTACAGTGGTTAAGACACTTGAAGAGTCTTTTTGCTGCTGACAAGTAAATTTATGAGAGAGTTTTATATTCCTTTCCACAGTGAAGTTTCCACAGCCAAACAGTCTGGTTAACCTTGGTTTCAGATCCCCTCTCTATAATAGCAAATAGCAAATCATTTTTAGAAAGGCGGGTGGGTGATATTTCAAATGATAGAAAGATGCTTCAAGAATTCATCACAGAAGGAACACTTGGAAGAAGCTTGATTTAGAACTGATCACAGCTTAGTTCCAGGTTGGTATTTTCCCACTTAAATCCATTTCACTTGATGATCACTATTACTTGAACTTCCAGATGCAAACAAATGTTGAATATACGCTGGTTCTGAAAATTATAACTGTTCTCTAGAGCAGAGGTAGTAAAACCTGAACTGTTTGGATAGTTTCCTTTTTCTTGATATGACTGCCACTTCTCATTGAGTTGCCTCCGGTGATGCAAACCATTTCAAAATACCTGAAATTACCAAAGCAAGAAAAGACAACAAAACATGTCAGTGAATGGGGTGGTGTGGGGTTTTATTTTTAGGTTTTGACCTGTTTTTCTCTGTAGTGCAAAAGCAGCTTGTTGGCATGTATTGAATTACGCTTGGAAATTGGACCATTAATGGCATTGCTGTGGTTCTGTGTCAGGTGTATAGCAATGTTAAATTCTACACCTTTTTTTATATCTCTTTTAAGATGCTAGACATAAAAATACAAGACTATTGATCATTTTTTTTAATTATTAAAGCAGACTTCTTTGTCAGCTTGAAAGAAGAGGATTGTTATAATCCAGATGGTGGCTAACACAGCTGAAAAAGATGGCTTTTTTCTTTTTTTCCTGTTTTCCTTTTTGCTCACTCTTGCTCTCTTTATCTCTTCTCTCAGATCAGAGCAGGTACAAGCATATATTTGACTATTCAAACATAAATATATAAATTCTAAAAAGATCATTTTCCAAAAGCATCTTGCTCACTCCACAATTAGTCTTACTATTTATTTTTTTTTTTTTACTGTCAGAGGTCTGCTGTGATCTTTGCTCTTTTTTTTTCCTAATGGATTCCTGAAATGATGTTTACATCTTCAAATCAAATGCAATTATTTCTTATTACATGGGCTTAGGTTTTTTTAATGTCATTTTTCATCTACGTAGCCAGTCTCATGGAAGTGAACAACCGGTGTGGTAAAGGGAGCAAGATAAGTTACATTAAAAGTGGTATCTTACACTGCTAAATACCTATGGTACTTTAAAAACGATTAAGCTAAAATTGGGAACTGACGTCCTCCAGAAAGTTACTTTGATACAGTTGTATTCAACTGCAAGATGCTTAAAAGATGCGAGATGCTTGATTTTAGCAAACTTCTCACCTGTGAGCAAGGAACTGGTGCTTTGCTCCTTCCAAGGGGAAGAACATTCTGGCTCTCTAAGCACGTATGGAGACTTAAAATCTGTGACTTAATTTCATGGTACACTCTGGGTTGAAGCACGAGAAACAGGTTTAAACAGAAAACAAGGTGTAAAATTGGAAATGCTTCTTAGCTGATATCACGTTAATTGAAAAAATGAAAAAAAAACCCCATACTGTCTTTTTTCTGAGAGAAAGAAGAACTCAGCCCTCATTTGCACATTGACACACGTGGCAAATTGGCAACTGAATTGACCTGGAGATTTTTGATGCTGACAATTGAGGTCTGAGGCTTATTTAATACGTTTTTACATTCCACTACACTGTGTGTAAGGGGAGAGAATAGAATGCTGTTTTAAAAATACATTTATTGAGGTGGGTTTTTTTTTTTCCCCGTAATGATAGTGTTGTACAACAATGTGCCAGGTAAGTTCTGAGTAGTATACCCGGTGTTCTTGGAAACAAGTAGAAGTATTCTTATATCTGGCTTTTTTTAACACATTCTCATATTCATGACTCCTTATTGCATATCGTTTATAAATCTTTATTAAGTAGTTAGCTCCAGTTTGTCTGGAAATCCACTACCCCGAATTTCCAGGGTTAAGATGGGTTTTACCCACTCGATTATCCCTAGTATTGCAGAAAACACTCGCAGTAGTTATTTTAACAGTTACTACTCAAACCACCGTGCTTGTGGGAAAATCGAGGCTACCAGGGAGTCCTGGAGGAAGGAGGTAAGGGCACCCCACCTGGGTGTTTAAAAAAAGAACAGACAAAAAACCCAAGCCACTCAGGACTTTATCTCTTCTGCCTTAGTACCTGGTGCCACAAATACTTAAGCACGTGAGAACCTTCATGGGCTTGATTAATCTAATTGAAGACCAGACTAATCCAGGGAAGCGTGCAGATACTCACATGGGTAAAACTATTTTGCATGTGACGTTAACCTCCGTTAAAGTGTCGGCTGCGTGTGTGTCAGGATTGACCACACACGTGACATCTATATCTATACGGTACAAAGATGTATAACCATATCGCTTTGCTGCGTGTCATGTCTGAAATCCTCTCTAACCCTCTTTTGTACTTTTCTGTTTCCATCTTAGAGTTTCCATGAAAAAGAATATTGAGAATGTACCCAAAATAAGAACTTGTGTATTGTAATCAGATGTGAAATGGTTTGCAGAGTGCTTGAGGGACTCTTCCTGTTGAGTGTCAAGAGACCAGAAACTATCTTTGTCATGACCTAAGCAGTGCTGGGAGGTATGGAGGTCTAGGGGGCAGTCACCTCAATCCCACATGGCTCATAGGTGGCCGTGGCTATTGAAGAAGGGTGTTTGGTTTCTAAATAACAGGATTTAAAGATATTTGTCACCTAAAATGAAGACATTTTAGTTTTAATTTTTTTTAATTAATTCCCCATAAATTCTGTTTGAAAGTACTTCCATGGCTGGATGTTGACTGAAACAAAAAAGAAAATTTGATTGCTATCTGTCATGCTCAAGAAGAGCTTCTGAATGCACAATTGTCATCCTAAACATGAGGTAGCTAGACAGCGCTTTTGATTTGAGATCCTAAATATAACAATGGCTTCTATTAAAGCAAAATTTCTGAGTGTGCTTAGTTTTCAAATACCATACCCTTTCATAGTGTTCCTCAAAACACTGCTGCCTAAAAATCATGCTAGTGGAAGCTGGATTCTGGTAAACAATGCGGACTAAGCAGTTATAGAATCATAGAATGGTTTAGGTTGGAAGGGACCTTAAAGATCACCTAGTTCCAACCCTGCTGCCATGGGTAAGGACACCTCCTGCTAGACCAGGTTGCTCGAAGCCCCATCCAGCCTGGTCTTGAACACTTCCAGGGATGGGGCATCCACAACCCTGGGCAACCTGTTCCACTGTCTCACCACCCTCATAGTGAAAAATTTCTTCCTGAGACTAAATCTACCCCCTTCCAGCTTGAAGCCATTACCCCTTGTCCTATCACTACATGCCCTCTCCAGCCTTCCTGTAGGCCCCTTTAAGTACTGGAAGGCTGCTATAAGGTCTCCCCAGAACCTTCTCTTCTCCAGGCTGAGCAACCCCAACTCTCTCAGCCTGTCCTCATGGGAGAGGTGCTCCAGCCCTCTGATCATCTTAGTGACCCTCCTCTGGACCTGCTCCAACAGGTCCATGTCCTTCTTATGTTGGGGGCTCCAGATCTGGACACAGTATTCCAGGTGGGGTCTCATGAGAGCACAGTAGAAGAGTAACCCAGTTAGTCTGGGTTGACAACTGATGCTTTTATTTTCATATAGAAAAAGAATTAAAATGGTGTAGCTGTTCTCATTTCTCTCCTCTGGTAAGCACGCATGCTCTGGTTTCCACAAATCTGAAAGATTCTGGTACATTTAAGAGACTTGAAGAAATGCAGCTGAATGACTTATTTTGAAATTGTGGTCTGAATTACTTCAGTAGGTTTACCTCTTAAAACGACTTTACTGTTGGAGTTAACCATTTATTTTTTTTTTAAGTAATGTTAAAGCACATCAAACAATAGTTTTGAATATTACTGGTTCAACCCACTTCAGAATTAGCTGTGCCAACCAAGCTTGCTTATTATTTCCTTAGACTTCAGTTTATCGTTTGCATTTCATATTCCGGTGTTGGTGTTAACATGGCAGTATTGGAGGTGGGTATACATCAGAATTTTCCTGCTGAAGCTGCCAAAATAATTTTCTGCAAAATCACTTCTTTGAACTCTCTCTGGTTTAACAAAGAAACAATCCAGGGAAGTAGCACCCAATGTTCATGATTGCACCATCTTGCATCACCTGTAAGAGAGTCCTGATGAGGAGCGAAGGGAAGGCCGGCATCCCGGGGCTGCTCTGTGGTGCAGACATTGACGATGTTCTGTGGAACCTCTTCAGCTTTTTCTACAGCTCTTCTTTTGGACAAAAGGGCTGTTTTGGTTGTTCTCCTGCCCCTAGGTGTGTTTCTACCAGCCGGCTGGGATCTCCTTCCTTTGAAGGCCAATTTACTTTCTGGTGGGTGTGAGAGTATTGATTTCAAAAAGCCATTTTGTTATTGTGTATATATACATTTGCTATTTGAAAAGGAGTTCGTTACTAGCACTTTCGTGGAAGACAGTGTGAGACAGCTCCACGGTCGACGTCATGAGGACCACCGCTTGGCTTTTGCAAAGAAATGGGCCCATTCCCGTTGGCCGGCCCCTCTGGGGGTGTGGTGACGGAGCCCCACCACGGCCCCTCCAGCCTCAAGGGACATGACCAAGGCGAAGGCGTCCTCACCACAGGCCGCATGAGCTGCCTTCAGGTGAGTGATCAGCGGTCGGCCACTGGTCAGGGGGCAAGGAATGGCCCAAAAAAGCAGAGAGCAATCTGTTTTCCTGCCGTTGAAAACTTCATACAGACATCTAACTTCGTATGCCAACTTCCTCAGCCCTGGCTGCTCCTGATGCAGCCCGTGGCTGTGGAGCCAGTATCCCAACTTCTGCCCTCAGCAGGTGACAGCAGAGCTAAAATCTTCACAGCAAGCCCCTAGTGCCCAGCTTTACTCTCTTACAGATCAGGCATTGATAATTTTTCACTTCCCACTGATCCAAATAGACTTTGAGTCCTGACTGGGTTATTTGTGCAGGACTTTAAAACTGATGAGTTTGCCTTGTGAATGTTGAATGCCGTTCCCAGTTAAAATACAGCCTCAGCATCTCCTCTGACCATGGATGCTGTAGGGGTTGGATGCACACAGGAGGACTAGCTCTCAAGGTTACTGTGTCACCCAGTGAGCTGTTGCCTTAATTTTCGGCTGATGGCACTTTATGTCCAGGGGACAAGAAACTGAACCAAGTACCGAAGGCAGGGAGACTCAATGCCAGCTGTTCAGAAGGTAAGAAAGATGAGAAGTCAGAGCACACCTGAACTGGGAAAGCAGGGCTGGAGCTTCCCTTCAGGCAGCAGGCAACAAACCTACCTGATTAAAAAATTATTTTTTTATAATAAGAAAGCTCAATGCAGCGAGCCCACCATTAAAGACTGCCGTCATCACAAGTGCTGGCAGCAAAGCCTGACGGATGGGAATGGATGAACAGAGCCAAGGACTAACCAAGATGAGTTCCGTTTCTAGTATAAAAACCTACTCCGTGTTTAAGCCTGGGATTATTTTTATTTTTACTTGGAGCTAGCATACTTTATCTGAAACCCTTTGGTATTGGGAAAGGCTACTACAGAGCAGCTGGCCCGAGGGCAACGTGGTAGTGCACTGGTGCAACAAAGGACAATATTTGCATCCATTTATATTCATGTCACAGCATGGATTCTTAATAGCCTTCCTGCCGAGCATTGCTCAATAGTCCATTTGGAAAACCTATGGATCAACTTTATTTTTAAAAGTTTGATGTCACACTCTGCAGTGGGAAAGTGATTGAAAAAGGTGGCCAGAGAAAAGTGCTATTTCCTGTATTTATTTTTCTATTATTTCTGTACCTTCTTCTCTGCTGTATCATCAAGTTCAGCTATCGGCTCTGAAACTGTCACATTTTGTTCTACCTAATTGCCTATGATAAAGACTACAGAATAAAAATTTAACTATTACTTATGGTACTTTGGCACTGAAGAGCTTGTTCTGTTGTGTTGCCATGGTGGGAAATGCTGGGTAATAACCAAACTTTATTTGCAAAATAAGTGTATTTTCTTGGATCGACTGCTTTTCTGCAGACCTGCTTTGAAGAGGGCACTTCTTAGGGCAACCTTTCAAAGGTCGGTACCTTCCTGTTGAAAGAATTCCTACGTGAAACATTTTGACGACTATCATCTTGCTTACCTATTATTTTCAAATAATGATGAAAGAGGCTGGGTCTGTCCCTGCTGTGTGGATGCTGGATTTGGAGCTGGCCAGAGCAGAGCACTTACCCTGCACCCCCAAAAAGTCCTGTTGAGGCAAGATAATGTTTAGCCAACTCCCGTTATTTCCCTTCTCAGTTAATAAGGTGAAAATAGCACCCGCTTCCTCACTTCCAGATACTTAATATCTTTAATTTTGGCTCTGAATCCGTGTGTAGACGTAGAGACCTCGCGGATTTTGACACCTGGGGGGTGTACTGAGCATGACTTCACATGGGCTCTCCGGGACTTAACCAAGCCGGCGGCGAGAATTGGGAAGCACCAACTACTTTCGAGCCGTGATTTTTATTCTTCTGGATTTACCTGCAGG
>VYXH01002690.1:943205-1024531 GCA_013397275.1 Burhinus bistriatus
TTGGGTGCGGGGGTCTCCGTGGGGGGGGGGGGGATGAATGAAGTCGCAGAGCATCCCTCCGAAATGCCCCTGAGCTGTTACTCAGCAAAAAGTATATATATAGTATATATATATAAAAATATACTATGCATAGTGTGTGTATATGTATATGGTGTGTATATAGAGAGAGTATACATATACACGGTATATAGTGTGTATATATATACACTATGTATATACACATACACCGTGTATATATATACTCTCTATATACACACCATATATATACACACCATATATATACACACACTCTATATATAGTATAGTACTACACTATATAATATAGTGTAGTACTACACTATACACCCACACATTATATACATATTTTTATTCCCCCCCTCGCCCCCCAAACGGCCCTGGATGACCCTTCTGGTGGGAGCGGTGCGGTCCCGGCCCCAGCGCACCCCGCGGGCAGCTCCGGTCCCCGGTGCCCCGTCCGCCCCACTGGCAGACCCGGGACACCAGTGGGAAGCCGGGGAGAAACTCCCGCTACCAACGAGGAGGTCTGTCTGCCCGAGCGGTGACCCATGCTGTTGCGCTGCGTGTCCCAGAGGGTGAGGGGCTTCCCAGAGCAGCTCCCCAAAGCGCAAGGAGGAATCTCAGCGGAGCCGCCGGTGGTGGGACAGCGGGGAGAGGGCTGCACTGAAACAGAAGTCTCCTCGGTGGTATTTTGATTCTTAAACTTCTCCATCACCCACATGAAAACAGACCGAAGGGAAGCATCTTTAAAGTTGAATCTGCTAGCAAACTAGGGTAGCCTGAAGGCAATGTCTGACTTGGGCTTTTTCTTTCTTTAAGGGCAGTTGTTCTGCTTTCTCCTTTTTCTTTTCATGCTGAGTAAAGACCACCTTGCCAGCACGCTGCCTGAGTGGAGGAAGTTTTGTTAAGTAGTTTCCAGAAAACAAAAAATGTGGCAGAATTCCCCCCTTCTCCCTGAAAGAACCTGAAATCGGGAGCGTATTGGAGAAGCAAATTTCGGTTCTTTGATTTGACCGAGACAGGAACGTAGCGCAGTGCTAAGGCTTATGCTAAGTGTGCTGCAGGCGTCTGCGTTCAGGGGCTGGGGAGCAGACTTGTGTGTCCAGTTTGGGATGTGCAGCCTCGCATCTCCGCAGTCGCAGTTCCACCAGTGTGGACCTCTCCCTTGGAAGGTGGATTAAGTTGCAAGCTCAGGGTTTCGGGGTTGCTTTTTTCCCCTTGGCAGCTTGTGGGCTCGGAAGGGTGGTCGGGGCAAAAATCAGCAAAGCGAGAAGCAGGACGATAAGTCTGTCAGGATTTGGATTAAATTGTTGGCACCGCTCGGAAGCAACAGTGACGAAGCTGTAGTGCTGGATGGTGCCTGATAACGAAGCGAGTGAAACGTTGGCCTGTGAGGGAGCTCTGCAAACTTCACCTTTCCCTGGGGGGTGCTGCTGCCAGGCTCCCTACAGAGAGGGCTGTGGTTATGGAGAGGTGCACCATGAGAACCCAGCTGTCTGAACACCGGGGCTTCTCTAAACCTCTCTCCATCTTCAGATGGGTTGGGGGTAGTTGATGAAACACCCTTTGGAAGTGGGGTGAGGATGCCATGTTGCCGCAGAGGGTGCAGTGTGGCTGTCCCTGAGCATGCTCCGATGGCCCCGTTCTGGCCATCTCCAGCAGGGATGGGAGGTGGGAGGTGGGTGGTGAGCTGTGCCACCGGCACACCTGGGCTCAGCAACTTTTGCAGCACCCTCAGTTTCAGCAGAGGCTTTCAAACTGGGCTGCGACTGTAACGTCCCTCTCAGTAGTCTGAGTGGGGTTTTTGTTTTTGCTTCTTGATCCTGTCTTCTCCTGCCTTTCTGGAAGTCTGGTGGGAAGTGAAGGATTGCACCTGCCTGGGGGCTGGACTGCAATTTCTGCACGGAGGCATCCAGAGCTTCGGCAGCGATGCCCATAAATGTCACTCAGAAGCCTATTTTTATTTAGTATTTAATACAGAAACATGGGGCTGTGTGTTGGCAGCACATTGGACCTGCACGCTTTTGCAAACACAACCCGTTTCCTCTCGCTTGCACCTTGCATCTCTAGGTGTGGGCTGTTTACCCTGGGATATTGATTGCTGATGACTGAATCTGATTTACCAGATGAGACCAAGCAGAAAGAATGTATTTTTTGGATGTAACTGCATTCTCTGGTAGTAATTGAGTTTAACTAAGTGGAAAACAACATAGAAAAAAAACGCACCCCGGTTATTTTCCTTACCTTCAGGAACTTATGTAAAACCAATACAAAATAATAAAAAAAGTTGTTTAGCTCTCATGAGGAAAACATACCGTTTTAAGGGAAAGAAGCATGTATAGCTGTCGCTTTGATTTTCCCTTTTCCCCCTAGTTTAATATCTGTAGAGCTGTGCAGTTATACTCTCCTTTTAATTTTTGTACTAAAGTCTCACCGTCTTTAAAAGCTTTCACAACTTTATGCTGAAATAGGTTAGTCATAGCAACAGAGTAGGAATCTGCTGAATTTAATGCTTGGGATCCAGTATGTATTTATGAATGAACACTGAGGGAGCCATTTAACCCTTCCTGTTTCTATCACCTTCTCCCAGCACGCTTGCTTGTGTCTGTGCAGTTAGGCATACAACACACGAATCAGTGCCGACTAACTAGAAGAAAAAAAAACCTGAACAATTTTGTTTTGAATGGTCTTAAAATCTTACACTCTGTCTAGCTGCTTCTCTGTGCGGGGTAGCAATTCTTCCTGGTAAATCAATAGTATGGAAAAGGCACAGTTCAGGCTCCTTACACCATGAAACAATACTGAATCAGTTGGCAGCTTCACTCTACCCCAAAAATCCCCAGTGTATCAGACTAAAAATATTCTACTTTCTGTAGTAGAGTGGGCTGGCATATAAACATATCTGCAGCTACAAATCTGTCTGTTCTAGCGGGGTCTAGCTACAGGAAAAAGAAATTATTCTTTTTTTCTCTCTTGTTTCCTAAGATAATCACATCATTGTACAGCCCGGGATTCATTTTAGCTCTTAAAAGATTATATAGCTGGGTCAGAGTTAATCCAGAAATAAAGCACCAGGCATGATGACATTTGTGTTCAGTCCGAGTGATTTGTGGATTTCTTTTTTTTTTCTTTTTTTTTCTTTAATTGTTTTCTCAGAGGAAGAAATTTCAGCACAGGGATGGTAGCCTTTCTTCAGCTGCCTTGATAGCAATAATAATCTCTGAGATAAGGCTTAAGGGGGATTAATTCCAAAGTCAATTTGTCGCTATCGTTCTGGCCATCGAGTGTGTTGGTGGCGCATACAGCCAGTGCGGGCATCAAGCTGTGGGTTTGGTTGGATAAAATGACAGTGGAATATATCAACTGCTAAAAAGATCTGCTTGCTGGCTTTTTAGACTTTTCCCTTTCTATGCTTCAAGTTAAGCGTAGGACTGGAAGAACTCACCCACTGTTGTGGTGAAGAAACTTTTAGGGGAGTGACTGGTGAGCCTGACGTTAGCAGCTGTGCAGCAGGACCCGGTTCTCCCCGTCCCCGTCGCCAGGCAGGGGAGCAGAGCAGCCAGCCGCTGCTCCTCGTCTGCGCTCCGCATCCGCGTGTGCTCCTGTCGTACTTCTTTCTGTAACTGCTCAGCCTGATGAGCTGATGCACAGTTATCTCTTCTCTGCACTTGGAAATAGAATTGGGTTTGGCTTTTGCACTCTCTTAAGTGACAGAGGAGGTTTAATACCAAGATATGCCCAACCCTACAATAATTTTGGGATGGTCTGGTGCATCTGGTAAAGCATCAGATCTGTGTTCGGGCTGGTGCCTGTGACGGGTGAACTCTGCAGAGACCGTATAGCAATTCCTCTGGAAGCAGCCCGAGGTACCGCAGATAAACCCCACTGCCCTCCCGTCTCACGTGGGGCACCCCTCGCTGCCTCGAGCCTCTGTGAGGGGTGGTGGGTCTGTCTGTGCTGACGTATGCAGGTGAAAACCAGACGTGATGCTCAGAGCCAGCTCCCTCGGTACCGTCAGCTGGGAGGGGGCCATTTTTCTGTACTAACGGAGCGAATTGCATCGCTCATCTCCTGCCACAGCAGAATGGTTGTGGCAGCGTTTCCTCCCTTCCAGGCCATGAAAATAATTGAGTAATGAATGGAGATGCTCACACACGAAGTACAGAGAAGTTCATACCTTCCTTGATGTGGTGGGTTGACCCTGGCTGGATGCCAGGTGCCCACCAAAGCCGCTTTGTCACTCCCCCTCCTCAGCTGGGCAGGGGAGAGAAAATATAACGAAAGGCTCATGAGTTGAGATAAGGACAGGGAGATCACTTGGCAACTACCGTCACGGGCAAACCAGAGTCGGCTCAGGGAAATTAATTTAATTTATTACCGATCAAATCAGAGAAGGGTAATGAGAAATAAAACCAAACCTTAAAACACCTTCCCCCCACCTCTCCCTTCTTCCTGGTCTCAACGTCACTCCTGAATTCTCTACCTCCTCCTCAGGAGCCAGACAGGGGGGTGGGGAACGGGGATTGTGGTCAGTTCATCACTTGTTTCTGCCACTCCTCTTTCTCACACTCTTCCCCTGCTCCCGTGTGGGGCCCCTACCACAGGAGACAGTCCTCCACAAATTTCTCCAATGTGAGTCCTTCCCACAGGCTGCAGTTCTTCACAAACTGCTCCAGCGTGGGTCCCTTCCATGGGGTGCAATCTTTCAGGAAAAGGCTGCTCCAGCGTGGGTCCCCTATGGGGTCACAAGTCCTGCCAGCAAACCAGCTCCAATGTGGGCTCCTCTCCATGGGGTCACAGGTCCTGCCAGGAGCTTGCTCCAGTGTGGGCTTCCCATGGGGTCACAGCCTCCTTCAGGCATCCACCTGCTCCAACGTGGGGTCTTCCATGGGCTGCAGGTAGATATCTGCTCCACCATTAACCCCATGGGCTGCAGGGGGACAACCTGCCTCACCATGGTCTTCACCACAGGCTGCAGGGGAATCTCTGCTCCGACACTTGCAGCACCTCCTCCCCCTCCTTCTTCACTGACCTCGGTGTCTGCAGAGTTGTTGCTCTCACATATTCTCACTCCTCTCCTCCAGCTGCTGTGTCACAGCAGTCTTTTCCCCTTCTTAAACATGTTATCCCAGAGGTGCCACCACCCTTGCTGATGAGCTCAGCCTTGGCCAGCAGCAGGTGCCTCTTGGGGCCGGCAGGCATTGGCTCTGTCGGACATGGGGGGAAGCTTCTAGCAGCTTCTCACAGAAGCCACCCCTCTAAGCCCCCCTGCCACCAAAACCTTGCCATGCAAACACAATACACTTGGGGATCAGGAGTTGGCAATTGTTGGCTTCAGTGGTGCATTGTACTTTTGCAATCATACTTATCTAAAGCATCCTTTCCACTCCTTCCTTTCATCACAAGTTTCCCAAACTGCACGGCACATGATGTGGAGGCTGTTTGCTGTGCCAAACAAATGATACGTGCTATGTCCCGTAGTTTACCAGCAGCCAGGAGGATGGTGCTCGACAAGTTGCTTGGACACTGAGGCTGGAGACTTGCTTCTTAGTGCCATTGTTTTGTTTTCGGATGGGCTGACTTGCTTCTACTTCAGGCCCTTATGTCTGTTTGCACTTGAGACTTTCTTGGTCTTGTCTTGTAGACTGTGTCCTCCAGGCTTCAGACAGCTTGCCTTAGAGCCCACCAAGTCTGGCTTCTTTTTCATAAAAATGTGACAGAATTAGGCAAGAATTAGTCTTTGAAAAGCATGAAATGCAACCTGGAAGCTAAACCACGGTCAAGAGTTCACTTCTCCATCCCTTCTCTGTGATATGGAAGAATATCTGCTCTGATGAAGTGTTCAGAAGGACCGGGAATCTTCCCAGGCATCTGCAAAGACACCAGAGTGTGAATATCCAGCATCAAACAGACATAAAACCTTACAAAACCTTGGTGGAAAGGTATATTAGCTGCTCACTGACACTTTTACTGAATTGAATTCTGAGTCATCTATCCAAACACTGGCTTTGATTGAAAGGGGAATATTATTAGCCTGATACCGATTTTGAGCTGTGTAATTGAGACGGTATTTGAATTACATAATCATTTTATCGTTGCTATGACATAGCGTAGGAGGTGCGATTACGGCACCGTGTATCAATAGATCCGCTGAAAAGGCCTCTGCTCCTTTAGATTTATTCTGAACGTCTAATCCTAAATGCTGTTCTCTAACTTCATTGTAACTTGTTTAAGAAAAAAACATCAAAGAAGTATAGAGTGGGTCACTTCCACCGAAAATAGGTGCTGCTGCACAAGCTGCAATTGAGCACAAGGTGTCCTAGCTTGCTTTCAAACACTTGGCATTTGTTTATATTTTGGTGGTAGGATTTCGTGCTGTGTCTTGTGGGGGAGGACTGCAGAATTAACCTTTCAGAAACTGCCTGTTGCCAAAGGGGGAGGTCAATTCACGTTCATCCACCAACTCAAGGCAGCGAAAGTTGCCAGGTTATGATTCCCCTTTATCCGCGTGCTGACTGTGCTTTGGAGGGGGATACAGCTGATCAAGCAAGGTCCCCAAGAAGTGTGCCTGGGAGGCTGAAAAAAGGGAGATCCACCATGGAATCATGGAATCACGGAATTTTTAGAGTTGGAAGGGACCTCTAGAGGTCATCTAGTCCAACTCCCCTGCTGACGCAGGAATGCCTAGAGCACATTACTCAGGACTGCATCCAGGCAGGTCTTGAAAATCTCCAGAGAAGGGGACTCCACAACCTCCCTGGGCAGCCTGTTCCAGTGCTCGGTCAAAAGCCTTGCTGAAGTCAGAAGGGGCCAAAACAAATGTCAGTTTGGTGGGAACTGTGCTGGCATCCTGGGGAGGCAGTCAAGATCTGATGTTTGCACAGCAGGTGATAGGTCTATATTGGAGTTGCCCTGGGTGTTCACTGTGGCACAAGACATTCTTCATGTTGAGATGTTTCAGGGTGGCCCCTGGGATTCATACAATGATGATTTTGCTGTCAGCAAGGACCACTCCTCTCTTCAAGACAGTTAAACCTTGATTTATGGCAAGCTCCTGTGTGTCTCTTTTGTGTTTCCACATGAAGATAAAGATGAAGAGATGCACATGAATCCAGCATGTTTTCTGTCAGCTGTCACTGGGATTACTTATGCAAAGAGTGATGTGAAGTTTGGGTTACGGAGAGCATACTTGCTGTTGTCCCCAACTTCCAGGTGTCCCTCCCATAGGTATTGGCAGTACTTCCATACACTGTCTTGCCTTGGCAAGGGGGAAGATGGATGTGTTGATCGGGGAAGCTTTCTGTGGGGCCCTTTACATCTTCCAAACCAAGCAAAATCCCTGTCCTGCAAAACTCCATTTTTAATAGCTTGTATTGTGCTAAAAACATAGGGACTGATGTAAAAAATTGTGAAGTCTTCTGTGATGGAGCTGTCCTTGGAGACTGTTATAGCTTGCCACTTGTCCTTTCAGATGGACATCTCTTGGGAAAAGAGATCTCTGCAGTTGTTTCTAAGCCTGAAACTCAGGATGGGGATAAACAATGGTTCAACAGGTTATGAACTTTGTGAAGGATTCATGGAATATCTGGGGGGGGTGCAAGGTCTCTGAAAGATCTGGAGAAAGTTTGGCCAGCAGAGGAGTGGTGGGTGGTCACATTTTCATAGCAGAGGACAGGAGTAGGCTCAGCCACGAGGAAGAAACATTTCAGAGGAGAGAGAGGAGCTGTGTACTGGAGCTGATACCACAGGAAAAGGAGTTTTTGAGATTACTGAGGAAATTTAGGCAGAAGAATGTATATTGGTACCTGGTTGTTTTATCTAAGTCTGCATTTTGTGTTCTGGCTAAACAGTGGTTGGTTTGTGTCGTAGTTTAAACCCAGCCAGCAACTAGGACCATGCAGCTGCTCACTCACTCCACCCGCCCTCCCTCCGCCAGCCTGCCCCCAGTTGGGTAGGGAGAAGAGGGAGAACAGGAGAGGGGAAAAACCAAAAATGCCCCCCAAAACTCGTGGGTTGAGATAAAGACAGTTTAATAGAACAGTAACGGAAGAGGAAAATAATAACAATAACAAGAACAAGATTATACAAAATAAAGTTATACAACACAGGTCACTCTCACCACCTGATGACCAGCCCATCCCAAGCAGTCATCACGGATTCCTACTCCCCAGCCAACCCTCATTTATATACTGAGCATGGCATTTATGGTATGGAATATCCCTTCGACCAGCTTGTCCTGTCTGTGCTCCCTCTCAGCTTCTGTGGGAAGCTGAAAAAGTCCTTGACTAATGTAAGTGTCACTTAGCAACAACTAAAACAATGTGTGTTATCAGCATCATTCTCACACTAAATCCAAAACACAGCAGCTACTAGAAAGAAAATTAACTCTATCCCAGCTGAAACCAGGACAGTTTTGGGGTCTCTGAGTAAAGCCTGTTTACTTCTACTCTCTTGTATCCCTGTATTGCAAGAGCATACCTAAAAGTTGGGGCTTGAGGAAGAGCAGAGTGTAGATTACCGTCAGACGTAGGCAATGAGTGTACAACTGGTGGGATATGGCACCATTTCCACAGCAGGTTCTGAAAGGCTTCATGAGCAAAAACACTGGAGTGGAGACAGTTGGGAGTGCTGGACCCTGGGCCAAGCAAGGAGCACCAGGAGAGAACCAGGTGTGATGATGCCGCATGTTGGTGGCTGTCAGGGGAACAGAGCAGAGCCAGCGTTGCCCTTGGGTGTCTTTGTGCCAAATCTGCTGACTCCGTCCAGCTGCTGAACAGATGTGTTTATGCACGAGGAGGGTGGAGGAAAGAGGAGTGTGGTTGATGTTTCCAAAGTACACAATCAAACCAAAAACATTGCCAACCAAGGAATATTATCTAAAATGGAAATAACTGAGTGTGATAAACCCTGCGTTCTGGTTTCTGAAGCAGAGTGGTGTCGCTGCTCCTTCCTGTCCTTCATCATCAGCAGTGGGATAATCCTTGTTTAGGGACATCTGAACAGGGATCTAAAGGGAGCTCTGTGCTGTGGCAACACCAGATGTGGGCTGATAAGAAAATGGGGAACTTTGCATGTTAAAAAGGCAAGTTTCAGCTTGGAAGCAGCAAGTGAGACCTTGCAGATTCTTCCAGTCTGAAGCATGGAAGCTACTGGCAGCAATTGTAAGTGCCGACAGAAGTGGCCACGTTTTACATGATCAGGCCAATAAAATCCTGAGATTTCTCCCATCCCTCTGGAATGGCAAAGATTCAAGCTGTTGTATGGTGGAGATGGATTTGTAGGTCTGTACAGCTTGGGTATAACGTGCAGCTGGGGGCACAGTAGGCCCCTGTGAATCTTCACCAGATGGAGAGGGAGAGGAAGCACTCACTAGGCACAGCGAATCACGGCGATCTTTATTTTCAGGTTAGAAGGTTCTCTCTTTCCTTGTTGTTATTGCCTTCAGGATACTGTGAAGAAACTCATGTTGTGGTCATATGTGGGGACGCCTTTAGGGGCTTCCCACACCCTGCACGTCTTGCTTCCTCATCCTTCCTAAGTAGGAGGCTTTTTAGCTGCCTTCACAGTCACTTTTTTCTGCTTGCAGCTCCCAGTTTTAAAGGAATTAAAAATCTGTGTGTACACCTTGAGTCTTGCTGTCCATAAGTCCTCCTGGGTGAAAAGCCTTTATGTTATCCAAGGATCAGTTAAGCTGTGTTACTCAGTTTGGTTCAAAATCCCCCATGATGATCTCCCGTATTGATCTCTTGTATGGATGTCTGGTAACAATAGAAGGGATTGTGCTTGGACACTGAGATCCTGATACCGCCAACATTGGATTCAGTGGACTATTTCTTTTATCTTGTTTAACTGCCTGTGGCTAGGAGGGAAGGGTGGTGTGTCAAAGACGAGACTTGGAAACAAGGTTATGTGCATTGTATATGACCCAGAGTGGAGTCTCTGAAAGCCCAGTCCCAAGTGCGCCAAGCCGGGGGAGGAACGTCCCTTGATCAATTTGGGCTTTGAAGCAGATGTCTGAGAGTGAGATCTGTGGATAGCTCAGCTGCACGCTCAACTCTTCTTGACTTCTAAACAGTAGAAGCAGATGCCTAACCTTTCTGCTGAAGTGGGGCTTTGAAATTTCTGTGCTTGTTTCCCTGTGTTGTAACAGTGGAAGAATACTTGTCTTTTGCCAATGAGTATCAGCCAGGTATCAGATATCCCATCATCTGGGAAAGCTCGCTGAAATATTTTGGTTATTTATTAGAGTGGTGCCAAACAAAACGTGATTATGTGCCTCACTGAAAATAGGAAGTAATTCAAATCCAATCCATGCAGCTGGCTAGGAATATGTCAAAATGAAACGATCATTTTTACATCTGTCATGCAAAACCCCAAGGTATTATGTGTCACCTTGGTTTGATAATGGAACAAAACATGAAAAAGTCCCTTTTTTGTTTCTGTATGCTGGCATATTCTTTTCCAGTATCTGCAGGGAGTAACTAGCAATTGAAGTTAAGTTCAGCTAACTTTTCTTTTTTGTTTCTTTGGACCTTGTACTTATTATTCTTTGTTCATTTCAGTCACACTGGTATTATGAGGAAAATGCAGAGAAAGTGATGCCCTGCTTTCTTGAGCGCAGAAGTAACTCTGTTTTGCAATGTGTGTTGGCAGTGTTCATACATCCCTCCCTGTGCAAGAGACGATCAGGAGAACTCTGAGAATGTCACGTACAAGCAGAAATACTGGAAAGAGAAAGTAGGCTCCCAACCATTTACATGCTATTTTAACCAGCACTTGAGGTGAGTAATCTATATTTGCCTAGGCAGAAGTGCTTATGCATCTGTTTAACTGCTGCCCGCTGGTTCTTTTTGAAAAAAAATATAAATGCATGCATATGTATATACATGCACCCCCATATAGCGATGTGGTTTATCACACAGAGTTTAGTGCAGAACTTGCAAGACAACTCTATTGATGAACAGCTACACAGAAGGCGGAGAAACGTTTTTACCACTTGAGGTAAAAATATAAAACTCCGAGGAAAGTTTCCCTTCAAATATGTCATTTTATGGCAAAAAGCATCTTGGCTTTTAACATTCAGATGGGAAATTTCTGGCTTTGATATTAACGTTCCTTCCCTCTGTGGAAGAGAAATCCTACTGTGTTCATGAGGAGCTGGAAGAAAAGGAGAGATCAATAAATAGTATAAATCAACTCAGGAATTGTGTTCGTGGAGGACTAATGAATCAGATACGTGTAATAAACATTCAGAGAACTGCTAGGTTTCATACATGTTTGCAGAGTAGAAAGTTGTAACTTAAAGCATCTCCTCCACTGTTTCAATTCTTACTTTTACTACCAATGTTGATGTGACTTAAGTGTACATAAGATATAAGGGTGATGTGTGGCTTCCTTCCTTCAGTAAATGGGAAGAGAAGGGAGTCCTTTCGCCTGTCTCTTTCTGACGATGTGCTGGGAAACAAAAGGTGATGTGGTGGCAGCAACTTACTGTTACCACAGTGTGCAGGCTTTCTGGGAGGACTTGGGAGAACAGCAGTGACTGGGATGATGGGTCCCTGTAGACAGGAAGGTGGAAAGAGAATATTTAAGATCTCCAGATCAGCCAAGGTTTTATGGGGTTTAGACTCCAATTCTGGAGGCATATGACACTTGCTTAATTTGATTAGCATGAGTAAATTTGGTAGAGCTAGGGATTCTGTTTTTGGTTGCTAAGTTAAGCGCTCAAATAAATGTCTGCCACATCAGGGACTAAAGGAGGAGATTGGTCCTACCCCACCAGCACTTGGAAGTTAAACAGATGAGGGAGATCTAGGTGGGAATAGCTCGGTGCTTGCTGGTGCAATTCAGGCCTGAGTGTGGGAGTGTTGGCATCAGATATTTAAGTTTTTTAAGACACACAGGAGGAAAATGGATGCCAGTGTGTGCTAGGACCTTGGAGGAACTGGGTAGCAGGAGGAGGGTGGCAGGTAGAGAGATGTCCAACTCTCCTATTGGTGGCTCGCTGGGTGCCTTGGGGGCTTCGGGTTTGTCCTAGGCTGGCTATGATTGCTGTCCCTTCCCTGGAGAGACCATAGACCTCGTCAGCGTGCCCAGGTTGACAGTCTGTTGTCCCTGGTTAACTTTGCAGAGGGAAACCTCCAATGCTTTGTAGCAAAACCTAGTTGTTTCTTACAATGGGGAAAGAAGCACTGTCTACAGCATGCAGAGGTTAAAAATTAGGGCACCCTGTGCAGTGACATCAGACCTGGTAGGGACCTTCTTGGGAGCTGCTTTGGTCCACAAGGTGCCACTGCTCGGGTCTGTTAACGAGGACCTGCATGATGATTTTGGCTTCTCTGGGCAGGCAGGTGCTGCCAGTTCCCCATGCTGCTAAGACTTGGGACCTGCAGTAGCTGCTGCCTGAGTGAGCAGAATAGTCAGAAACATGGAATCTTCTGCAGGAGACATCATGACTTGGCTTCATCTGAGCTGGTGTGGACAAGATACTGTAAAAGTTAGCTTTAATAGTCAGTGGAGAGAAATAGGAGCCTTTCTTCTTACCTCAAAATAAACACCTAATATAGGTCAGATGCCCAGAGATGTTTATTTCTCTCCTGTAAAGGAACTTAGGGTGATCTGATCAGGTGCAGGCACCTAGATGGTAGGTGTCCAGAGCTAGGTGAGCTGGTTGTCACATCACATCTGTAGGTGAGGCAAAGGCAAAATTTTCTGAGGCTGCGTACTGCCTAGGGTCTGCCATTTAGGTAGGTTGACACTGAGGAATTGTGCAGCGCTCAGGCAAGATTTTTTCCTTATAGTTGCTGCATCCTATACTGTTAAATGTTCTTGCCAAACACAACAGCTGCCTTTTGCTGATCATACAACAATTTATATACAGCAGAAGAGAGGCTCGCTGCCAGAGATACTTGAAGATAGTCTAAGCTGAAATGTGTACACCATCTATTTTCTTCTGGAGATAGGAATGAGCTTTGAGAGATAAGTTTTGCTGACTAGGAATGTGCTTGCTTAGGTATACTTTTAGAGCTAAGATGACTAAACAGCTTGTGAAGCAGTAAAATAACATAAAAACGGAGGGAAAAATCTGTTCACTTCCAAACAGAAGTGTGCATATTTTCTGTCAGTATTTTTTTAACTGTGTGGATGAGCTAACTGTTCTGTGTCAGTCTGTATAAAACATAGAGAATATAGTGGTAGGTTCTTCAGGGAGAGTATTATTTGCAATATTAATACTCTCTGTTTTGGAAAGGCAGAATAAAATTCTAGGTATATATCTAGGCAATGAATGAACATCATCTTCTCTTCGTCAAACTTAATTTAATGTCATTCTCGGAGTTGTTGCTGCATGCAGAGCGCACTGTTAGATGACACCTCCCTTCAGTTTGGTGGGGCACATTTCAACAGGCTGCTTTGAAAAACAGAAGAAATTGGTGCTGTTTGTACAGTTCAAAGTTATACAAAATGGGCAAGAACAAGACTTGGCAATTTCAATCCTTCTCTGTTAACAGAAATACAGAGGCCCAGCACCACTAGCTGTCTGACATTTATCTTAGGGAACCAAAGTGCAGCTTAGCTTGAACCTCAGCACTTTATTGAAAAAGTGAGGTTTTTCTTTTCCACTGTAGGCACTTACCTTTAGTGTCCTGCTCTTCTCTGGCTAGCTTTGGGACAAGTGACACAAGCTGCATGGCAAAGTCGCTTTTCCAGACCTCGGTGAAGGTGTCTGTCTGTTGGCACGATGATATTCTGGTCTGTAGGGAGCCCTGCCCAGCAGAAATCAACACCCAGTGTTTCAGAGCACAAAATAAATGGCAAATTCAGATAAAGTTCCCAGACTGTTGCCAAAGGTTTGAGAAGGCACTGAGCTCTAGTGCTTCAGTGTTCATGGATCTCACATCGAGTGTCCCACGGGGTCGGTAGTCACAGTTGCATGCCCTGAAAGCCTATGGGAACGGGCAGGATGGAGGAGATCCTGTCACTTTATTTCTTCACATTCCAGGTCTCATTGACTTCAACAACAAGAACAAAAAGAGAGAAACCAGGATCTCCATCAGTCCAGACCCCTCAGTCTCATGCCATGCAGAGATAGGTAGAGCAACATATGTCAAGTCATTTCTTATTAGTGGCTTATTTATGTGGCATTATTGCCTTTTAGCTCTGGGTTCACCCACTACGGCAAGAACGCAACAGTAGGGGAAAAAAGTACTGATGAGTGCTTGTCATAGTGGAGGGATGTGAATAATTGTGGGGAAAATAAGTGTATGCAGATTACAAACATCTTTAAATCCAAATTTTTTGAATACAAAAAATATTTGTAAGATTTTCCTATCCTGTGCCCCCGCCTCCGCCAGCTTTCGTTGTGTCACCTAAATTGCGCGTTGTGGTGCGGAAGTGATGACTGAAATGTTTATGTGTCTGTAACCTTTTGCTCCTACATGACTTTTTGGTAACCCCTGCACTGCAATTCTTCCCGTGATGTTCAGTAATTTCTCCGAAGGTTCTGATGGAGCCCTGCTTTACCTAGTGTCTGTTTGAACTGCTTGGCAGTGCCTAACAGGGATGTGTTGTGTAATGCGACAACTACTCCCGTTCCCCCTGGTCAGAGCCCCACGAGCCTCCAGCCCCGAGCGCAAAGTCCTGCTAAAAATAAGTACTGGTTTCACCTTTTAGCAATGAAAACAACATTGCTCCCTCCTTGTCTGTTCAGTGAGAGGGAAAGGTGTGTGTTTAGAGTTAAGGCAGAGACTTCTTCAGGGCTTCTTTTAGTTTGTTCATTCTTCTTTCACCCTGGGGCTGTTGCTGGGCAGTGGTGGTGGTGGTGCTGCACAGTGGCCACTTCTTCTTTTTGCTGCTTGCCTGTTAAAAACATCTTTCTCCCTTCCCCTGTCACCATCCCCTTCTTTTCTTTGCCCAACCCTGCTAACCTCCTCTGCTGCTCCTGCCGTCCCCATGGCAGCTCTGTGGCTCCTTTCCAGGCTCCTGCTTTCCTTGCATCTGCTATTGATAATAGTTACTGTTTTAGAGGTGGAATCCAGAGATTTCAGCTAAAATTTTCTGCTCCTTTTGGCCTGTATCTGGCGTTCCTGGGTGACCGCGGTATTTTCCTGCTGTTGTGTGCTTCTGTTTCATGGCCAGGTGATGAGCCCATGGCTCATTCTCCTGAAGGCCCTGTAGGCTGTCTGGTTTCTGAACTCCTAGTCATCTCCATCGTAGTGCAGCACCGCGCTGGTGGTCTACCCCTGCTGGCACAGCCCAGCTCTGACTCCTCTCTTCTCACAGAGCAGCCATTGTCATTATCTCAGGGTTCAGAAGTAACTGTGATGGGCCACATAAACCCCACGGCTCACTGCCAGCCACTTTGCTGTCTTGGTGATGCTCTCTGTCTGTGCTGGGCAAGCTAAGTATCTCTGTGTGCACATTTCTGATTCAAAAACATGTGGGGCAGCTCTCCTGTATTAATCACTTTGTAAGCCTTGGAGTGAAAGCCAAAGGTTTTTGTACCAGCACAGCAGGACAGATCCAGCTCTTGCTGATCCCCGAGGGGGCTGATGCAGCACCCCAGTAACGCGTTCAGCCTGAGTAGGATGCTGCAGTGAGCTGCCCACCAGCGTGTCCCATGGGCCTAGCAGGGCTTCCGCAGTCCTGGCTGCTGCTCTGGGTATTTTCTGCAAGCAGATTTTGTTCCTTATCCCTCAGAATCTCTCAGGAGTTGTCACAGGGATGTCCCCAAACACTCTGCAGGCTCAGAGGTTGGAGGGCAGCTGGTCTGAGCACCTCGATGGTTCCTTCCCAGACTTGCTGGGTGGTGATGGCTGTTCTGCTCTGAGAATTCCTTTCTCAGGAGGTGGAGGATAGCTCTTCCCCTAAACTGATGCCAACATATAAGGATAACAAACAGCCTGGAAGAAATGAAATCCAACCTCTCTAGGCTAACCTGTTGATTAATCACTAATAACTTTGCTATATTTGATTCATCTGATTAATTCTGATTCTAACTCCCTCTCTCTCCTCCTAATTTTTCCCCAGTCTTTTGTTTTGGATTTTGCAGATCTCCCATGAAATACCTATGGTTTTTAGCATGGCACAGAGCACCTGGAAACAAATGCAAACATGTTTATTCTTCAGGCTTTTAGCCAGGTGGCCTCTCAGGCCCTCACTCACACTACCCACCATGCCAGTCCCTGGCTGCCGAGCCAGGACTTACTTGCAAGTCCGGGCTCCCTCCTCGTGCCTCCCTACCCCTCTTTCCAAGGAGCAAGCGAAAACCTGGGCATGACCCCGGTTACCTTGTTTGCAGGGCACAGCACATGGGGCCATGATGAACCCCCAAGCCCCTGTGGTTACCTCTGTGCATCTCCTGCAGAGCTGCAGGGCTGCCAGGGCTGCGGTGTTCCTGCTGAAGAGGACATCTGGCTGCCCGGTCCCCACTCCTCAGGCTGTTCTCATCGTGGACTTGCAAATCCACTATAACCCATGTGACACTGGGGTGTTTTTCCTGATCGGGGGTGTTTTCCTCTGCCTGGATGGTCCTTCTTGGGTCGTGTTGGCCAGCTTGGCTGCGTGAGCTCCCTGCTGGCACCAGTCCTGGGCGGTGGGCTGAGGGTCTCATGCAGCATATTGTGAGGGTGCAGGAGGGCTAATTGTCCCTCCTCACTTTGGAAGCTGTTATTTGCCATTGTTTGCAATTTCAGCACCAAAAAGCAGAGGTAAAAGGATGTAAAAGAAAACATTAAACATTTTCTTTTTCAATAACCCTTCTTCAGGTATTTCTCTCTGCTGTAAAAGCTGCGTTTCAGTGGGACCCTCTGCTGCCATTACACCCTCTAAGCTGCTTTCCAGAGCACTTTCCATAACTGCTGTCAGCTCCAGTGACGGATCTGCAGGGAAGGGCTCCTCAACTGGGCACCACCGAGTCCCGGCTCCTGTCCTCCACTGCCTCCTCCCACCGCCCCAGCACTCCCCAGTGCTCTCCCTTGCGCCCTGCAACATCTCTACACTGGTCAGCAGATGCCGGAAAGAGGAGCAGGTCCTGATGGAAGAGGGAGAGAATCATACGAATGCAAAGAAATGGCACTATATGTTGCCAAAGTTGATCTTGATAAGTTTCCATGGGCTGTTACAGGCAGATAACTGGGATGTTGCCATCCAGGGGCATGTGGTCTGTCTGCTGGCAACACTGTCTGCCATTATTAGCTTTTCTCATTCACTCCTGGGGGCCAGCAGTGCTTATCTGCACAGGAGAGTTAATTTGGGATAAGACAAAGACCAGCTGAAAGCACAGTAGCTCTTCCAGAATAAACAAATGGATTAAAACAGGTAGGAGCAAGGCTGAGATATGTCCCACCATTTTTTGCCCCAAGAGTCAGTACTGAGAGGCTACATCCTGGAGTGTCATAGAATGAATCATAGAATGAAGCACAGAATGAAGCATAGAATGGTTTGGGTTAGAAGGGACCTTAAAGATCATCTAATTCCAACCCCCTTGCCATGGGCAGGGACACCTCACACACACTAGACCAGATTGCTCAAAGCCTCATCCAGCCTGGCCTTGAACACTTCCAGGGATGGGGCCTCCACAACCTCTCTGGGCAACATGTTCCAGTGCCTCACCACCTTCATAGCAAAAAATTTCTTCCTGATATCTAATCTAAATCTACCCTCTTCCAGTTTGAAGCCATTACTCCTTGTCCTATCACTACATGCCCTTGTAAAAAGTCCCTCTCCAGCTTTCCTGTAGGCCTCTTTCAGATACTGCTATAAGGTCTCCCTGGAGTCTTCTCCAGACTGAACAATCCCAGCTCGCTCAGCCTGTTCTCATAGCAGAGGTGCTCTAACCCTCTGATCATCTTCATGGCCCTCCTCTGGACTCAGTCCAACAGGTTCATGTCCCTCTTATGTTGGGGGGTCCAGATCTGGACACAGTATTCCAGATGGGGTCTCATGAGAGCGGAGTAGAGGGATAGAATCACCTCCCTTGACCTGCTGGCCACACTTCTTTTGATGCAGCCCAGGATGCGGTTGGCCTTCTGGGCTGTAAGCGCACGTTGGCCGCTCACGTTGAGCTTCTCATCTACCAACATCCCTAAGTCCCTCTCCTCAGGGCTGCTCTCGATCCATTCTGCACCCACCCTGTATTTGTCCCTGAGCTCTCCTATGTGCCAGGTCACCCTCCAGGAGCGCTTCTCCATCCCCTTGATTAAAGAAGGGCATTTAATGTCTTAAATGTGGTGCCAATAGTTATTTAATGATGTATTTTTGTGGAACCCAGTCATGACTTGATGCATTGTCTGAAGAGATGCTGTAAGCAGTTGACAGTGAATTCCTGCACACCTTCTGCCGTGTAGGAATTGCACAGGGACTCTCGCTGTAGCTAAGAATAGCAATAATATCCGTCTGAACCCGAACCTCATCCTGAGGCTTCATTTAAGGCCTCTGTAAGTCTTTGACTCTTTTCCAAAAGGGAAAGTCTTTTAAATTACTAAGTTGCAAGAGTTACAGTCGCACTTATAATGAGTGTTTGGCATTCATCACTGTTACCTTTGGTACAGCTGTTTTCCAAAATATCAGTCAAAAGGATATCTTGCTCTCCCCAATCATACTTTCTTTTCTTTAACTGAATCCAATTTTCTAGTTTGTTTGCTTGCCCCTTATTTTTGAACTCTTTGATTAGTATCCGCTTTAAAAAAATACTTAAAAATCAACATCACTTGTAAGCTGAGAGCTGCGAGGACTGAATGCTGCCTACTTATGGCCTCCTCGCCAATTAGCACTCTGTTATTCACAGATGATGATACAGTAAATATGAGGGAAGCAGTATTATATCTCCTGTGAAAGAATTTTTCTGTTCAGGTGCTGTCATTTATATGGCATAGACTGGTGGGTTTGTGCCCATAAAGTTAGTATTATTTTATTCAATTTATGGTCTCCACATGTGCATGATTATGTGTCTGGAGGATTTCGGTTGAGCAGACTTCACATGTTCCACTACTGAGTACACCTGGGTTTCTTTTAATCATTTTTTATGTTGCTGAGTTTCAACTTTTATATAGCTGAGCTGCTCATAATCAAAGTCTTATTCTACTCCTTACTACACAAATAAAGAGAGACGTGGTGCTGGCCTTGGGGACTTGCAGACTGGCACAGTGCAGAGGAACCTCCACACAGCAATTTTGGGGGAGAGACCCACAAATACAAATGTGAGTGCAATTAAATCAGAGATCAGATGTAGCCTGGTAGCCTGGCTCCACCTACTCCTTAAGGTGGATAAAACCCTGTGGATTTGCAGGTATCACCATTAATTAACTTCTCAGTGAAGGAAAAAGAGTGTCTTCTTGTTTCCCTGACAGGGAATGTTTTCTTAGTGCTGCTTTCTGATCAGGACGAAGCTGTTGGGGGAGAGACAGCACAATCATCACACAGGTATCTGTTCCCATGTGCCACCACCTTAGGAGAGCTTAACAACCTGACTGGATGAGCCTGGGTTGCTAGAATTTTAGGCTGTGAGGTTTGCTGCTCCAAGGAGTGTTGGGTATCATTGACGAAGCAAAGTGGGATGGCAGTATTCAATGCAAATGAGGACCAATATGAGTCAGGAGTATATATATTTTCCTAATTAGAGAAAGTTCTGTTTCCTTCCTTTGCAGATAGTTTTCCAGCAGACTGTGTGTCTCTGGCTGTAGATGGGAAAGCAGCAGCGAAGTGCAAATTCCACAAGACTGATATAGTAACTCTGTTAAACTACAGGGAGAGCAGAAAGAGCCAGAGCTGAGGAAAACCTGCCATCAGATTTCCCAACCAACTTCCCAGACTTGGAAGAGGCAGATGGACACCTGATCTTTCAGACATGTGGCATGGCTGAATTTCCAAGCCTCTTGAGATGCCTCCTCCTTGACATTCTCCTCCCCGCTCTGTTTCCCTTTGGAAATGTACAAATCCATCACAGACTCAACCATGACTGTGTGTTAGATGCTGTTGGGGGAGGCACAGGGGGGCAGATCTTCAGGGGAGGCTCCCCAAAGTGTCCCTGTAGGAGCATACTCAAGTGCACTGAGCATCTGATGTTTGCAGTACCAAATTGCAGCTTGTTGCTGAAGTAGCTTCTGCTGGGAAGGAGCTGAGTCGGGAGCCTCTGGCACCCCGGGGCTGGGCAGGAGTCCTCTGGGGGGGTAGGTTTTGTGCAGACCCCTGCCTGCTGGTGCAGCAGGGCTAGCCTGGACCACCAGCAGTGCAGCACTTAGGACAGGGACTGGCTCTCCATCCAGACCCAGACCACAACCAGGGCTTCGTCAGGACCCTCCATGTAGCCCCATGGACACATCAGGGCTCAAAGCTAAAAGGGAAGCTGTAACTGCACTTTAAACTCATCGCACAGTGTCTGATGACCTTTGAGGTAGATATGTATAACTGTTGCCTTGGGTTATGTTTTCATTGCAGTGGTTTTTCTAGCCACAGTGTGTTATTGTATCTCTCATGGCTGTTTGTGATGACCGCAACCCCTGGAAGATCTAAAGTACCAATGCTTTTTAAATTTTTTTTTACCTGAATGAACTTGTTAGCCTGCAAACACTGCAAATGGAAAGCCATCATGGCCTGCCACGAGCGCTGGTGACAGATGGGCAAACGAAAGCAGTGAACAAAATGGTCCACTTAATAATTTTCCAACACTGTTGCAAATAAAACACCTTTATTGTTTCCGTGGCAGATGCTTTCCACTTACAATGAATTGATGACGTCGAGTTGTTTTATATTTTCTCTCCCTTCTGTTCCTCCTCTTCGCAGGCCAGATGATGTGATGCTGAAGCGCACCCATGATGAGACTGTCCTCTTGCACTGCTTCCTCTGGCCTCTGGTTACGTTCCTGGTCGGAGTCCTCATTGTGGTCCTGACCATCTGTGCCAAGAGCTTGGCTGTCAGGGCAGAGGCAATAAAAAAGAAGAAGCATTAGTAAATGGCAAGGCTGCTGATGGAAAAGAAAACCCTGCAAGAAGGTCTCAAGTGGGGCAACTCGACACACCTGCAGGTCTGTGGGGCACCTAGCTGCAACCTCCTTCCAGTGTCTCATCCGACGGTGGAGTTGCTCTTGCCTCAGGATTATTCTTGGGGGACTGCCCCATGAAATGTCAGCTAATTGCTTCTGCCATGACAGTAAATAAGTATATTGTACCAAAAAAAATCTACACTGCACCAAATATGCTGTGCGCTGTTAGTCCTGAACAGCAGCTACCCAGGTCCTAGTGGTATTGAGAGACAGTTTATAAAAACCCCTAATGTCGCTCATTTCATCTCCACAAAGTGATCTTTATTATTGATTAATACTAAATATTTAAAATATTTACTTTATGATAGACTGTATTTCCAAAATAATAAAGTTTGGTTGTTTGGGGTTTTTTTAACCTTTGTTTTGTTGTGCTGGTTTTTTTTTTTTGAAAAAAAGCTTTATGACAAAAATAACTGTGCTGATTTTGTTTTTTTTCACTGTACAGAGCTTCATTTTAAAATTCAAAATTTAACTTCTGTCTAGAAAAAAATCTTTCATCATCAACTATTCATTGTGAAGAAATGTAGAAATCTCTCAGAAATACTTCTCCAAAAAATGAAACAATTATTAGAAAAGGTGATTAAATACTGGATCTAATTTTATTGCCTCGGTGGTATTCAGTCTCTACAGTTTTTTTTGTCCTCTCAGTTACCGTCTTCACCAGAATGCTCTCAGGCTGTAAGCAGCAGGAATTTGGAGTGAGTTTACCATAATATATTTTACCAGCAATTTCCCCAAATAGTGGAGTGCCTGAATGCTTGCTGAGGGGAGCCCGTGAGCTGTGGTGTGCCACAAGTCACTGGGCTCCAGGGATGGCTGGAGAAGGACATCAACTCTTTGTAGGGCTGTGGCGTTCGCTGCTGAACTGCCCATGCCAGTCACACCAGCTCCATGGAGGGTCCCTCCAAGGGGATGTTCCAGAAAACGCAAGGCAGGCTGACCATGGCATCTCGCTTGGTGGCCTCTCTCTTCTGGTCCCAGCTCCTCACTCTGTACAACGAGAGTACCAGCTCTAGTCTTCAACTAGATCAGGTTGCTCAAAGCACTGTCCAACCTGACTTTGAATGTTTCTAGGGATGAGGCATCTACCACCTCTCTGGGCAACCTGTTCCAGTGTTTCACCACTCATAGTAAAGAACTGGCTTTACAGCAGAGTTTCCCAGAACATGTCCATTGCAAGCTGCAGTCAGAGGGTGAGACCAGCATAGCTTTGTGGCATCTGCAGGTCCTCACCCCCACAGGGCTGCATACCCTGGGGACCAGCTGTGTGGCTTTGCAGGGCCGGCACACAGCAGAGAATAGAAGCCACGTGGCTAAGTCAAGAAAATGAATCTCTCAGCATGTGATTACTGGCAGAACATTTTAATCTACATTAACAATTCTGCAATTCTAACCATACTGTTCATTGTATTAATCTCTGATATTCTTAGTATTATGTTTAAATACCTTGTGTTTTGTTGTACTTTTAACTACCTAGGAGAGGTATTTCCTGAGAATGAGAAAAGTGCTGGATTTGAAAGCCTGAAAACTTTGTTGACACAAGGCAGAGTGACAAACCTGCTTATATTGCCCAATCTTCATCTCAGATTAACTGCATTGTGTGTTTAAGAATTGATTTCTGTATGGCTTATCATTTTGTAAACTTGCACATGCTGTGGGCATTGTGGTGCCAGGTGATGAGGGTCCTTCCCCACTCTTCTGCTTACTTGCTACATGACTTTTGGAGAGTCCTCTGGTCCCGGTCAACACTGGGATAGCTGTTCCTTTGAAGGAAGTTAAGGAAATCTGTTTGTGGAAGTGGGAACTTGATGCTTCTCGGCCAGTTACTCTGTATGAAAGATCTGATTGATGTTGGTTGTTCAAGCACTTCCAGTTTTGTGGGTGAAAAATGTTGCTTGCATGAAAAATTCCCAATTCTCTATTAAAAATCAGCTCTTTGGAGGTGCCTGTTGTCAGGCTTACACACGTGGCCCCTGTCTCAACCTGCCGAACAGGATAGCACTGGGTGTATTGGATGAAGAGAGGTTGTGAGCTCTCAGCCTGTCAAATGAAAGCCTGCCAACTTCTGGAAGTGCTGTCCTGCAAAGGACATGGCGTTTGGTTTCACTCGTGTCTCACTGCTGTGGCCTTGCTTGCATCCCCCACGATTCTCTTGCCTTGGCAACCCACAGAAACATCGTACACGTGTGTCTAGTTTGGGGAGGTTGTTTACTACTTTTTTTGTAATAAATATTACTTTTTCACACTCTGCCAGTCATAGAAAGCTGCCACTGTGGGGTGGTTTGGTTGCGTGGGTAAGGTGGTGGCAAGTTCCCCTCCTCTATTTCTTTTTGGTAACTTCTTACAGGCAAAGGGAATAACCCTGATTTTCTGCATATATACACCCTTTGTTTTCCCAAGGGAGAAGGAAATACGTGGCGACACAGATTCGTCATGGATTTTTAAGCCAGTAGCTTGGGGCTCACAAATCCAGATTAACAAAATCCTCTCTAGCTTTGCTCCAGAAGCTTTTGTGACTGAATTGTGCAGCTGGTTTTCCAAGCAAAAGGCAAGAAGCGAATTGAGTTGATGCAGCTCGCTTGATCAGCAATTGTATCTTTAAATCTGTTAAAAATGCCATTTGCAGAAGCCTTTGGAAGTAAGTAATGGTTACAAAGATGATATTAAATCATTTTGCAGGGAGATCAACATCTCAAGTTAAACATCTAAATTGGCGTACAAAGACAGGCAGTAAGTATCTCTCTGGCTTGGCAGTATATGGTGCTGAGGGGAAAAAAAAAATCTTAAAATTCATTCTTCTGTCCCAGCCTGCACCTTGCTGATTTAGAAATGTCGTTCTAATCCCCATAGTTGATTGTGGAAGCTGGGGATTTCCTTCTAGTGGATTATTCACTGATTTCCCCCTTGGCTTTGTGGATTTCCAGTTTTTGTGGCGTATTCTCTGAAGCATATTTGCAGCCAAAGTGGCTGCTTTTTCCAAAGCCATCTGCAGAGTTGACTTTTGCATTTTGTTCAATATTTATATGCTATTGCCTTGAGGAATTTTGTTCCATCATGCTGTCTGCTGCTCCGCTTCAGTAAGACCTGCCTTCTCTTTCATGTAGTGCAATTAAATCATTTTGTTTATACAGTATCTTTCTCTGTCAGCTTCTTAGGCTCATTTTAAAAGTTGAAGTAACAGGAGCCTTTTTTGTAGCGCTTTTCCTGCTCTGTGTGTTTCTGTGTTGCCAGTAGCAGACAAGACTTCACAACACTTTGGGAAATTTAGCTACTTGAATTAGGAACTTAATTCCATGCCAGGAGCCGATGAGGAATGTCATAGGGGTATCCAAGGGCGTTTGTCAAGTCATTACTCAGTATTTCTGGTACAAACGTAGCCCTATGACAGGGGTCCAGCACAGTCCGCTGGGTCTGAAGGGCTGTGATCACCTGGGCTCTTCGGTCAGTGCCACAAGATGCAAGCTGGGAGGCGCGGTGGCGAGGTAGCACAGGTCTCGGTTTCCGACCTCAGGCTTCCAGGTGTGTTTTGAGGGATTTGTCCTAGATCAAAGCAAAGATATCTGCGAGGTGGGAGAGCGCAGAGTTCTCCATACATCCACCGCCTCGGCTCAGCCCTGGGGCTGCTGCCCGCAGGGTTTTCCCGGAGGCTGTTTGCCTCTGGGAGCCCTTCGCTCCCGAGCCAGGGCTGCGGTGTCATTCCCACAGGAGCAGCAGGGTGTCTGCAGAGGGCCATCAGGCATCTCGGCTCATTTCACACCCTACATGAAAGGATCCGTCAAGCATGTGTCATCCCATCAGAGTCCAGGTGGGAAACATGAAAGGGGAAACATTGGTTAATGTTTAAAACCCTTTCATATATAAGGTGTAGGGATTAAATAACCTTAAGAAAGTGTCTAATGCAGTTTACTAGGGGTATAGACCTTACTTGAAAAATTGAAACAATTTTAAACTGGGCAGTCGACACCTGTGTGGGTCTGGTGCAATGGTGGGACGGTGGGGACTGCCTGTTAACAGAAGGAACATGCCGTGCAAGCGTCTTTGCTCGGTTTTGCAAATACGGGAGCTGCCTGCCAAATCTGTGTTTCTGCAAACTTTAGCCTAAATGGCCAAAAGTATCTTAAAGCCAAGAATAAACACGTGGCAGAGGAGACACCTAGAACAGTGTTTAATAAGAAAAGAAAAAAACTCCGGCTACGGCTTTTATTTAGGTAATCAGATGAAAGGAAGCACAGCGGAATTCCTAATTATGAAGCCTATTGTATCATGTGAGTATTTTCTTGCAGTCCCAGACAGATATCCTATAGCTGGAGTTATTGAAAAATCGGCTTATTTCTGTGTGTGATTTCTACGAGAATCAAAAGCTGCTTTTTTTTTTTTTTCCTTTTATTTTCCCCCCCTCACCATGGAGCAGCTGTTATTCCTCCATTAACTTTCAATCAGAAACCAACCCCTTCCCTTTCTGGCATCTTAAGAGGTTGCTACGCTGATCTGTCAAGCTAACAATCTTTGTTGCAGAAAGCATGAGCGGGAAAACCTCCGAGGGAATATGTATGCAATTAATCATACTGCCTTGTCAGGTCACAGACCCACTGAATGAATCAACCCCAAAGTTTGATATTTGAGAGGCTGTGCAGTTTTCTTTCTGGTTTGGTATGTTAGCACGAATGCTGTCATTATTTGCACTGTGTTTAATTCGCAGCTCTTTGGTGGTCTAACGGTTTTAAGTCTCGTAAGCCAAGAAATCGCTTTGCATGCATTGGATGCATGGCTGGAGATGCAATAAGAAGAAAAAGAATAGCCCATTAAATTAGACAGTCGTAATTTGGATGTAAAGTTTTAATATAAAATATGTTGTCATAGCTGTAAAATTGTGTACACACCTACAATACACAAACATTTTCCATACAGCACGTACAGCAATCAACCTGGAATAACTCTCCCAGAAATGCAGTAAAAGTTACTTAAATCATCCTTGGTATTGCATTTAAAAAAAAACAAAAACAAACAATCTGCCTGTAATTTAATTTAGTGAGCTAATGCAGTGTTAAACATTACCTTATGTAACATAACTTTTTCATAAATTTTCAGTTAACATAAGGTTTATCTCTTTATTTATTTGAATGCCAATTACCATTCACTAAAAGCAGTTGGAAAAATTCAAGTATTAAGCTCTTTCATATAATTGCTTGTTCAGCAACTGACAGCAACTGATGGTTTCTGGACAAAACACTTCAACTATTTGGACCCCATACAGCAGGATCAATTCAAAACGAGATGTAAGCAAGCGGCTCATGGTTTTTTTTAAAAGCCCCAAAGAGTCAACTTTTAGGCCATTTCCATTCCCTCACTGTGGGATTAGGAAAAATCCAGACTTCAGATAAGGAGCAATTTCTGATCACACCTCTCAGAGCATGCGCCAATACTGAGGTTTGTATCTTTGCAATACATGCACATGGTTGCATTTCAGTTCGATGAATTTCAGCTCCAGAAAGCGATTTCAGTGCAAGAAACAGAGGCCCCTACACTGAAGGTTTGCGGGGGCTGCAACCTGAATTTTGCAGGTCAGCTGCTTTGAGCAGAGCCGCAACCCTCCTCCACTTGGCGGGAAAGCGGCTCCTTCCTGGCCTCTTTCCCCCCTTGCAGCAATCCAGTTCGGCTCGTGGTACCCACAGGAGAGGGGGCAGAATGGCCGCCCCCTCTTCGCTGCCATGCCTGCCAAAGTCAGAGGCAGCATCATCTCTGGGTCGTAATATTTGGTGTTTGCCGGGGGTCTGGAGAGCGGGAACCCTGCCAGGGTGTGGGGCGAGGGTACGACAGAGAGTGCTCCCACCTAAGGGCAAATGTGGAATGCTGGAAGGGGCATTGGTTTGGCAACCAGTGAAATCTTTTGTGGAATTAAAAGGGCTGAACTATCTTTTCTTGCACCATTCCTCTGAAGAACAATGTTTGAGACGATTAAAAATTAACCGTGAAATTGTCAGGAAGTCTGTTTTTAGGCGGGGGGAGACTAGTTTGGAAGGACTGAATATACAGCAGTCTGTCCATCTAAAGGGCAGATAATCCAGATCCTAACCATTTTTTTCTGAAAAATCACAAAAAACTGGTCTGATACGAAGGGAAAAAAAAATACGGAAATTCTGGAATTAGCTACTGTCTTTTCCTTTTGATGGATTAATTTTCAATCCTTATCAAAAATATGGAGCGTATGCTGTTAATCTACAAGTGTCAGGACAAATGAATCAGAGGCAGTAAATGATTCTGGTGTATTAAAAGTAAGTAGTGTCCTGTGAACTTTGCTGCTTTTTTACAGCCAAACTGGAGACTGATGGAGACATATACGGGAAGCAATATGCTGTAGGAAGCATTTTAAATAATGCCTGGAGATCTTGTTAAAAAAATTAATTCAAATCAGGCTGGCAACAAGCGAGGGGAGATTAAAAATGGGCTGAAGAACTGTCAACACAAAGCAATAATGAACAGCAAGATACTGAGCGCAGGTGTGGAGTGAGGTGTCTCGGTAGCTTTTTTCATTATATGAAATGGCAAGGTAAAGGGCAAATTAATTGAATTTTTAAAAATATGCCAGATCAGGAGGTTTGTGAGCACTGGTTTGATGGGCAGGTGATTCAACAGCAAATATGAGGAACTAAGAATATTAGCAGAAGAATAAAATGTCTTTTCTATTCCTGAAAAATACAAGGTAATAAATGAGGACTGGAGGGACAGAACAAATATAATGTTTGGTGGGAAGAAATGTCTTGGTAAGCAAAAATGTGACTGTAAAGCCTTCAGATAGATGCTAGACAGCACGCTGGTGCCATCACCTAACCCCACCTTTGATGACATTTAGCTTGTGTCTTGGGCTGAAACCGTAGTCTTTTCTCCTGTAGCTGTCACTTAATGACTTCTTGGGGCAATATGGGGGTAACACCTTGGGTTTTTTTAACCTATTTTAGCCTATTTGTTTAATCTGTTTTCCTCAGAGCAAACTGTATTTCCCGTTCTTTTTACGTTGAAATTGCTGGGAAGTTCAGAGCAGTGCTGTACAGGATATTTTCGCAGCAGCATGAGCAGCTTCTGGTGTCTGAGGCTGCATGTTGGGGACAGCATGGGGAAAATGGAGCTGAAGCCATTGCTGCTGGGCTCTGCTGGCTTCAGCTTCGTCATTGCAGCATCAGGACCATCACACTGACTTTTCTTTACAAAAAGCACCACATTTCTGCTGCAAAATCATGCTTGGCTGCAGAAGTCCTGCCTAAATACATCCCCGGGGAAGGAGTTTGCACAACTTGATGCAGCAGTCAGGACATTACCAGGGTTGAACATCTCAAAATTCACTGGTGTCAACGTCAACAGGTTTGAGATTAGGTTAGTTTTTTCCTCCAGAGATATTTTGGGCATAAAACACATAGTCATGCACAGAAGTTACTTGACAGTAACCTGTTTTCCTCATTTACAGGATGTGTATGTACGCCCAAGGAGTTCTTCGTGTGCAAAGTGAGCAAAATTAAAGAAGGTTTAGGCAAAACTCCATACTTCAAATCAGTTTTTAATGACCGTTCAAATTATGTCATGACCTGTCTTGAAACTTTGTGGGAATGATTTCTTTTTGTCCATAATACCTGTACAGATTTGCCGCCCATTTTGTAGCAATAAGGCAGCTAATGTATGGCTGCATGGTGGAAACTTGTTGCAGCATTAACTGTACCTCCAAGTAAGATGGACTGGGAGTTGCTTCTTCTTTCCTTTCTGCTATTGGAGTGATGCATATACTCTTTGGTTTCACTGTGTTGTTTCCTTCTTAAGCACAAGTTCTCCAGGCACACAAATACATATGTATTGTACGGTAAAGGTTTACAAAGCTCATCATTATTCTGTATTCATGCACATCGAGCTGTCTCTCAATAATTAGCTTTATAATGATCGAAGATGTTCTGTACCAACTTGCATTCCTCCTCTTTTTATTATTCCTCCGTCACTCCTGTGTAATGCTTTTTATGTTGCATTTTCAAGGTTGCTTTTATTGATAACCAAAAAAAAGGCAAAATAAAAGTGAAAAGCCAGGTTGATCAGTTTTATATTTATTTTGCAAAGACGTATTAAAATTAATTATTTTTTTATGTACATTCTGTGCTTTGCTAAATAACCTTGAAAACTGTGTTGCCAAGTCAAGCATCGCTATTAGCAATACTCATTATGTAGCTCAAAAACATTGTGATAATTTGGCCCTCTCCATTTAAACACTACCTATTGTCCCCTATGAAATCTGGAAAAAAAACCCACGTAAGAAGTGCTGCAGCTTTTCTGACAATGAAGGGTTTGCTTCCACTTTCAAGAGAGTACATTTCTGGCAAATGAACCGTATTAAAATCTGCTCTGTCCTTGAGTGAGGAAGAAGAGGGCTGGCAGCATGATTATTTGTAACAGCATCTTTCAAATAGGGATTTTAATTGGTCTGTAGGTCTCTTCACATCTGCAGGAAGTGAAAATTTCTTTTACAGGCAGCTGAACAGAGGTTAGGTGTTGTGCACAAGGTTGGACAGTGAAACAGAGACGGATATGAAATGCAGGGATCCTGGTTCCTCAGTCCCTACCCCAGCTGTTCCTAGCCCTGTTCCTCCTGCTTGGCTGAAAACATCCGCAGGAAGATGCAGACATTTCTGCACATCAGCGGCCCCATTAAATGCTAATAATGCTCTGGGGGAGCCAGCTCTGCAGGCCTGGATGGGCGATTGCAAGTGACGGTTCTTGCTTCTGCTTCCACCGCAAGCACTGGATGTTAGTTTGGCGATGAAGCAGCGGTTGGCCGTGCTAGCTGGGGATGGTACTCATGTGTCCGAGGGAAGGGAGACAGCTTTTCCTTCCCTTCCTCCCTCCCCCAGTCACTTTATCCTTACTGTTCCTCTGAACAATGCCCTCACAGTTTGATCTAATTTTCTTTGAACTGCAGGCACTGCATAACTCATACTTTTGCCTCTTATTGCTTCCCTAAACATCTGCCATTATTTATCTGGATCGTTTAAACTCTTTATGTTCAATTTATTAGTCTCTCTGAGAATTACCTCCAGCTTTGTGTGGAAATACACTCAGCAATGGAAACAGCTGCCAGCCGTAGCGCTCCTCTAGCTCCTCTTGTGATGGTTTTCATTACGGCAAGGTGATCTCCAGCACCATTTCAGAGGGTGGGATTTGATGACCATGCCATTTTCCTAGAATAAGGCAACAACCCCATTCAACACAAGCTAGCACAATCTCTTTTACCTTCTAAGTTTTGAGTGAAGAAATTTTTAATGCTGATCCATAGGTAGATGCCATTGGCAATCCCCTTTCCTATGCTATGTTGGCGAAAGAACTCCCCTTCTCCTTTTCCCCTGGGCTTGCAGTGGCTGGGAGGCAGCAGTGGGGTCCCACCACATGGTACTTTGCCAGCAGGTCTGGGGACATGGCAGTCACGCTGCCAGCAGCTGTGGCACCTGGTCCTCACCCAACCCTGAGCCGTCAAGTCCATGCCGTGGTCTTAAAGGTAAATCAAGGAGGACAGTGGTAGAATGGGCTTAGAACCTCACATAGATTAATTAATGACCTGCTCTTTTTTGTGTTACTCTCCTTTACTTTTCAGCCTAGTGCTAGACTAAACCGATCGCTTCAAGATCCCGTCTTGCCCAAACCCCATATTTCCTACCATTGCCATTTACCAGGAGTCATGGTTAGGTCACACCAGCTTGTGTGGCAAATTAGACTGGCCACGATGTTCGGGGAAAAGCTTGATTTTAATACTTAATTGTGAGTATCAAGTTGGAGGTTAGAGGGCCATTCACGTCTCCTTGTTAAAGGCAATTGCACAATCAGTCTTTGAAGTTCAATTAGTTCAAGGCCCATATACTACCCAAATCTGTCTGCAGCTCCGCTGTAAGGTTTAAAATGCATCACTGTTTTCTGTAGCATCTTGCATGCCATCTGTTTTCCGAATCACTTTTCTCAGCTGCATAATTTAATTACCGAGATAAGAGGAGGAGGATATGGAGGTATAGGTAGGGGAAATTTGTTTGTGAAGTCTCTGCACCAAATTCTCCCTTGCAGTGTGCAGGTACGAGGTGATGTAAAGTGGCATTTCAGCAGCAAAGGGGACCTGATCACACTAACAAGACCCTCAGCTTCCCCATCTCCATGGAGGAGGTCCATGAAGGGAACAAAGTCCCACCACACTGGGCTTTGGTATACTTGGCATAACACAGGACATAAACCAATATCCATCCTCCTGCTGTCCAGAGCTTTTCTTTCCCTTTCTGTGGTCTTTGAGGCTGGTTCCCAGCCATCAGTCATACTTGTACCTATGGGAAAGCCAGGGTGAGATCCACTTTTTTTCAAATCCATCATTCCTGTTCTTCACAGATGCAGGTGGCAGGCTGAGGACCAAGCTGGGTTTGAGCCTTGTTTTCTGGGGGGAAGCCTGGTGGGACTTGTGAGGGGCAGGTCAAGCTCTGCCAGACCTATGCGGGCTAAGGGAGTGGGGAAACATCTGAGAAGCAAAAAGAGCGATGCCTGACAACCTGTGCCCTGCCAGCCCATGGCAGCATGAAAACCTCAAACGCTCTCTCCTGTAACAGATTGGGGAGAATAAAAATAGCCATTTGGTTTTGTTGATGACAAGGTAATTTTAACACAGATCACTTCCCTGGTCTGTTACACTGAGTGGTAACAAGCAGAGGGATGTGGGAATGAGTGGGCGCCACGGGGGCTGGAAAGGAGGAGGTGGACAAGAGCCGCTTCCTCAGGGACAGCAGCAGCTCATGCAGATGATTCAAGCGTGTTTCTCCCTGGCGAGGCTAAGTGAGGAAGGATGAGTGGGTCCCACCTCAGCTTGAGGACTTCCTGGGCAAGGTGCACGCATTCCTGCTTGCACCGCATGGTTTTGGTGGCTCAACTCCCTGCTTAGAGCACAGCTGGGTCCAGCCCCTGTGATTGCACCATATGGCCCTTCACAGGCTTTTCTTTCATCTGGTCTCGGACAGCATGCTGGATGGAGAAGGGAAATTAAATAAAAGGTGTCACCATAAAGCTAGTGGAGGTCTTTGGTGGCTTTACCCTTCTTCCTAGCTGCCTTCCTATCCCAGCATGGATGCACGTGCATTTTACCCCACTGAAATGAACGTGTCTTCCCTAGACAAGAGCAGTAGAAGTTCACTCACCATATCTTCTGTCTTTTCTCCTTTTCCTCTGATGAACTCAGTACAAGATGTTTAGGTCTAACCCCACCAAAGCAAGCAGAAATCCATCCTGAAGAACACTGCCAAGTCAAGGATCTGAAATTTTCCTACCTGCCCTGGTTCATCAGCCACAACATACTTGACATCAGCTCTTCCTTTTGCTTTTTCCCTCCTCCATTTTTGCTATAGAAATTTTGGGTGCCTTAAAGGCAAGATTTCAGCCACCCTGGGAGCTGCCAGAGGGCTCTGGGGGAGTTGCTTGTTCACCAGAATGTTTACAGAAAATTTGTGTCAGCCTGACCAGATTTAATTGCCATGATGTGTAAGAAACAGGCTCCCCAGATATTTTTAGTGCTCTCCAACCTTTCTAGCACAGATCTGTAGGGCATTAATTAATTGCAGTTGTCTGCTAGTTCGTTCTCTCGAAGCTGGACTCTTACAAATAATTTGGCTCCAGGTGTCTTTTAGATCCAGTGACAAGGTAACAGAATGCTGGCATTTATCATGCGTGGTGTCTTGAGCACATCTTTTCTGATCTGTTTGATACTTTGGACATTATATACCTCTTTATTGCCTTTGCAAGTACCCATCTTTTTCTCCTAGTGGCTTCATTACTGGTACTTCAGTCATTGATAGGCAGGAGAAATGCCCCCAATTAACACGTGGACCTTTCTGTAGCTGTCCTTTATTTGCATAATATTTTCTTCCCTAGCCAAGCTGCGTGGAGCATTCTGACCACCTTCATTTTGCTTTCTGCATCCAATTATTTTTACTCCGTGTTTTTTTACAGTGTAGCTCAGCTCATACCAAATCTGTTTGGGTAGCTTTACTATGTACCATCTGGTCTGTGTTTGATTTTCCAGGAAGTTTGGGCTTTCTTATTCGTAATGCCATTAGTCTCTTTTTTAATTTCAGGATTCTTTACTCTCTGTGGGATGGAAAACAAAATTGAAGGGCATTCTTTCTGTGCTGGCTGTGCTAGAGCCTCAAACTTGGTCCAGGCAAAAACCAGATGCATTTGTGTCATCTATCCAATCGGAGCAGAAGGGACCTCAGGTTTA
This sequence comes from Burhinus bistriatus, assembly GCA_013397275.1. Taxonomy (NCBI): domain Eukaryota; kingdom Metazoa; phylum Chordata; class Aves; order Charadriiformes; family Burhinidae; genus Burhinus; species Burhinus bistriatus. The sequence continues at coordinate 976,529 of VYXH01002690.1, forward strand.
TAGTGGGAACAGATAATTTTTAAAACTTCTTATAATAAGTTTGCAAAGTGGAAACAATTTTCATAACTTCGCATCTTCCAGTAGAGGTCTGGCAACACAAGCAAAAGGATTTGAAATATATTCCCATCCCTATCAACATATGGACAGGGAGACTTCCTAGAGGAGTATGTATTCCCTGCTGATTCCTTCGTGCTTGCAGACTGATGCAGGGATCTAGTGCTAGTGTCCTGTGGAGCCACCCAAAGCAGTTGCCTTCCTCTCTGATAGTGCCCAGAGGCCTCTGGCACTATTTTCCCCAGCCCTTTGTTATTCTGATGATTCGTGGTGGCACTTCAGCTGCAGATCTCTCTCCTGCTCACCAGTTGCAGGCCTGGGGAAGAAGCTGAACTAGTGCAAGAACTGGGCTTGGGTCTTAGTTTAGTGGCAAACTTCCGAGTGTGACTCCAAAGGGCGTCGCTTAAATTCAGAGCTTTTTTCTCCTGCAGACCTGTGAGGGTCCAAAGCCCCTGAGGAGGCCCCAGGACCACCCACATTGGGCAGGGTGAAGTAGCTCAACTCCTAGTCCATCCCCAAATGTGGCCAGGATAGAGGGATAGTAAGCAGTTCATTTAAGCCCATGTCTACATTAGCATTGTAGAAGTCCACTAATATGACTGCTTTGTCAATCGAACCGCTTTCTGTGTCTTTGATCAGAGACAGACACTTCTGGGGTATGTTTCTCCTGACCCCCTTTGGCTGCCTGGGGATAAGCAGTCAAAAGAGCAGTCTGGGGTGATTACCCCAGACAGACATCTCTGCTGGAAATGTTTGTGTGTGAGCAGATGGAAACACTCCTGGTGTTCACTCTTTCTCCACAGTCGATGAGCTTCTCCAGATGGTATTTCAGACCTGAGATGCCAGAGGTAACTGCCACAACAGATTTGAGGACATGGAGGGAGCCAGTGTTAGGCAGTGGCTTGGTCAGTGCCTCTGGAGTGCAGTCTGTACGCAGCATGTGTAACTCAAGAGTGTCTAGGTGCTTGGGTCCCACATCCAACAGGCAAAAAGTGATCATTTCTGAGCTGGTGGAAATGCTACAGCTCCACTAGAAGCAGAGACAAGGACTTACTGAATGTACGTTGTTCTCCACAAGAAGAAAGGACTTGACCAAAGCCAAATTTATGCTCCTGATAACCCACCAAAAGGTTTTTATGGAGGTGTTATATTAGCCCTATTATCAGCTTTCCTCTGTCCAGGTTTTGGACCTATCCAGGAGGGTGCACTCAGGCATCATTCAGCAAAACATGTCTGTTTTTAAGGCCTGGTGCAAACTAGCCCGGCCAAGACAAATGCGTAGAAAAAGCATCCATGGGAGCCAGCATGTGAAACAGGGTTGCTGTGAGACCCTTCCCCGCAGGAGGGGCTCACTCAGCTCACCCCTTTCTACCTGTGCCCTGTCTTTTAGAGAGGACAGTGCCTCTCCTTGAGCAATGGGTGAAGGTTTATGGGGACAGAAACACCTGGGTTTGGGCCCTTTCTTGTCCTGAGAGGACTCAAATTGCTGGGCTCAGGTAGCACCTGATGACCAGGTTGTGTGGCCTCACCGCAGTGGGGAGAGCAGGAAAACTCTGCCTTTACACTTAGTAGCTGCTCCAGCTGCTCTCGGCGATTGATTTGGCACATAAACAGGCCTGGGTGCTTGAACACCAAAGACGAGCAAGGACACAGCGTGTAATTTGGCAGGGGTTTTGGCATGAGCATGGAGAAGGCTGTGTACAAAAATGTCTGGCCCAGCCGCCGCAGCACTTGCCAGTGACGCTCGGTGCCCGGCATTCAGCTGCTGCACAAGGCCATGGCTCTCGTCCTCTTGGCCTGGCTCTTGGCAACAGTCTCATGCTCTTGGCCCTCTGGAGCGTGCAGCCTGGGAACGGGGGCATCTGGCGGGGCAGTGTGCCCCCGTGGGAGGGGAGGCAGAGGTCACACAGCACTGCTGGCTGTGCCCACCCCCCGTCACGCGCCTCTGCAGTCACCCCCATGTGCCATGGCGCCATGGGTCAGGGATGGAAGAGCTCAGCATGAAGGGAAGAACTGAGGCAGTGCTGAGCCCCAGGTGGGCTGCCTTGTAGTTTGTACTTGCTTTGACCCCTGAAGCTGTGCGCGCCCATCTGGAGCATCTCAAGGGGGCCAGGACATGTTTCTGCCACCCTTTCCAGTCAGGAATTTGGGTCAGGAGGAGTTGGGAGGGCAGCCTGCAGCTAGGCTTGGCATGGACCCTCCCTGTGCTGATGGTGGGGACCCTGCCTGGTCAGTGACAGCTCTCAGGGGTACTTTAGCCTCTTTTGGGGGCCCTGAGACAGCTGTAGGTGCTAAGGTAATGTTTTGCCTGGAGACTTCAAGACTTTGAGGTCTGCAAAAAGCTTTGCCCTCTTGGACCTTGGCGCCTCCATGCCTGCTTGGTGCTGCTGACTACTTCAAGCCGCTGGGAGCAGGGGCTATCCTTTGTCCCGAGCAAGGCCGCTTGCTATGGCGAGGTTTCTTATGATGTAAATGACAGCATCTAACTTGGGTATAAAGAGGATGTCAGGTACCTGCAGGAGCCAGATCCCAAAAAGCATGAGGCACACAGACTCACAGAATGGTAGGGGTTGGAAGGGACCTTCAGAGATCATCTAGTCCAACCCCCCTGCCAAAGCAGGTTCACCTAGAGCAGGTTACACAGGAACGCATCCAGGCAGGTTTTGAATATCTCCAGAGAAGGAGACTCCACAACCTCTCTGGGCAGCCTGATCAGTGCTTTGCCACCCTCAAAGTAAAGAAGTTTTTCCTCATGTTGAGACACAATTTCCTGTGTTCCAGTTTGTGCCCATTGCCCCTTGTCCTCTCTCTGGGCACAACTGAAAAGAGTTCGGCTTCATCCTCTTGACACCCGCCCTTTAGATATTTATCAGCATTGATCAGATCCCCTCTCGGTCTTCTCTTCTCCAGGCTAAACAGACCTAGATCCCTCAGCCTTTCCTCATAAGAGAGACGCTCCAGTCCTTCGAACATCTTCGTAAGCCCTCTGCTGGACTCTCTCCAGTAGTTCCTTGCCTTCCTTGAACTGGGGAGCCCAGAATTGGACTGAGTACTCCAGATGTGGCCTCACCAGGGCAGAGTAGAGGGGAAGGATAACCTCCCTCAACCTGCTGGCCATGCTCTTTTTAATGCACCCCAGGATGCCATTGGCCTTCTTGGCCATAAGGGCACATTGCTGGCCCTGCAGATACAAGCAGTGATGAAGGGCTGTTTGTGCCTGAAGACCCTCACCGGCCAACACTGCTGGGTCCTGCTCTGCCCTGGATGCTCCTGGGCATGAACACCCAGCATGGCTGTACACCCAGCGAGCAGAGAAGGCACCCACGGCCGCTACGTGATGAAAACCAGCAGATCAATTCAAAGGGGCAGCCATCAATACAGCTCAGCGATCGATACAGCCCAGCCACTGTGGCGGTGACCGTAGCATCGCTGCCGCCTCCCTCCTGGCAATTGGGTGGCCATGCATGGCCTGTTGGCAGCCACTGCAGTGCATGTCCCCCAGCCACACGCATCGCTGACCCTGAGAACAGGAAAAGTGGGTCTGGCTTTTGCAGCTCCTCCAAAGGCAACATTTTCCACAAATTAGTTGGACTGCTGTATTTCTCTCTTTTTTTTTTTTCTTCTTTTATTGCTGCTGGGGGTTTTTGCACAGGTTTGGCCTGATATTGTACAGGAGTGATGTGCAAAGGCTTGGTTAATAACACTTGAAATTTTCACCTGTGGTATTTGCTGACATATTGGTATTGCCACATCGCGCCTGCCGTAAGCAGCTATTTCTGGGGCTTAGGAAACCAGCTGATAGTGAAGACCAGGACTGGCAGAAAATGGAAATTATTATGTAGCACTGGTATAGGAAATGACTTACCAGACAAAACAGCCAGCTCACAGGTATGAAACCCTGGTACCAATCAGGTCCATTTATAAAAATAACAAGCTTAAAAACTTGACTCTGGTACTATATTAACAGGAACCAACCACCGTGTTCTCGCTAAACTAGAAGAGACCCTCTGTGTTCCAGTTTCCTTGCTGTACCTGGTAAAAATGTTTGTATTTCTTCTTGCTGGCAATGCTGGCCATGTTTCTCTTGTGTGGACATATTAACTGTACATTATTTTACCTTTATTACTGCTCTTTTGTGTCTGCATTGGCTTCAGGACAGAGCACGGCTCAGAAGTAAGCTTTTATATCACAAAGAGAAAAGCTAACAACTCCCTCAGCCTTCAGTACACATCCCCTCCACAAACAGCTCACAGTACAAAATATAACCTTATAAATCATTCTTTTAAATAAAGAGAATTAACTTGTCCTAAAAACTTCTGATGACAAATAAGGAATAATTGAGACACAGAGCGTTGGCAATATGAATGCTACTGCCAAGCACAAGAATGCTAATGGTTTTTAAGCATTGTAGAGAGCGGGAGGGGAAGAAATACATTTGTTAAAAAGCATGGTTCAGATCCTTGGGTGGTAGGCAGTGAGGGAGATCCATCGCGGTGTTAATTGGTACGGCTGCCTGGCAAAATATCTCTAAAATAACAGGCACTCAAGTTCAAGATGCACTGTTGTTTCAAATATACATTGTATAACCCAGACAGTATTTGGTTTATTAAAGGAGGAGGGCAGAGAACCGGGGAAGCGAAGGGAACAACGGTGTCTTTCCGCATGGGCACTAATCTGGCCAGCGGGGAACAGCAGAGCCCCCTTTCCCCCAACAGGCTGAGCCTTCTGATGAATTTAATGTTCTCTGAAGACCATCTCACTTGAAATCAAACTCACTTATGACCTTTTCTCTGAGCAGCAGGACAACAAAATCCATAATGCAAAGGCAGTCAAACAGAAGACGAGGACGCGATTTTTTTTAAATGAATGTTTTATTCATGAACTATTTATAAAAATGTGTAAAATACATTCAAATATATTTGATTTGGTGACTGTAGCTGAAAATATAAAAATATACTTAACAAATGCATAAATTAAATTGACAATAGTGGCACAATTCTGTGTTCACCCAGTGTTTGTTAGGAACACAAATATAAGTAATTAAATAGCATATAAGAATGGAATATGTGCTGAAGATGTTTTTCAGACACTTTACTGCAGGCACTGGCAAAGAATTTATGGCTAGCCACATTTCAAAATCATGAGTTTTTTCACTATAAGTTATTGCCCTGCTGTAGAACAATATATATTTGGCTACTTGACGTTACTTACAGTATTTCTTTAGCTTTCAAATAAACCAAGAAACAACCAAATCATCGTGCATATCAATCTTCCAGCATCATTGACACCGGATGTGCCCGAATTCCACAGTATTTGCTAAATTTAGCTAGTCCCTAGTCTCCAGTATTTCCCGCCAGTCTTAAAAAACAAATTCCAGTCTGAACTAGCTGTTGATCTGCGAGGTCATTGATAACAGACCAGTTTGCTTTGGCCATAGTGGTGCTACCGACAGGTCAGGAGTTTGACTTCGTCAGCCTGAGAGGGACAGCCGAGGGCACGGGGTCCATAGTGAGCTGCGTAAGTACGGGGGCGCAGACTCAGCTTCTATTCAAAGTTGCAGCCTCCTGGGACTACAGCTCCCAGAGCTCACAGCTCCACAGCCTGAACGTCTGCGACAGGGCCATCAGGGGAGCCGTTGTCATTTTATATCACATTATATTCACACAAACTGCATGTCTGAAGTACTGAAAGAAATCTGAATAAAATGTAAGCACCTGCCATGTCACTGCTTGGTAGCGAAGCTGTGGTTGCAGCAGGCTGCATCTCTGAATGTCAGACGTGTTTCTCCGATCTTTGGCCCTGGGAGGAGATGCTAAGGTAGTGATTAGGTGGTTATTCTTCTCATCCCTCTAGCCCACATATTAACTCCCAGGCTGACGAGCACAGCTAAGTGCTCATATACTCCTATCTGTCTAGTATTTAACTTTTTGCTTTCAAAGTCAAAGCGTAAATAACCCTATACAATACATAATATAAACTTAAAGCTCACACATTTTCTTTTCTCTGTTCTACAACTGAAAGGAAATTCATAGTATATCATGGCATAAAATAATATTTCTGGCAATTTTAGGCACGTATATAAGCTGTATAAATAACCATAGCAGCAGAGAAAAATGTATAAAGTTGCACTTTTATGACATCTTCACAGTATGCCTATTTCTCTCACCCACTTTTGTGTTCCATTAGTAACAAAAAATATCATTTATCAACTCCAGCTATGCAAAATCTTTTTTTTTTCCTACAATCGGTAGTGGATCTCGTAATTGTATTGCACAGATTAAAAAAACATTTATTACAATTTTTTCATTATTAAATAACTTTCAATACAAAAATTTGAATTAACCTAAAAGCCCAACCCTGCAAGTGCTTCAGAAGTGGAATGGTATTCTTCAGGCAAGCATTCCAGCTGACTTTCATGAAAGTACTCAGGTAGCTTTGTGGAACATGCAGAGATTCACAGGACTGGGCTCCAAGTGTGCAAATCGTAGCTTATGGATCAGCGACAACACTAGCCTTGCTTTATAACATTATTATTGGGAAACATCACGAAGGGAATTCTGAACATCATTCGTGGACATTCAAAAGAGAAACATCCTCTTCAGCGAAGGATGTCTTTTTCCTTTAGAGCTCTCTTTGTTCAGTACACAGGCTCCTTCAAGTCCATTCTCGTAATAATAACAATTTCCCATCAGTCCTGTTATTCAGCTTAGAGGCACAGTAAATATAATTAATTATACTGATAAGTAGGTGTCTTATATTAACAAAATGCTACATAGATACTTTTTACTTATTCTCAGTGGATTTACACTGGTTTCATATGACCGGAATTGGCTAGAAAGCAGAACCAGAGCAATAATGTGTGTGTACAGTCTCACGCGTGACCTAGCTAGGCAGAGATGTAAAGCTGCTCAAGAGCATTGTGCCAAAGTGTTTAAGGTCATCTGTCATGTTATTCAGTGATGAGGAGGAAGAGACTTATGAACTGTATTCGTTATCAGCTGAGAGAAAAGATGAAAATAGCTGTCTGCTACAACATCATCATTTTGGGTGTAGATTTGTGAACTCTGTAGGTGCAGAGGAGGGAGCTGAGAAACAATGTTAAAATAAAGAGTGGAATGATGTGTGTCTTTCTGTAAATGATGAACAACTTGCACACATAGTATACAGTCAGACTTTCGTCCTCAGACCATGTATTATTGAGCGAGTTCCATTTCCCTCAGCATAAAAAATGACACAGTGATATATAGCGTGAGATAATTTATAGGGTACATATGGTACGTCTCTGCAGTATAATTGTACTGCTGGTAACTAACATGGTGATCTTCATTTATAGCTACTGCTGTAAAAAGAAAGGACTAAATGCAGTGCACGTAAGACAGTGGCAATTTTCACGATGCCCTAAGTTCAGCTGTTATTAGCAGGGTCAATGATCGATTTAAAGCTGCCATGCTTGCTTGTCCTTGCTTGCTAACCTAGAGTCTATCTAGCAAAGGAAACAGAGAAAAAAGGGGCCTGCAGAAAATGTGCACATTTCTTTGTGGTGTTGCCTAGATTTCCCTCTGTGAAAATGGCTTCCACTATTATGCTAGTTCCCTTCTTCTTCAGATCCCACTAAGGGTGATGAATCTTGAGGTTTGTGTGGCGCCAAAGAGGATGTACAAGAGGACTGAGCAGTATTTTCATACAGAGACACCTAAAGGTTAACCAAGGTTACGTGTTCTGAGCATCTGTGAAAGCTGAGATGAAGAGTGGCTTCTGAGGCATGCGAAGATATTTGGCCAAGAAAGGATGAGACTCCAGATGGAGTAAGAAGGAAGAGGGACTATTAGCCTGTTTCCTTTTCTCTAGGAAAACCAGAGTGACATAGCTGTGCATAGTCCTGCCGGTTCCGCTTTGGAATGATTTAAGAAAACTATGTCAGAGTTGCCTTGCAAGTTTCTTCAGCCATCATCAGGCAGGTGTTCCTACTGCAAGGAGAGTGCAGCTCCAGTAAGTCGTGGTGAAATCACAGTAGTCTTGGCCCAGGGCCACAGCAGTCCCTCACTTAGGCACTCAGGTGTATTGGCCAGTTCTCTGGAGGTATTCAGAAGTATTTATTTATCTTCAAAATAAAAGTGGAATTTAGGCACTTGTTTTCAGCAGCAGGCTAAGTTTTGTCTAGGTAAAGTATGGGTAGATATATAAAAGGAGAACTATCAAGCCCTTCTTTTTGTGATGGAGAAGAACTGTGTACTGCCTCTTCTCTATTTGTTTGAAGAGCATTTTATAAAGACAAAGAATAGCTGAACAGAGTGTTCAAATCAGTCCCTTGAATGAGAAACCTCTTTGCAAAGGAGAGAGGATGTGCCTGATCCGCTTGGCGGGGTAGGATACCTGGTGAGTGCTCTTCGATTGTACCTCTTGCTAATCACTAAATGCTTTTGAGTCATCCAATAATTAGCACAGCCCCGCCAGCCTACATGCCCCGGTTTACTGATAAGCCTTTTTCTATTCCAACTGTCCTTGTGGTGGTGACATAAGGCAACATCTAAAAGTGGAGTAGTCTTGCTATGCGGATGTGCTGGGGCTGTGCTTTCCCTTTGTGAAAGAAAGTGGCATTCGAAGGAGTTCAACACTTAGGCCAAGGCAGCTATGCTGCTAGCAGCTTAAGGCCGAAGCCAGTTGTGTAAACTTTATATGTCTTTATTTCAATACATTTATAATATCTCTATTTTTTTAGCTGTAATGGTACAGCATTGTTTTTAATGAGCTATGGAAGTTGCGAGACTTCACATTCTTACAGGTCTGTTAGCCTGAATGTCTGAGGTGTTTCCTTGAACACCGTTCTCATTATCATTGTACGCAAGTGAAAATGCACAGACACAGGCTGTGGTCTGATTCTGCTCTCTTAAACCAGTGTAAAGAAATCAGGATGTGACCTGTCTCCCCTCAACATCTGTAGGGGGGCGACAGGTCTGCTAGACTTCACTGCAGCGTGTGTTGTTTGATATTTTTCTACTACGTCACATTAGACTGAAACAGTTGCTTCTAGTGAGGTGGACCTTGTTTTGCTTGGCTGTTATTGAGTTCTGTAAAAGGTATGTCATTGTGTTATGGGTTATACCCATTTTCATCAGATCACAAGCCGTAAGTTTAAAGTGTAGAGTAGCATTGTAATTCCTATGCAGGACTACTGTTCCCTTGCTTAAGAGTAGCTTATTCCATCTCACAAACACTGAACTAGTTAAAAAAATATGAGGTTCTCCTTATAGGATTTTTCTTGTGTGTTACATGCCAATACATAACCTGCCCCAAACGCAGCAGTCCTGTTAGCCATACAATTTAAAATAGTTTATGTAGAACAGTTCATAAAAACTGTGATAAGAAAAAAATAGTATTATCTGAAGCTTAATATTAATATAAACAATATAGAAAAAATACATATTTACATAATGCCAAAATACAATTATATACATTAATATCTATTACACTTAAATTATATATCTTTAAAAAAATCACCAGACCAATAAATTATACACAGTCTCAATAGAAAGGTCTGGTACCTTTCTAGTGCATGAAATACATTAAAAAACCCAAACAAAACCCTTAGTTAACAAATGTGGTCACAAAAGCAGTTGTCTGTAACATTCTTAGTGCCTTGAATAAACAGCATCTGAAAGCAAGGAAAACTGAGATTAGAAAAAATAAAACAACCCAGGCTTCACATCCAACTCTGCCAGCTGACTACAGTGCTCTGAATGGTGGTTGTGTGGCAGCAGCGCTGGCTGGTGACTGATGTGACAGCTAAAGAACAGATCCCACATCTGCTTTTGCTAGCACTCCCAACTTGTGGAACTCTGGTTATTTCAGACCTTGGCCTCCTCCAAGCCTGCTCTACCTATCACAGACAACTCTGACTTCTACGGGCTAGATCAAGAAAATTATTTTAATCTCTCATCATATAATCTCAATTCCTAATGTCCAAATTTGAGGAGCTACTGAGATCCTGCTGTCTGACTGTAAATTTCTACAGCCGCTTAGGAATCATCTCTACCAGACATACAGGCCACCTTTGCTTACAGATTCTCCAGACTAGTCCTCCGGCCATGAGAACAGGAGATGAAGGGCAGTGCTAGCACCAGGTTTGCTACTGCAATTCTTATGGCCAAGGGACTGGATGCAGGCTAGGAAAAAGAGCTTTACAAGGATGGGGAGTTGGGTGAGAAACAAAGAGCACAGCCTTGGACACCTACTTTATTCAGTCAAGGCAGATGGGAAGTCTCCTAAGGCTGCCTATATGGTCAATAGCAAATGAGGGTGATTCAGGACAGAAATCAAACTCCATGAATGACAGAACAGCCCAGTGAGCCCAGCCAGTGGCCTCAGTGCACTTAAAAGTGGATGGTGTAAACATTGGTGAGGGAGGTAAAGGAAGAAGCCAATATCATGATAGGGAAGGGGTTCAGTTTCCCCAGCAGCACAGGAATCATGAAGTGTGAGACAGGGAGAGCATGAAGGTAAGGTAGGAGCAGTAACAGATGTTATAATGACTACTTATGCAGGAAATAGAGATGCAATTGCAAGAGTTGACAAGGGCAGAGGAGTGAAGAAATGAAGGTCCAGGAAGAGAACAAATATCAATGGCAAGGGATAGCACAATTTTCCCTCTCAATTACATTGTCAATGAGCTATTACATTTGAAACATTTTACAATTTGATAAACTTGCACTTACCTCTGTGATACTCTGGATTCACATTTTCATATATTGGAAACAAGGGATTTTCTTGTTCACTGCGAAGTTTTCTGGCTCTTAACACGTCTCTCACACACTGATGTAGATATACATATTGACACTGCAAAACAATTTTTGTTAAGTCACTTTGGGAAATTTTGTAATTTAATCATCTGTATGGTGAAAAATCATTACAGGCTAACTTCCTCACACAAAATCAAGGGTGATGTTAAAAATGAAAATATACTTCTAGAATTGATCTCCTTTTCACGCTAGTAATATAGTAAACTTTTGTGATCACTTGTTTTTAGAAATGCTACCAGTAAAACATAAATGAACATAATATGTTTTGACAGATCATGCCACGAGTGAAAGCTCTATCAACTGTAAGGCATAATTTGACATGACGCTGTGTTGGATAGCTACTACTTCTGAATGCTTTGGTATAAAGTCTGTGTAAAAGAATTAATATGTACAGGGAAGCACACAGACGAGACAAACATTTTCCTGATTTTTTTGTTCTGAAAAGAAATATTTTCCACAGAATTTTACCACAATATATAAATATTTCATAGCACTTTGATAAACCCAAATTTTCTGGCAAAAGCAGTATTTATTTGATCCAATATATGTTATAAGATTGCTTCTGACTATGTGGCAAATGACAGACCTGTCATTTCTGAAGAGTGCCTTTCATAGAAGGGAGCTAAGATGACATTCACAATCTAAGTAGGGAGGGTCAGCGTGTTATTGACTATTTATTGAACTACCTTGATAGAATAGATTGTTAAATCCCAGTGCTTTTTTAGTCTTTGTAGTCTATGACGTGAGTCATTATCATTTTTTGATTAGTGTAGCATGGTGCCCCAAAATTAGGCTGAGCATTTTTATATATCAGGGTGTACCTTTTTAAGATTACTTTAACTCAAAGATGTAATTTCTCCAATAAGTATATGCATTTTCTCCCTGCACATCTTCTACTTGTTTTTCACAAGAGCTATTGGTCTGTGCATTTTTCTCAGTGCTCTGGCTCTGGGAAAGTGAGGATGCCTGTTGTTATGTGCATACGACATATGTCTCTCTGTCACATGTGCACAGAAAAATCCTGCACCCCACTGACCAATTTGGTGGGAAGTTGGCCAAGGCATGGCAACTTCCTTTGGCAGAGACCATTTGGGAGTGAAATGGTGGACAGCTTCTCTGCCCGTCTTACAGCTGCTGTGCTGAGCCCACTGCCTTTTGAGCTGATGGACACATATTTCTGTTACTCCCCTTTACGTGTCCAGCTGCAGTCTCTTGTCTTAAACAGCTTTCAGCCAAGTCTGAAGCAGGTCAGTGTTTTGTTGTTGTTGTTTTACTGTGACTGTAATGTTGAGCAGGACGGTGCTGTGACCTTTGGCTGAAGCATGTCATTGCAAACAGTCCTATCCGCTGGCCTGTGCTCCCCAGTGAGATTTGGCTTCCACCGTATCAACAGATGGGGACCCAGCTTTTATCTCAACCCCCAAACAGATTGTGGAAGCCAAGACAAGAACGATAACACTAAGAACTAGAGTCCTCACACACATCAAATGGAGTTTGTGGAGCAGATCTTTTCTTCCCCTTCTCCCCACCTCCTTTACTTTTTCTTAAAAGATATGTAAGAATTACTTCATAATTCACGGCTCATTGAAAACTTTGAATCATCATAAAACTCCAAGACAAATTTAATTAATTTTCTTGCAGGAGGATGAGAGATCATATTGCTTGTGCTCCAAGCTACCTTGATGAAAGGCAGTTCCAAATCAGCAACCATATACAGATGCAACTGACAGTTCAGATTAATAAGACTTGCTTAGAATACAGCAGATCAGTGGCTGTGCACTGACACAGTCAGCTACATAGTCAGTCTACAACCATGTTACAGGTCAGGTGGGGTGAGAGTATGTGTGAGCTGCAAAAGCTTTCTGTCAACCTGTCTCTGGGATGCTGCTTGTGAACTCTTCCAGGGGAAGGCCTGGTTACAAGAGGGATCTGGGTAAGACTTGAGCCACTGTTGGTTTTGGACACAAGTGCATGTAGTGCTGGCAGTGGCATATTGGGGTGCTTCTCACTATTGCTGTAGATATTTTGGTTGTATCTGGCTGCCTTTTGACTTCGATGTCATGTCAAGCTCATGCCAAAAGTGGGCTTTGTATCACACAACTTTAGTTGTCTATAAGCCTGGTATCAAATTTAGATTCTTGAGGCAGTTGCCTCCAATTAGGGAAGAAGAGCCACCTTCTTGAGAAGCCTGTCTGCCTTTGCTGACTTCGGCTGATGCGAATGTAGAAGGTGAGATGGATCTGTCTCCCCTCCAACAGGAGGTCTTCTGTGATTAAGATAGTTCCAGGAAATCTCTCTTTTGCATTCCCAGTTAAGCCTCTCTTTATACCCATGTGTGACTTTTACATCTATCAGGAAGCTCAGTCACTGATATTTTTGTTTCCAAATTGCGACAAAGAGCTCCATTAGTATCAAGCTACAGGCAGACCCATCAAACCTGTTCTGATTCCTCTATTAACAGTTCACAGGGAAAATGTAAAGACTGCTTCCACAACTCGCCTTTATTAAATCAGCTCCTAAGTGTTTAGCTGCTATTAGTGTAAAGTGATTTTCTTGCAGTTTTAAAAGCACAGAAAGAAATCCCAAACACGTACGTTTTCTGCACTTTGAGAATAAATGTACTTGCTTTTGCATAGTATGTTAGGAGAATGCTGATCAGCTTTCCAATACCATTAATGAAAATGGACAGAGCAGCTCAATAAAAAATGAACTGTAAAGCCACAAGGTCACAGTGCCTAGAGTTTTAAAATTATGTACATCTAATTTTCTATGCCCTCCGTTCCTTTTCCCTGTTATGTCGACCTATCTGTCTGGTTTAGGCTTGTCTTCCAAGCTCCTCCCTGAAGGACCTATCTCTGCTCAAAGCTCACTTACTGGACACTTCATTAACAGAACAACATGCTGTTAAGTGCCTGCTGCATTACACTGCTGGGGTGACCGTGGGCCAGTGCTAAAAGGAGAGATCTATAGGAAGCATAGCTACCACTTGTTATGGTTTGGACCTGCCATATGAGACCCAATGGAAACAACGCTGAACTAGAAATTCTCACAGAGCTAAACTAGTATTTCACAGTGGAGTAACTGTGAAGTGCTTTGAGAGCCTTCAAGATGAGAGACTAATTTATACTGCAGCTGGTGTTGCTGTATTGTAGGCTATCCATAACTTACCTCTGTCTGAACCATGTGAACCCGGTGAAGCCTTAGATCATGCACTGCTGCATAAATGTCAACAGTGTCCTTTGAATCCAGCTGCTGCAGAATTCTATCCAGTGCAATGAATGTGCCAGTCCTGCCAACACCAGCACTGGAAAAGAAAACAACCCAAAAGATTTAAAAGGAGATGGATCAAAGCATTCGCTATCTTCAGGTGATACTTTTGTACAGTTCAGATCTCTAGGGTGAGAAGCTCGTTGTTTAAACGGCATCTCTGGGACTTCAAACACTTTATAGTGGAATTTGTTTAGGAAGGAGGAAAGGATAGCGATGGTAGAGGTATCTTTGCTACTGCCCATACTGCTTTCTGCTTTGGATTAATTCAGTCAGATTAACACAGGTGAGAGATTGCACCTAACTGTAACTTCTAAACCTCTTCTCTCCAGGGATGAACCAGTAGGCTTGATTCTAAAAGACCAGTTGACTTGTGCCTTGTGGAAGGGCAGAGTAAGGCAAAGTATCCCAGAGTCCCCAGTAGCTGAAAGACTGGCAGGTGGGGTTTGGAGACAGGAAGCCGGGAAGAGGAAAGTTGAGCTGCCACTGACGCAGTAGCCATCTAATGTGTTGCAGCACATGATGTACAGGCAGACACAGGTGGTGTCATGTAAGATACATGTCTCAGCCCATATAATGGGTGGAGGGGTCAGATACTACATTCAGGTAGTACCAGTGAGTATATGGCTTTATCAGAAGATACACACTGCACCGCACTGCACTCTCTCACTCTGTAACCATAAAGCCTGCTACAGCTGGCCAGTGGATCACAGATTAGCTAGTCCAGTTTTGCCTTTTTACATGTGTAGGGGTGGATCATGGAGCAGAGGAAAAACTGCAGCCCTATGGCTGCCAGAGATGGCACAACAACAGAAGAGCATGAGAAAGCAGTAAGCAGAGGGAGTTTCAGCCAGAATGGGGGGAAAGGATGGCTCTGCCAGCTAGTCTCAACATCCATATATAGCCAGATTCACTCCTGGGTATATCTTATCTTTTCAGAACGCCCCTTGCTGATTCAGATGTTGGTCCACAACAGCAGCACACAAGCAATTTAAGAGTGCAAAAGCACGTGAACAGTGGCAGCTGCTGACACCTTTAGTGCTGTCCAGTGGTGCCACAGAGGCACAGTGGTTCCTTGAGAATCATTTCTGGGGTGTCTCCAGGGTGAGGTTGTGAGTGAGTGCATGTGCCTTGGCAATGCTGCTCTGATGTATCCTGAGACTTAAGCCCATCAGCTATCTCTCAGGTTCTGTGGCTACCCATAGCCTAACAGGAATGAATACTTGGGATCTTCCCAAGGGTACACACAAAGGCTCTGTGCCATTGACCTTTTGCTGCTGCACATACCTGCAGTGCACGATAGTTGGTCCTGTGTCTGGGGTCCTGTTGATATAATCCCTTACAGTTCTGACAAACTGGATCAGGGACTGGGTGGTCTCTGGCACACCATGATCTGGCCAGACAGTGTAGTGGAAGTGACGGATGAGCCTCGTTGAGTCAAGCTGCTCTTCCTGTCAGGATACAAAAGTGTGGGTCATCAGAACAGATGAGAGAGAAGGGGACACACACAACATGCACCTTCAGAGCAAATGCTACAGCTGCCACCAGAGATGAGCTGGGCATGATGCAACTGTGCTACAGCAGAAGAAACCTTCCTAATTTAGCCTTGCAATTGTTTTTAAGCCAACTAATTAAAAAAAAAAAAAAAGATCAACACAAACATACACTGCAGATTTTAAACTCCCGTATTGTCCATTCTGGGAGCACTGATTCAGACAGCATCTCAACGACCAGGTCTCCATAGTACAAGGAATCCTGATCAAGGGGCCAGTAGTGATCACACTTCACCTGCAGGGACACAGAAAAAGACAGATTTAGCGTCAGTAACAGCTGTAAACAATGCTTCCATTCAGCACTGGCAAAAGCAGACTTCAGGAAGGAAGAATGGCAGCAGGTGAATTCAGAGAGAGATGCCACCCCCTGTCATGCCAGCTCAACAAACAGGGCCTGGGATGGGAATGGGCTAGGATGGGGCTGGGAAGTGGAAGTTCTCATCATAGATGTTTGTGATGGGGGGAATGGGAAGCACTTCAATGATGCCCTTTTCTGGATGCCACAACATTTTCTGCGCCAACTCTTCTCAGAGCTCTGCTTGGATGACAGCTAGGCCTCCAGTGCCCACTTCCCCAACTCTTGCTGAGACATGACAATAGGGTCCCACTCGGAGCCAGTGAGGTGCAGAAGGAGACAGATAGCTGCCTGTCCTGCATCCGCTTTTGCCATCTCCTCAAGAAAAAATGGTAAACTGAAAGGAAATATGCCCATATGTGCCATTAGATGATCACTACTTCAAGTTGGTTTAATTTTTTCACAGATCTAGTCCCTGTCTTACAAAGGGTGCAGGATGTGGTCATACTTGGGGAGGTGGATTGCTGAGACAGCTGAATAACCTACCTACACTTCCACCCAGTAAGACTGTTAGGTGCATGAGTAGTCTCTTTGCTTAGTACATCAGGGCTTATGCATCAGAGAGAATTCCATGTATTTAATGATCAACATTTGCTCTCTAGAGCTTATATTTAAAGTAGCAGTTGATTGGACTTGATGTGATAAACAGGCATTTTTTGCTGATGGTTGTCTTCTGCATGCTTAGGGGGATTATATTAGTACTAGTGAGCAAAGTGCTGGGACCTGAAGCACCAAGCTCTTTTCCTAATTCTAGCCTTGACATGCTGCATGATCTTGGGATGGTCACTGCATCCTCACTTCATAGCCTTAATCTATCTCCAGTCTTTAGATTATACCTCCTGTCTCTTACTGTATATCTCCTTGACTGGGGCATTTGGCATTAGTGTGATGCCCATAATAAGCAAAACCTTTTAATAGATGTTAAAACAGTCATCAATAATAAAGAAGAGTCACTGCTTACCCGGCCCTTCTCAACACACTGGGTTACCATGACAATATTGTGAACATTTTGTTCCCATGCCATTTTCCAGAACTCATCTTTGGTACCAGGCAAAGGCCCCTGAGTCGCTATGTATTCCCTGCGGAAATTATTGCCCTGCAAGTAAAGAGAACTCCATTAGTTTCCATTAAGGCAGAAAAAAAAAGATCTTCTAGAAACTGTACAAGCCATAGGGTTGCATCCAGGGCTCTGCAGCAACAACGCTCTTGCTGGGACAATAGTTCTGAGAACTAAATTGTTGCCTTGGACCTGGAAGCAGAAGGCTGGCTGGAGCAGAGAGAAGGAAGAGGCTGCGGCAGTGTATCTAAATACTGTTCCTTTCGTGGCAGTAAAAGCTTTTCTTTGTTCTATTGTGCTTAGCAAAGTCTCAAGCAATTTTGGATCTACTAGGGGTTTTTGTTTTATTTACTGTTTTTAATAAATTAGCTGAGTTCTGGCTTGAAATCCGGATTGCTAAAGCCACTGCTATTATCAATCACAACTCTCTGGCAAAGGGCATTACTGTAATCTCAGCCAGTTTCACCATCTTGCAAGATGCCAGCACTGTCAGGATGAGCTACAGCTCCACAATGAGGATGCCACCTGCAGTGATAGCTACAGTTGTTGTGGACACTGTATAAAATCAGTGACCTTTAAAAATGTGTCCTTGGACCATTAGACTTGATATCTTACACACCTCTAGCAATCCAAGAAAGTGTCCTTAAGTGCTTAATGGCAGTCAGACGTAGCATTTCAGCACACCCACAAAATGAGTTCTCAGACTTTTAGCTCAAGTGAATAAATTAAGGGGGAGGGGAGCCTTAAGCATCCAGCTTTATATTCAGTTTTAGATGAAGGACAAATTACCAGTGGAGGGAGGACTGTAAAATACTATACTGGAGTCACTTACTGGTATGTAGCTTGCATTAATGTAGTCTGAGCAAGGGTCATCATCCACATTGGAAAGCTTCACTCTTGATGTATCATCTAGGAAGAAATTGATTACAAGATGCTTATGGCTAGGTCTTGATTTTCAATCCCTCTCCCATTTACAGAAATGCATTTGTGAAAGGACTGGCAGTGTTATTACAAGGATTTTATATGGAGGGCTAATTTAGAGGAATAACTGTTTATATTTGTATGGCCTCTTTCATCCACAAGTGCTGTGGAGTGTTCCAAAGACTAGGAGATGATGGATGAGAAGAAAGCAGCGAATATCCAAAATTTCCTCTGCTGAGTTGCATAGAATTTGTTATGGCAACAAAAGAGCCACAACAGCATCCTCCTTTGAGCCTGACAGCAGTGTGCTGTACTGGAGAGCAGTGCCCAGTGCTGCCATTGAAAGAGTGGTAGAGCTTCAGTGGTCTGCACAGCTCCCAAGGTAACATGTGCGAGCAGGCCAACCATGTTCCCTGGGACCACTGGCATCTCCAGTACTACAGAGAGGTACAGACTGCCTAAGCCACCAGGTCAGTGATTTGTGAGATAACGCCACGTTGGATCTCAGTCAAGTGTCGTTTCTTTTACACTGTGGGCATGCTCCCCAGCCTGGCACGGCAGCAGAACACAGGAGATGCCGTGAGGCTGTGCTCCAAGCACATACCACATCCAGCAGCAGAGCAGCATGTGGAGCAGCAAGTCATGTAGTGTTCCTTCTCGATGCACAGCATATGTTACCTCCAAAATTGGCAGATAGGAGATTAAACGGGGAAACTCTTCAATGACAGGTCTTGCCTCAGGAGGACAAGGCTAACCTCACATGTGTGTCTTACCATGCAGAACCACGCTAGCGCTACATTGTATAGTAGGTTTGCTGTGTCCTCTGAAGAAGTAAGATTTGGCAAGGTTGTCAAAAAGCACTGAATGGATGACACCCTATATGTAAACAACCCTAGTGTTATTTCTACTATCCTTGTTATCAGAAGTGACTGAATGCCCGTAATAGCTGGAGCTTTTTCTCTCCAGACTGAATGCTAGTCATTACATATCCAGAGTGAAATGAAATTACTGGTCTGCGTGAAACCATTCAGGGCCATACATCATCTGTCTCCAAGCACCAGAACCTGAGCTGGCAGAGGTATTTCATCTCTGACAGCAAGGAGGGAAGGGATTGGCTGCACTCTTTTCCACTAGGCTTGCTGAAAAAAAGTGAAAAATAGCTGTTGTGATGTAATATTACACAACCAAACCTAAAACTCACAGGGCAATATATTATTGTATCGATTTTTCCCTCTGTTCTCTGGCAGAAGTGCTATGTCACATGTCTGGTTTCGACCCACATCTTTTAAGTCCTGCAAAAAAAATAGGAATAAAATGTGAGGTGAAAATAGTTAAAGGACCTGACAACACAGGGGGACACAATGCTTATCAGCTCACAAAGGCCATGGACAGAGAATCGGTGGTTCTTCACAAGAACAAACTGAAATTAAATAGCTAATCATACTGGTTTAAAGCAAGCACACAGCTGGCAGGTGCTTTCCATGCTTTATCACACAGATGTGCCACACAAATGAATGCTCCTGACCTCAGCCAGATAGGTATTAGGCAGAGGCTGCCAACCAGAAGATGCCAAATGAAGAGCTGCCTTCTGCATTAGGACAAGTGGAGTTCGGGTGAGACTCTCAAACTTATCTGGATTTGTGTGAATAAGACAAACAAATCCAGGCCTTTTTAACACATTAACCCATCGATTCAGCAAGCCCGCCCCTTTATAAAGCAAGTCCTTTGCCTAGATTAGGATCCCACCTCATACTCCTTGGACAGGAGGTAGTTGGAGTCTGCTTGAAGCTTGGTGAAGTGTGCTTCAAAATGACTGACTTTGATGGGACTAAAATATTCAATAGGAGGAAGAAAATCACAGGATGAATCACAGTCATAATTTATCCAGTTGATTATCAAGAAGCTTTTTTAGGTATGAATTTTTTCTTTTTACCTGGAAGTTTTCCGGTTCCTAGAAATGATTTCAAAAAGAAAAAGAAACACATCATCAGTGAGACACTAGATGTGACTGTTCATCCATAATGCCATGTTAAAATAGTGTTTTTAGAAACAAAACTTTTGCTTTTACCCTTTTTGCCCCAAGTTCAGATGGACTGACAGTGGCCTGTCCCTGCGAATGCTCAGCCTTGCTGTAGGTCTTTCGTGGCCATTGCTGGAATAAAAAGGAAGGTATTCTGGTTTACTGTTATGTTCTGATACTGATAAAAGCTGTCAATAACATAACTTACATTATTAAGTTGGAAAAAAGGAATTTAAGAAAGTCTGTTTTGATTTGTGGCTCTGATCATGTGACATTGCTCTTAGTTGCGGCACAGAGTTTTCCTGTATTTTAGTCTGGTAGTAGTGATGCGAAGTGTAAGCATGTGCACAGGCAATAAGACTCTTTTCTTGCTCTGAAACACTCACAACACAGCCTGTCATTAAGAAGGGTGTCCTATGTTAAATTGGTTGATTCTTTACATGCAGAGAGGAACATGTAGGTAGATTTTCAGACTCTGCCCACATTCATAGCAGGAGCAAGTGGCAGCACCACATTGGGCTTTGGGAAAGTCGCACAAGTGGTACTGACTCCATACTGTTAGTGTTGCCTTTCATCCTTTCACTGCCATCTCCTCCTTCAATACACCTCCCTTAGAGGACACGTTCTCTTTATGTATGATAAGGGAAAACCATACCGGTACTTGCAGTCCTGCTGGCTATATAACTCACAAGAAGAAATCACACACTATCTTAAGTTTATCTACACTAAAAATATGCAATGAGATGTGCAAGGTAGAAAACACATCGATCTGTACTCCATTCATGCTCTATATGTCACTATGTACTGAGATAGTTAGGAGTGCACAAGTCTATACGTGTAAAAGCAGACTTTATTTACTATTGCTAATGATTTATGCCTCTTTTTTTGGATGGCATATAGAGGAAT
Organism: Burhinus bistriatus; assembly: GCA_013397275.1. Taxonomy (NCBI): domain Eukaryota; kingdom Metazoa; phylum Chordata; class Aves; order Charadriiformes; family Burhinidae; genus Burhinus; species Burhinus bistriatus. The sequence continues at coordinate 997,458 of VYXH01002690.1, forward strand.
GTATCGAATTGTTCACAGAGCTTAAGAACAGCTTTGCAAAAGGGTAAATCCATTCTGGCTAAAAGCTACGACTAATCAGAAAACAGATTTTTTTCAATGTGAAATTCTGGCATCTGAAAAGCAAATTTGAAACAAAATAAACCTAATCTTGTATCAGGAAAAGAACTGAATTTCAGATTTTTAGTTTCCCATATAATGGAAATGTTGATTTTTTTTTTTAATTTCAGAAACCACAAGGAATTTCACATCAGTAATGTCGTGTCTCTTTCAGTCATGCAAAATGTTTTAAATGGATAAAGCTTTTTTCAAAGTTGAGCAAAGTATTTAACTTTTTAAAAACTTATTTAAATGTCACTATTTAAGATTGATCTATAATGTGAAATATACAACCATAATTGAAAAAAATGAGAAGCAAAATTTGAACTAATCTTTTGGACACTGAGGTAACGTCACACATTAAGATTTTTGAACTGAAATGATAAACTCTGAATGAACAGTTTCAAGAGCTTCCCATCTACAATACAGGTGAAATTAATTTGAAACATTTCATTTTTGACAAAAGACATTCAGTTGGAATGCTAAACCAGTTTTTCAGAAATATTCAGACTCCTACTGAAAACTAAAAGTTACAAGGATCTTCTATGACATAATTCTGACTAACATCAGTAGGTATTTGAATCAAGAATATATAGATCTCTTAACATGTAAGTCACTAGTTTTATACTTAGTGTGTACAGATGCTGGGGGGACATAGATTTTACCTGTTGAATAGTTCAGCACATTCCTCCAATTTTACAATTACACTTTAAATATTGCATTGCTTAAACGAATAGAATTTGAATGTAAATTCAGTAACAGAAACTGATAACGGGACTCAACTTACCTAACCTTTTGTCTGCAGACAAATAAAGCAGTAACAGCCACTAACATCACAATCAGAAACAAGCCAGCACTAACACCTTCAATAACTCCAAACAGAGGCTCTAGAAAAAAAAGAGTGTATTTATATACCTTGAGGAAAAGATATGAAGAATCAAAGATCAATAACGTTCAGGGGTATGTTATTATCAGTTAAGGAAAATGGTTAAATACAAGGAAATGTAAGTCATTTAAACACTTGGCTAAAACCTGGCCTCGATTTTCTTTCCTTATTTTTTCCAAACATTACACAAAATCTTTCACTCCCAACCACAGTAAAAGAAAGCACAGCCCCATTACATGGGAGTTTGGTTCTCTTGCACTTTGAACTTTTCTTGGTGATAGCTTCAATGAGTGTTCACCCTTTCCTCTACTGTCAGCATCTCTGTCAAGCAGTCCTCTGAACTTTCAAACTAAGCCATGGCTCCAGCCTCATTTCAGAGCAGCCTTCAGGACGTGCACAACAATCTGGTTTTGTTCCACTCCTTGCAAATAGTTCTAGATACCAGAGTGTTCTGAGGCACAATATATAATCATGTGCTATAGTCATTGAAAAAAAAGCCTGAAACTAACCTGCCTCTGTAGTAATCGGTAACGAGAAGAAGGTGTCTGCAAAGAGCGGTTTAGGGAATTCCTTTGGGTCTTCACTGAAGAGCTGGGTAAAAGCTCGTATGCTGATCCTAAAAAAACAGTACTGCTATAGTTAGACCTCATCAGATACTCAGAACCAACAGCAGAAAAGTAAGAACTCATTTGCCCCTTAGAGATAACTAAAACCTTTCCACTGACCACAGATAGTTCTTAATGTAGGTGCCTGAGTTAAATACTACAGCTGGGAGAGCCCAGCTAGTAGAGACGGAGGGCTCTGAGGTACCCTGGCAGAGGTAACGGATGGGGCTCTGGCTGCTGGCACATACAACCTGACCATGCCTGAAGCAGGACTAGCAGAAGCTGCAGTGGAGAGAGGACTCAGAAATGCTTCTCAGTGGGGAGATATTTTCCCACCACATGGCTGGACAGGGCTGTGCTAACGGAGAAATGTTCAGTCCTCTTGGTTCTCCAGGTAACGTGGGTACTTCCCAGACTGAATTTTTGGGAAATGTGCCCTAATGAGAGCAGACTGTGGTAGGGTAGCACTGTCTTGATGATGACGAAGATGCTGAGAGGCATGATGTGCACTGCCTGGCACGTGTCTTCTGTCCAGGTGGCTGTCCAGTGAGCAGCTTGCATACTTCTTGGGAGAGTGTTTGCCTGCAGGAAGGGCATGACGGAACTGCGCTGGAGCTCAAGTTTGGCCTCACAGCTTGCGTAACTGCTGAGCCTGGTCTTGGCAGTCACCATCTTCCACACCCTACAGCGAACCCAGGCCTAGGTCTGGAGCCTGGGGATGGTGCCACAGGTTAGAATAACCTTCAAAGAACTGCTGTGGGGTAGTGGTACCAAAAAGACTGAGTGAAGCATGTTTGTCTTCTCCTCTTAAGTACTATTCTGACTTAGGTGATGGTCTTAAGTCTTTCCAAAGAAAGATTTAGCATCTGTAGGAGAGCTCCCCATCAAGTTGAGGGAAATAAATAAGCCAATTCACTGCACTGAGTTTTGTGCATAATTAATTGTGTCATTCCCATGATAGTGAAGGACTGGTTCATACCTATGGAACAGGGGCATGGATAAAGCTTTTATAAATTCACAGTGAAACACAAAGAACATCATACAACCCAGTTATGAATCTTCAGAATCTCAAGTGCATCAGGCATCCAGACTGCACCATGTCTAATAATGTGACAGAGCACAACCACCAACATAAATCTAACCTATAAGCAGTCCGAGGTTTTAGAGGTCCATCGCAGAATTTTTGCTGATCTGGATCACACCTTCCTCCCAGATTTTCCATTTCTCCTCCAAGCTTAATGTCAAAGCTTTTATAGTCGCTGTCAGGGTTTTCAGCACATCTACTGGCAAAATAATTTGTCTGATAGATGCGTATAGAGTCATTGTGTTTGTACTCCAGGTAGGAAGGTAATGGGTGCTGCTCATCAGGCTTTGATCCTTCACTACCTACATCGTGCAGAGAAAGACAGAAGGTTTACATACCACAGCAATTAATGTGATGCAGTTTATAGGCTCAAGCTGTTGACATATTCTTATCCAACTTTCCAGCATTCCTTTGAGGCTACACAGGCTACCTTGTGAATACAAAGTTACAGTAGTTAGGGTGCCTTTTTTCTAGGACCAATCTTGCTATCATTTTTCTGGGGAACTTCAGACAGATTTCCTCACAACTTTTCCAGATACAATGCTGCAATAAGCATGCATGGGTTGAATTCAATGCTATGACATTTTTCCCTGTGCTGTTGGTGGGAATCTCTGTGATCCAGAATCCTGGGTCCTACCACCAGCTATTTCAAAAAGCAAGTAAAAAAAAAAAAAAAAATCCACACACTGACAAGTCTTCTATATATAGAGAAAAGCTGCAGTAAGAAACGACCGGAGTTCTCTGAATTTTCTTCAGTAAGCAAACACCACCTGGAAGATGCTACCTTTGCCTTCTCAGCATGGCTTACTGAGGTTCTCCAAAAGATTTGCCTTACTGTTCTCACTTAATATTTAAAACTACCTTTTGAGATCTGTGCACAGCAAGGAAGTTTATTCTGTGTCCACTGCCAATGGCATCTAACATAAGTCTCCTACTGTGGAAATTTCCTGAACATACATGAGACCATTAGCCTAGAGTACAGAAGCTAACTACTGCTTCTGGCTCTGCAGTTATTACTGACCCTCTGAGGAGGAGACTGAGTTCCTAAGTCTTCAGGCTAGGGAGCAGGTATAGATCCAAAACCTCTATGAAACTCAGCCACTAGATGAGGAGAAGCTCCTTTGCTGTGTAGTGATGGGGGTATACCTACCCATGTAACTCCTGTAGGCTGTAGAGAGAATGGTATGAAATCGTGACACTTACCATCGGCCTCTCTCACAACCACAGTGAAGTATTTCACAGCTCCATTAGTATCACTAAACCAGCTGCAGTTAAAAGTAAAGTTGATGGAGGATTTGGTAATCAGCACCTCTTTTTTGTTCACTCGTATGTCTGGAGGTGGCTGAGGGGGACCTGAGTAATTAAAAAACAAAAAAAAGAAAAAAAAGAAAAAAAAAAAGAAAAGAAAAAAAAGAAAAAAAAAAGAAAAGAAAAAAAAGAAGAAAAGCATTATCTATTTATTTGCTGTGAGCTAGGCCTAGTAAGGGAAATGCAACTCTTAATAAAGCTCAGCTGACTGGACCCAAGTCTCTGATTCTATTCTCTTTGCAATCAAGAAAGTGTCTTCACCTCCCACAGGGAAACTGCCAAAGGATGAAACAAGCCAGCAGTGAATTAACTATAATAACAGTGGCAGCTCCTCGGTAGGAATTCCTGCAGAAGCCCACATGAAAATGCATTAAAGTCTTGCTAAACCTATGAAATCAGAAATTATAGCTGCTAAAAATGACACAGGTTTAAGCCAGGTATTTGGAGGTCATGTAGCACACTCACTACAGGAAGTTACCTATTTTAAGCACCTAAATATCTGCTTCCTTTTCCAGAGCAACAGCCCTGAGTCAGCCAGATGCGACATTCAACTATAGAATACCATCTTCCAGACTGACTGCAGAATTTCCATAGGAAGTGTTCTTCATATGATAGAAAGCTATACCTCAAACAGTGACACAGCAGAACTAAACTGGAAAGCAAAGTACGTAGGGAAAAACCTTCAGAGAACCAGTGCAGCAAAAGTGGGGATTTTAAAGATCCACATTATTGAATCTTTTAAAAATTGGTATTACTGAAACTATATTGCATGTATGGGAAACATATCAAATATGTACACAGGTGGCTAAACTTCAAAAGGTTTTAGATTGCAAAAAGAACCAATAATTCACACAGTTATATGTTGTTTAGCTAAACCTCTTAGATCTACAAAGACTAGCTGCAATTTTTTGTGTTCCCTTGAGGTAGGGCCTCCAGTGTTAACCAGAGCCTGGGAGGGCAGCAGTGTTCAAAACAAATAAGAACAAATGTGAAACAGCTAACCTTCAAATAGGACTCAGTCTCACTTCTTGTGACATAAGTAGCTAGTTCTTACTACATCTGAATTTGTAGTATCCTATGTGGTACAGGAAGGAGATGACACAGTTGCAGTTAAAAGGCAGTTTATGGGGGAAGGGAGAAGGTGGGTTGGTGACTGAACTCTGCAGCTTAGCTCACTAGCTCTGAAACGAAAAATAATTTTTATGATCTAACATTTCACACAAATGTAGCTTTTAATAAGCAGCTATAGAAGCATCCCTGAATAGGGCGCCTGGCTGTCCTGTCATTTGTGAGAGGTTTAGGCCTAGAGCAGTTCAGGCCCCTGCATTGTGCTGTGCCACTGAATCCAGAGGTACTGCAAAAATTGGAGTAGCTCTAGGGTCAGCAATGGCAGGCTGTTGACCGCGGTGGTACCTGGCAGTGCAGAGGCACCAGCAGACGCTGTCACCACCCTCCACTCAGCAGCCTAAGGGTGGAGAAACTGCAGAAGCTGTTTCAAAGCACATGCCTTGGAAATCTGTGATCTTCCCTTAGGTCTAAATCCTACAGGTGATTTGGTGAGGTAGCATCTCAAAAGAGACAATAGAGAGCTCAAAGAGGACCCAGTGCCACAATCCAATATCCTTACTGAGGGACCACTTTGCTGAGGATGGCTACCGTCTGTGAGGGGAAACAGCCAGGCCCAGGAAGCCAAGCAGCAACCATGAGGACAAGTAAAGGTGTAAGATGATGAGGACATCTTTGGTGCTAAACATCAGAGTGACAGGATAATTTTTCATGTTTCTCAGGCTATATCTCATGAATGAGCCAAATAAGCAGGTCTGGCAAGGTAGTGAGAGGCAATTTAGTTAAAATCCTGCATTGTCTGTCACAAGAGGGACCAAAGGACACATTCACCCTATTTTGGCCACCAGATTATGAATGCCACACACTGGCAATTGTGGAGTTCAGAACTCCTTTTGCTGTCTAACCAACACAAGCAATTGGTTATTGCTGCTCACTGCCTCCCTTCATGGCAGCTCTGAATTCCACTTACGGTCGATCATTGTGATGGTGCTGTCTTCAACTACTTCACTCGTCATGTCTGCAGAATGCACCTTGATGGACACCAGGTATCGCTTGTGGGGAACGAGGGTCATGATATTAAGCAGAGATTTGTCTTTTTCTATCCTTTTAGAAAATTCCACTTCGCGAGTGTCCAGTTTTTTGCATTCGACACTATACCCATCAAAGTCAGAATCAGGAGGAGTCCAGGAACACGCAATGGCAGTAGAGGTCTGGGGCCGACAATGAAGGCTTTGTATCTTGTCTGGTTCTAGAGGAACATTGAGAAGTTGAAGCTTAGTGGGAAAAGGGATCGGCATCATACACTCTCTGCTCACCCTATGGCCCCCAGATTCTGCATCAACCATTTTATCAGAGCAGGAGGTTGGGAGCCAGAATTCCCACCTCTCCTTCAAATGTGTGCTGCCTGATTATTAGGCAAAGCTGCCTAACTCATTTTAGCCATCTGAAATTGGATTTAGTGACATCAGCCTCATCAGGTTTGTGAAGCTTTGGTAATTGATTGTGAAAACAAGCAAATAAAACTACTTGCTGAAGCCTTAACAAGAACCGCAACACTGGAAAGCAGTGGATTTCTAAAACTCTGTTACAACTTATTTGGAGGTTACATGTGGTCAACAGTATCAGTCAACACTGATACTGTCATCTTGTGACTGATCTGGTTTCCTGGGTAGCATGTGGCGTGTTCACGTTACTAAAGCATACCACAGAAGTATGCTTTATCCATGTAATATTGGAACACCACTTATAACATGAGACATGTAACAAGGATGGGATTTCACTTTCAGACGGCAGATATCTACAATTAAGTGATCAAATAGAGGTGGCAGAAGAAGCCATGCTCTCATTTTAATTAATACACTGAATGAAGTCTAAAGAGCTATTCAGCTTACTAAACATAGATGCCAATTTGGAGCTGAATCCCACCTCAAGTGACATAGAGATTTGCCAAGGCTCAGTAATTTTTACAATTCCAGATCACTTTTTCAAATCAGCCTGCTACTGAGGTTGCTAGAGACAGCTAGAGATGATATGGATCCACAGACACAGACAGAAACCCAGCGCAGTGAAACACACTGATTCCAGTTTCAAATCTAGCACAGCAGGCTTTCATTCATCCTTCCTGTCTGATTGTTCAGAAACATCTTGATTATTTCAACATCCTACTGTCAGAGAAGTATGGATATTCAGTCTTATTTTACCACTGAAATGAATTGATTCAGGCTCTGCAACCAAACAGCCCCACTCTGGATGTGAAGATTGCAAATGTATGTCCATTTTCAATCTTTAAACAGTTGACCTTGCACACAGCAACTGCTTGCAGTCTAGCTGAATTCATCGCGAGTTATTCATGAATTTATTAATGGAAATTACTGACTGCAAAAGGAATTGGTAAGTTTTAACAGTTTTGCATCTTCTCCAGCTAAGTGTTAGGGTGCAATGGAAATTGTTACTTACTTGTTCTCACACTTGCAGCCTGTGATTGACTGTATGTCTTCCAGCTGTCGCCACTGACTGTTCTGACACTGAACTCATAGAGTCTTCCTGGTCGCAGGCCATAGATGATGCGTACTTTTGATTTGCTGCTGCTGTAGGGATTGAATACTGTGAGGGGATCTTTTGGAAGCCACTGCAACTCAAAATCGTCATAGTCTGTCCAGTCTGGAGGACCCAGCCAAGTGATTGATAAAGAAGTATTTGCAACATCAGTAAACGATACCGTGTTAGGAGGGCTGGGTGCTACAAAGGGGTGGGGTGGGGGGGGAGAAAAAAAAAAGAGATTCTTAACAAATTTTTACACAGGACAAATAAGATGAAACATGTGTTATTTTCTTCAAGCATCACAAAGGGGTTTATATTATCCTGTGTACACAGCCAGTTACTGCATGTGCACTGATGGTGGTGACTTTCACAGACATCACATATTCCCAAGCCTTTGAAACAAACACAGTGCTGAACAAAATCACACTCTATTGGTTTAATATCCTTAGGGACAGCCTTTATCTTTACACCTTCAGTGACTCTTATAATAAATCCTCCCTCAGAATAAGTCTGTTGCATAGTTGTGAACTAATATGAATTCTGACAGATGGGACTAAACAAAAATCCCAAGGCTTTTGTGTCTTTTACCTGTTCTTCCTTCAGCGTTTGCTGTGTTGGTCAGGTCACCACTGTGAGTTACCACAACCAGAGTGTACTTTCTGCCAGGAATGAGCCCCTGGAAATGCCACTCTTTCAGGTCTTTCCTGTGCCATGTTTCTTTCTGTGTCCCATTTGGGTTGTAAAGATTCAGCTCATAGAAGTCAACATCTCCTGCTGCTGGACCCCAGGTGAACCACAGACTATCTGTCATGTTTCGGTTGGATGCCTTGAGACCAACAACTGGGGCTGGTACTGAAAAAAAGGGGATGGGTATTATATTGTATAGAAGATTGTTAGGGTAAGGAGAAGTAACAAGGTCAAGTTGACCTTACACTTATCCCACAATGACAGCCACGTAATAATCTAGAAAGCCACCACAGCTGGCCAAAAAGCCAGAAAGCATCAGGAAGTATATCTCAATAGTTTGCTTTCTTATTTTGAACTGCCACTGTCCCAAAAAGAAGCTGAAATATTCATAATAGACAGTTTTGCAAATGTTAAGCAGCTTTTTTCCAGTCAGTGTCTGGAAACATCCAATTTTGAGGCAGCTGAAGAAAGTGCACCACTGTCCAGAGGCAGTGGTACACAGGGATTACTATATGGTGTCTCAGAGGATAAAGAAAGGTTTCACAGAGTGTCAGGGCTGCTAGAGCTGCTTAGGAAACTCTGCTTTCCCATGTGTGGCTGAACAAACATAGAGCTGCAGCCAAATCTCTCCATGGGAAACAAGTTTTATTTCACTGGTAGACTGCCTACCCCATTAACCCTACTTGCTTTGCCTTTTTGTCTTTTCCACTCATAGACCAATATTGCTTTTAGGATGGGAGGCAGCTGTTTTCCTTTAAGGCTTATGCAGCATACATTGGGCTGTTCTTCTCCTGACCTGAGTACCTAGGAACTATTGCTTCATTTTTCCTCTTGTAACCACATCATTCAGAATTTACCTTCTTCTTTTTCTAAAGTTTTTCATGTATAAGAGTCAATTTTGATATTTCTAATAGTTCCTCTAATCTAGCATGAGCATCAGACCAGCCATTGATGTCCCTCATTAGCACCACACTGGAGACATGATTTTCTTAGATGTTCTTGCCTGTTCTTCCAAAGACAGATGACTCGTTAGTGAGGTCTCCGCTGTGGGTAACAATCACCATTCGATACATCCTGCCTTGCCGCAAGTTTTGGAATGAACATTGCTGGAGGTGTTGCTCTCCTGAAATCCTGTCATGAAGGGATTTGTCTGGGTTGTATAGGAAGATGTCATATGAATCAAGCTCCCCTTGTGAGGTGGTCCAGCTGAAGGACAGTCGGTCAGTGGTGTTCTCTGTGACCTTCAGATTTGTGACAGCTGCTGGAACTGAAAAGAAGAATAAATGCAAGAGTAAATATCAAAGTGTCTAACCACTAAGCTGAACCTTTAATAAAGTAAGAACTCATGGCTGGAATATACTTCAATTAAGTCACAAGTAGCTAAGTAATGTCAACAGCAGCTTTCAGAAGCAAGGGGAAAGCATTTATGAGGTGCTTCTGAGTCTCTCCAATACAATGTTTGTATTTCTCAGCAGGCCTGGCTCTCCACCCTGTGCTCACACAGAACTGTCCATTAGTTTCTACACGAAGCGTTAATTGAGTAGAGACTGCAAGACTTGGCTCTAAGTTTAGAGGTGTGTATTTACATCAAATTCTGCATTAAGAGCCTTAAGATTGTGAATTAAAAACTTGATGACAATAAAGCATTCATGTAGCTCCATAACAGATAGACTGAAGGAAGCATTCAACACTCTGGTTTAATATCCTTATTATGAACCATAGCCACATTATTATGCTAACAGATTTCAGATTCACATACCAAGCACATAACAAGAAAAATGATGTATAAATATCTGGAGTCTGTCCTTACTGGAATCATTCCAGCATCAAGATACAGATATGATTCATGTATTTAATGATATCTGAATGAGGGAACTATAAATAAACCAAGATGTTCTAATTACCTGTTCGGCCAACAGTTTCTGCTCGTTTACTGAAAAGCCCGCCACTGACTGTCAAAACTTGTATTTTATACTTCTTGCCGGCTAATAAATCTTCAAATTTGTGCTGTTTGGCAGTAGCTGGCTCTGATTTGTTGCTCAGGAGGACTCCTTGCTCATTCAGGAGCAGAATGTCATATCTTTCAGCTACACCAGGAGCTTTCTGCCAGGTTACTAACAAGGAATGACTGCTATAAGCATGATGGGCTAATAATTCCTGGACAGAGGCTGGAACTGGAAGCAACAATTAAAGGCAGGACATTACCAGCTGAAATACAGACCATTCAACCCACAACTATGAATACAGTAATTAATAAAGAATATCTTTATACATTTGCATGTTAACTTGTGGGAAAAGGGGTATCTGTGCATGTGTTTGCAAAAGCAAATAATTCCTAGACATGAATACAGTCAGATTAAGTTACAGAACATCATGGACATCTGAACTGGTCTTGGAGAAGCAAGAGATATACATAAATTATCATGAAAAGAGGGAGAAGGAGAGTGAGATGAACTGACCGAAACAGTTAAGAAAGGCATGTGAAGAAGAACTGAAAAATAAAGAAGTGGTAAATTGGTGCAAAATAGTGGCACAGAACAGAAAACATTAGCCAGCAGCTGTTGCACAAAAGTCAAGGCCACAGCAAACACATGTAGGTGCTAAAGAAAGAGGATAGATTAAAAAACAAGGCGTTCCACTGTTTGTGTGTCCTGACATGTAGTATATTGGGGTAATACATTGTCTAACAAGCCTTGACCATGCAATGAGCTCTGCTAGAACACAGTATTTGACTACGTGGAGCCCTGCAGATGTACGTGTTGGATGGGTACAGGCACAGGACTGGGGAGGGCTTGGACTGCATTCGTCCTATAAAGGCACATTTTGGGCTGGGACCGGAATTCCACACACATTTACCCAGCTAAAGCTACTCATGTGACAGATCTCACTGGTATTAACTGAGCCATGCCTAAGTGTTCGCAAGAGTGAGGACTCATGCTCGTTAAGATAAGAACTCATGAGTGTGGGTCTCTGCATATTCAATGGTATGTTCTTAAACATTATTAAATAAGGGTCAGATTCTGAGAAGACATAATGCAACTTGGTCCTTGTCTCAAAAGAAACGTACTTGTTCTCCCAAATGCTGCTAAGCTGTTGTGCAAGGTACCACTGTTAGATTGCACCACCACCCGGTACTGCTCCCCAGCTTCCAACTTGTGAAACATGTGCTCAGAGATATGTTTGGAGACACTCTGGGAATCAAGCTGATGGTTTTGCTGAAATATAGTCACTGTGTAGGAATCAACATCTCCACCTCCAGGAGTCCAGCTCACTTTCAGGCTGTTTGTCAGGCCGTTAGGTGACACATGAATGTTTCTGACTGCACTTGGAACTAGAAAAAAAAGGAACACAGAGGCACCTGCTCACAAATTTCCTGTTTCATTCAGACTTTTTAATCCCTACTTTTTTGTGGTGACAGCAAATGATTTAAAGGACAAAGAGCATTTAGATGTACAAGTAATTTCCCTTATGGGTAAACACCAGTAAAGCTGAAGACATTTGTGTAGGATTGTCCCATTTTAGAAAAGCAATTCCATATGTTTACAAGAAGAAAGGTAAAGAAAATGTAAGTTAAACAGAAAAAAACGTCTGTATGTTCTTTCATCTGGATAACCTCCATCTTCTCCAAATGATGTTTTAGAAACATCTCAGAAAATCAAAGCTCTCTATGTACACTTAGTAGGCATTTTGCAGTCTTAATCTCACCCATTCATTTTGGGTGGGTAAACAAAGGTGTAAAATAGCTTAAGCAATTTAGCTAGAGATAATAAGTAAACAACTGCCATGCAGGGGGATAAAGGAACCCAAACATTGACATCTCAATACCATTCCTATGCAACAAATCAAATTATCTGCCAATAATCAAATATTGGTGCCTGTGACATTTGTTTATTAAGCACAGGTCAAGTTGGCTGAAGTACTACTGTGATTTTGAAGAAGATCTGCTGTCTTTGTGCCAGTGTTGCAGGAGCTCAAATAAGATCATGGTTCTCTCTTCATTTTCTGCCCCTCATTCTTTCCTCTAGAGAAGCCTCAACACATTTTTAAATACCACATTATTTCTTACTTGTCAGGCCTTCTATGAAAGTAGCACGTTGTGCATCTCCACTGATTGTCAAGACGAGAATTTTGTATAGACGTCCTGGAGTCAGAGCTGTGAACCAATACTCCTCAATCGTGTTCCCAAGGAAAATCGGTGGGAAGATCTTCATATCATTGAAGAGGAGCTGAATTTCATACTTATCAACATCCCCCTCAGCCTTTGACCAAGTTACCTGCAGATCTTCTGTGCTCCTGTTACTAAGAGCCAGTTCCTTCACTGACTCTGGCACTGAAGAAGTGAGAAGAAAGATAGGAAAATTCTCAGTACTTATCACCAGATCAAAGCAAAAAGATAAAGCTCTTAAGCCATGCTCCTGAGCTAAAACTTTTCATTCAGTTCCACAGAAAAAGCAGTAGATTGCACTTATTTGCAAGGGTTGCAGTTTGTGGTCTGCACCATATCTAACACTGGAAAGTTCCACTTCAGAACAGGGAGTCCACAATCTATCAGCGTAAAAATAATAAATGAATAATAACGGAGCCTGCAGGGAGTTTGCATAGCCAAAAAAATTGACTAGGATCTGCATGTACAAATGTGGTGCAAAGAGGCCTGACCTAGTGCAGACCTAAGGCAAGCTGTCTACGTGATGCAGGACCACACTGCGCAGTTCCCTGTTCCTGCCAGATGCAGGTCAGTTATTTTTGCCCAGGGCTACATCTGTGTCAATAAACTTGGTTTCTCAGTATGGCTCATTAGCGTACACGCAGTGCTAGGTGAAGACAGGCAGATTGCATCCAGATCCCTGCTGGCTCACACCTAGCCACCTTACCACTCTTGCCCCATGCTCTCCAACTCCAGTTCTTGGAGTAATTTGAGTAGAGTGAGGTCTAGCCTATCTTCTTCCTTATACATTTCCACGACCAGAAAAAACTGTCTTGTACGTTCTGGTCTAGCTTAAGCATAAATACTAAGCTGACTTGGAAAACTGTACAATTCTGGTTTTCAGTCTTCCATGTTTCAAGACTTAGCTTTCCAAGTTCACAGCACAGGTCTCTTTCACTCTGTATGTCTGTAACTTAAACACTGGTCACAAACTGAATACTGCTGTCCATATTTGGAATGACACACATTCAGAGTCACACTCAACATTCTGTGTTAAAATCATATGAGATTTTTGAGCCCAGGTAAATAGAAAAAAAACTCTGGAGTGTCTCAGGATGTCTCCAGGGTGTTTACTTACTTGTTCTGCCATAGACCCTTTCACTAGTTTCATATTTCCCACTCCTTGTGCTGACCGTGACACTGTACTGCCTCCCTGGGACCAGATTAGTGAACACACATTCATTTTCATCCTTCGGGACACTTTTTGTTTGGATGAAATCATTGTTGTTCTTGATGATCACTTCATAATTATCAAAATATCCAGAGGCATGTAACCAGGACACCTTCAAGTAGTCGCTTCTGGCTGAATTGCTGACAGTAAGTCCCTGAACACTTGAAGGGACTGAAAGAAAAAACGCAATTAAAGATTCAGAAAGCAATAACTTCCTGAAGTAAGAGGAGTTGCTGTAGTGGACTATATTTGTGGTAATTACCACTTTTCTGAGGAAGTTGCAAAAAGACCACAATGTGGATTTAAGCAATACCCTGTCCTCTAAAATAGTAACTGCAGTTTCCAGGCTGCTTTATATCATATGACAATAGTTTTCCTTTCCAGTTTTTGGTCTTTTGGAACTTGATCAGTTTTGTTTACAGCAGTGAGTTCCACAGGTTCACACTAGTCCTGAATTTGCTACTCCTCATTTAAATGGTTGTCCGTTGGATTTTCACTTACATCATGAGAAGGCTAGAATTGCACTAACTTGATACTCTCTGTCATTTTAACACCCCTTACCATCTTTTTTTTATTCTACTGGTTTACCAAGTGCAGAGTCTCAGTCTTTTCAATCTTTGAGGAAGTTTTAAAAAGTTTTCCATCATTATTGCCACCCTTCTCTGAGATTTCTCTATTCCTGTTATAATCTCCTTGAATACTGCATGACCAAAACCATAGACATGGGTGTTACATGACCAGAATGAATAGACGTGGGTGTTACTCATTTATGTGAGACCTTACTAATATTTTAGTAGTTAGCTCCTATCCCATTCTTTCAGTATTTTAGTAACTTTTCGGGGGGATGCTCTGCAGGATACACTTGAAGAGCCAAGTAGAGGGGTTAAGGGCAGGAAAATGCATTTGAGTCAAAACCGATACATGATTTCTGCTCACTCACAAGGATTAATGCATGACTTTTACGCTTGATAAAGTAATTTTGTATGACATAAAGCAGCAGTTGTGGTATAAGAATAAGACTAAGTCTGTAAATTTTATGGTTTGACCCTCCAACTCCTACTCAGCCATCCCAGTTTGGTCAGATATTGATAGATCATTGGTAATGGCTATACAAAGTGGTTATAGTGACTGCATTTGCTCAGAAGCTTTCTTTACCTGTTCGTTCCTGGCTGAAGGAAAAATTTTCATACTTCCCACTCTTCGTGGTTATCATCACATTGTAAAGCGTCCCAGGAGTAAGGCTGCTGAAGGAGCATTCACTGAAGGATTTGGAAATGGTGAGAGTCTGAACAATCTGGTCATCATGAGAGAGCGTTACCAAATAACTGTCTACATCTCCAGAAGCTGGCAGCCAAGAAACACTGAGGTAGTCACTTCGACCTGAGTTATTTACTGTTACTCCAGTCACGCTGGAAGGAACTGTGCAACAAAGAGGAAAAACCAGAAGAGCTTTAACTAGCCAATTCCTATTGTTGTGAGAATGTCTGGAATGCCACCCTGCAAAATACGCAGTGTGGGACTCCTGAGAAGCTCTGCACTGACTCCACTCAGCAGCAGTCATCTGCTTTTTGGAATACAGTAAAGGAAATTGTCTTTGGTGGCAAAATCCCAGCACTTCTAAAATCCGCGAAGATAAGTTATCCTCTCAAGTTGCCGTTCATCAGTAACAGCAATAGCTACTGAGGCTAGTATGAAGTTGAGGCTCATAGAAGAATGTGTTTCATTTACAATGAGTTCTCTGACGCCTAGTGGCCAAAACATGAATGCAATTTGTTTTTCAAGCCAGCAAGGTGAGCTCAAAGGCTCCACACCGCCAGAAATACCGTCACCCAGGTACAAAATTATCAGGGTTATTACAAGGGCAGACCTTAATCATAATTAACTGCCACATTTACATTGGACTCTGATGCACCAAACTGACATGTCAGTAGAAGGGCTTCTTATCAGCTGTGAGAGTCAAAAATATCAGATTTTACAAAATATATCTATGTACTTTAAGCCTTTTAGCGTTATTCTTTGCTAATGGTTTTTCTTTTTTTTTTTTTTTTTACCTGAAAATAGTTGTTTTCAAGGGGAACATTGGAGCAAACTGCAGAATGCCTGGCCTTTGCCAAATCCACATAAAGGGTCAAACTGCAATGTGTTGTCAATTTTTCCCTCTATTTAAACACTGAAAGGACTGGTATTACATCTCACGAGTCACTAAACTTAGAGAATTTAATGCAATAGTAAATCCTGTCCTATGCAATATAGAAGGGCCTCGTAATGAGTAATTAACCCTGGTGGACATTCTTTAATGTTGGATTGGAGAAAAAAAATGGGTCATGAGAGATTGAGACATGAATTCATCCCACCAGGTAATTTGCACACATAGGTAAGGAACAATCACCCTAAGCTGCCATCTAGTCAATAGAACAAGAAGGTCCCTTCCAAGGAGTTAGTCACCCACCACCGCTGTACATCACACTCAGGGCATATTTTTGTCTTCACTACAGAGCGACCCTGCTGTACAGAGTTCCTGTTGAAGGCAGTTAGCTCCCTAAAGCCATGTTAACATGAATCTGGAAACACAGTGTACCTGAGGTTATGCACAGGAATTATATGGCCAAAACTCCTGTATTTCTGAATTCTCAGTCTAGTGGCTTAATCACAAGACCATTCTCTTTAATAAATTCAGCTTTTAGGAACTGACAAAAGACATGCCGGGCATTTCCTTTTTACCTGTCCTCCCCTCTGCGATTGTTTGCCTTGAAGATATGCCCCCGCTGACAGTGGTGACAACAACTGAATAGAGTCCTCCAGGTTTCAGGGGATAGAAGTGGTATCTGCTGGTTTCACTGGGAACAGTCTCATTTTTAATGACAACATTCTCATGAATCAGTAGCACCTGGTACGAGTCTACATCTCCCAGCGCTCTTGTCCAGTTGGTGAACAAGCTGTTGGTTGATCCCTGACTTGCCACGGTAAGACCAGTCACTTGGGCTGGCACTGCAAAGAAAATTGTCATAATGTTACTCAGGAGAAACAAAATAAAAAAAAACAAAATCCCCCAAATAATCCAAGTTTAGTCACACTGAGGAAGTGCATCAAAACAACATTCCAATTTGCAGCCAGACTCAACAGGACTAAAAATAATCTAACTGTGGACTGCTTCCTGTCTGATGGGATGTGGTCTATGGGAAACTATCTAAGGCACAGAAAGGTCTTTAGGCTTTAGCACAGCTTTTCTCAGTCAGACCAAAATGATTCAAGATCAGTGAGCGGGAAGAGATGACATTTTATAAATACCATTAAACAAAAGCCATCAATTTAGGAAATCACTTGGTTTTTTGATGACAATTTCAAATACAGTCTGTGTCTTTTGTTCTCCCTTTCCTCTCCTATTCCTCATCTCTCATTCCTATTAAATGGCAAACTAGTTTGACGAACACCTCAGGCACAGTCATATATACATCAAAGAAGTGTCAGACCCTTTAATTTTGGGGGGAAACTGAGATGGATGGTTTTGGGTTTACTTTTTATGTCAGAAGATCTGCAGGATACTAACTTTTCTGGCATCAAAAGATGAATTAATTGCTAAACAAACATAACATCTATCTAAGTATAAGCCTGTGAACTTAACTAGACCAAAAAGGAAAAAGAAAGAACAAAAAGAATGGAAAATCTAGCACAAACTATACCCAGAATCTTTCTTTTTTTAAAAAATTTGACAATATTTGGTCAAAGCAAGGGAATAGTTACTTCTTTCTAAGTATTTCTGCTTACACGACTAAGCACAACTGAAATAAAGAACACTCTAACCTCACAAAATGTGATTGCAAGCTTCATCTCTTGTTTTTTATCAAGGTTTTTGCCTTTTTGCACACATAGTACTAGATTAGCAATCATTAACAAAAGCTAGAAAATTAGGCACATAGCCGAAAAAATGACATGTTGATAAGAAACTGAATCAAAAATCCCACCTGTTTTATAATGCTATTATAACATAGTAAGCTCCAACAAGACACTGAAGTGCCACACTTCTGTGCTAAAGGCACTTTTAGTGATACCTCAGGCTTCACCAGAAGCTGACCAATCTGGGATGCATGTAAGACCTATTTACAGCAATATTTTGCAAGCCTAGTAAGCTGTCCTCCTGCAAAGAAGATTCAGAGGTTTGGAATGCTTATTAAGACCTTTGATCAAATTCATTGATGTTCGTTCTTTATCACTTTAAACGTAATGCTGGCACGCTATCCCGGGCTGATGTGTTTTCAAGCATTCATACTAGTGAAGTGGGACACTGTAACCTTTATGCCTGAATAGGCCTCCTAAAGAGGCATAAGGCAGAAGGAAGTGAAATCCCAGCTATCTAATCATATAGCAGAGAAATTAAAGTGTAAGTCAAACTTTTCAGGCCTTGGAAGGAGTTACAACATTTAAGTAAGGACCACTATCAAGCCATAGGCATGATTAGATTCAAACACTAGCAGCTTGTTTTTCCCCTGTGCTGTGCCAGACCAGAGCTACATTTTAAGACCTCGCTTGCTCTGGAGAATGCATAAGTCAAGCACAGTAAAGCAACGCATATGGTTTAAAACTTGCAAACGTGCACAAAATTAGCACTCTGCAGGGGGTGGGAATGGGACCTTCCTTGTGTCACAGTCATCATAGTAAGTAACAGATACAAATTCTGGAATCAGAAAAGCAGAGAAATTCAAAATACATTTTCAAGGTCACATATGTTTTGTGTCTGTCAACTTTGGAATGTTCCCCCTAAAGCAACATTTTCCTGTGTGGTGGTGGCTTTTAGTTTTTGGCGGTTTTTGTTTTGTTTTGTTTTGCTTGTTTGTTTGTTGGTTGGTTGGTTGGTTTTTTGTTTGTTTGGTTGGTTTGGTTTGGTTTGGTTTGGTTTGGTTTTTTTTCCCAGATGATGAATGCTTTGAATCAAGGAAGTGACCTTCCTGAAGATACCCAGTGAAAATTATTCTTCTATGGAATCTTGTGCTAACGTAGATTGATCAGACGTGACGTAATATTTCAGAAAACTGTTTTGCCAGGAATTACAAATCCATTTCCCCAAAACCTTAAATAAATACTGCAAGATAACTGACAGTCAGAAATGAGAGACTCAGAAATGTAACTTTTCTATTGAGGAAACAAATGTAAATTCAAGACTTTTGAGATTTAGACATTGAGTTCATTCAGTTCACTACAAAGCAAAGAAAGTTGTTAATGTTTAACAGAAATAACAATTAAAATAGTTTGACAGGATGATACCTGTTCTTCCTTCCACTGAAGTCCAGTTACTTAAAATCCCACTAATCGTAGTGATAGTAGCTGTATATTTTCTTCCAGGTACCAAGTCAGTGAAAGTGAATTCCTTAGCTTCTTTTGCAAGCCCTTTTTTTATGACAGTAAGATCCCTGTCTCCCAGTGAAACCACATAGCTGTCCCATTCCGCAACAGGGGTCATCCACATGACACTAAGTGAAGATTCATTAGCATGCTTCACACGGAGTTGGAGAACAGGTTCTGGAGCTGTAAAAGTACACAAATATCACAATGAGAACGGGACTTTGTAGTGAACACAAGTGCCGTATCTTAAGCTACTGTAAGGAATCTGTTATATAAGACAGAAATGTGACAGCAACAGAGTATTTGTAATCAAGAGGAGATTCTTCACCTTTCTCTAGGAAGCCAGTCTTACAAATATAGTATTTGTGTTACTCTTCCAGTAAAGGGCTGTAGCAGCAGATTTCAGCAATGCATTATGGCTACAATACTTCGGTTTAAACTTATGCCAGAATATATATTTTAGTATGAATGGAAATGCAGTGAAGTCAGTGAGCTTCCTCTTGAACTGTGGATGCTAGACAGGGATATAAAACATTTGTACCATAAAACAGATCTACACCAATTTAGCTGTAACAAACAAGGATGCAAATTATAGGGTCAGAGTGACATTGGTTTTGCACTGGTTCATATTTCAGTCAAGTTGGAAGACACTCCAAACTTACAGTGGTACTAAAGAAAGAATTTGATCAACG
Source organism: Burhinus bistriatus (assembly GCA_013397275.1). Taxonomy (NCBI): domain Eukaryota; kingdom Metazoa; phylum Chordata; class Aves; order Charadriiformes; family Burhinidae; genus Burhinus; species Burhinus bistriatus. Next base: position 1,017,134 of record VYXH01002690.1, read on the forward strand.
AATTTCTGTGTGTGTTCATGTGTGTGTATGCATGCATGCACACAGAGGGCATAGGTCACCCAGCATAGTCCCCTGATCTGATTTTGTCCCTGTTATGTTGAAATACTTTTCAAGACTGTGGATTTAAGTAAGAGAAAATTAAGTCAGAATAGGGCCTAATACCTATGCTTCATAACAGGTACATTATGTACCTGACTGTGGGTCAAACACACTTCTGATACACCCACTGTTGGATATTATTTATTGGACCATGTTCTAACTGCTTAGCTGCGACAATTAAAAGTAACACCATAAACTTAAATTATTTGTAATGTATATCAAAGTAAGCAAGATAAGAATGTGCCTTGCTCTTATCAAGTTAGAGAAAGCTTCTGTTCTGTAGCTTCTACTGGTCTTGCCATCCTGCACAATTAACAAAATGAAGCCCTCAGGGAATGACAGGTAGGGGTGTAGCAGGAAAGGCAGGCACAAGGCAGGGCGAGGATAAAGTAGGGTGGCCCTACCTTATCTCACATTCTCTAGTGAGAAAAGGCTCAGGCTTGAGCCTTGCCTGATACTCCTCCAAGTCTTCTTTTCCTCTGAATTGCACTTATTTTGCATTCGTAGAGCCAAACCATTAACAATTACATTGCAATTATTTTTTAAGTTTAAAGCCATCAGATGTGGTTTTGACTAACACGCTGAAAAAGAATTCCATTAGTGTCCCCGCAGTGTATATGGATTTCCTTTGGAAAGGCTAACTTGAACAGACTAACCCCATTTTCTTTCTGAAGCACAGGAGCAAGAACTGGGATGTTACGGAACAGCCACACTAATATACACCTCAGCCAGTTTTGGTTAACACCATTGATACTCTTTATACAGGCTGGCAAGGAAACTAGTTTGCCACTGAAAATACTGATGAACAATACAGGAAGATCTATATTGCTGTCTTTAAGAACTATTTAGGGTGCCTGCAATCAGCTACAAAATATAACAACAAAATGTTGTATGTGCAGTCTAATGCCTCAATCATGACAGAATGGTGATATAATTCCCAAAACTTTCACTAACAAAACATTTACCACAAAAATAACCCTGAAAGTTTTCACAGAACTACTAAAAATAATTATTCCTGTGGTTTACAAGGGAGCTCCTTTTCACTGTATCAATAGTGAAATTCGTCTGTGGATTCCCAAGTACTCTTTCTTTCTCATTGTCCACAGAGCCCAGCTGAACACTTTGCACTTCCACACTTCCCAGACAAGCATGCTGACCTGTTCTCCCCGTGCAGCTAGTCTTGCTCTGCAAATCGCCACTCTCCACAATGACATCCACACCGTACTGCCTCCCCGGGATGAGGCCCACGTCGTGGATGAGGTACTCCGTGGTGTCCTTCTCGAGGGTGGTGTTGAGCACCAGGGCCGAGCGGTTCCACAGGAGCAGGCGGTACCTCTCCCAGTCTCCCGCAGGGGGCAGCCAGGTCACTCGCAGAGACCTCAGCCAGCCACCACCAGCAGCTTTCAGCTCAGAAACTTTCTGGGGAACTGAAATACAGAAATTGAGAGAGTAATTCCGAAGTGGGGTATTTCTGGCAAGACCTAAGTGCACACTGGCAAAGCTGTCTTGCAGTGTAGCTATTGCAGAAGTACTTGAATCAGTTAAAGCAACGTGAGGTATCTTGTTACAAAGTTTGGCATTCATTTTAAAGATAATTTTTACTCTTCCCCACACAAACCACTGTTGGTTTCTGACATCAGAAATGGGGAATTCTTCTTAGAGCAGGCAAAATCTCCCCCATGCACTTCTCAGATTCACCTTGCCGTTTTCAGTTAGCTTCCTGGCTTTTTCATGGATGTAAATTCACTTAGAAACTGTCAACCAGTTTCTCAAAGCTAAGCCCAAAACTTCAGCTGCTATGGGCCAAATTCTGGTCTCTGCAGCAGAAATGCAAAATCTGATGGCTTCTTCCACAAAGGCCTTGTATGTCCTAGTCCCTCCCAGCTGTAAGGCACTGAGGTTCAAACCGCGGTTCATTAAGCATCCACTCACTCCTGCCCTCCGCTTCAAGGGTCCCGAATTTACATGCTCAACCTGCCTGCCCCACTGCTGCAGGTCACACTGGACCGATGAAGCTTTTCTGATTTTCATAACATAATTACATATCAACCACATCAAGTGGAGATTTGAAGACAGATGCAGACGCTTAGGTTAGGGTATCTATAGCTTAGTGTTAAGATACTCAGAGATCAGCATCGGAGCCCTGAGACCATCAGCAAGTATTAACTGTAAACTACAAGGCTAGAATCATGCTCTCATGTTTTCTCTGGCTTAGTTAATATTTAATTGCTCAGTACCTAGCAAAGGATTGAGAGATTTCTACCAGCACCACAAAATACTTACCAGTTTCACTTCCCACAGGCATAGCTGTGTATCAAACCTAGATCTCCCACATGCCAGTGAACATGGGAGACGTTTCAATTGTTGAATGAGCGGATAAAAGCACACAGTGTTTTGTTAGGAAGCATGGAGGTACTTACATCGTAACTCATAAAGTTCAGCCTTGTCAGACTGGTTGGACATCATTACACCCTTATGGTGCAAAGTTTCAGTCCCTGAGATGTCCATATTCCTTGCCACAACATTCCTCAGCAGGTTCTGCTGCCGTAGGCACCCTCTCAATATACAGTGATGTAATTATGTTCTTGGGCACCCATCTCTCTCTGTGAGTTACAGAGGGATCCTAGGAGTCTAACCCCTTCGGTATCTGTAGATCTGACAGCCTGGATTTAGAAATTTATCTTTAGGGCACAAAGCTTCTGCTGAAGTGACTCTGTTTTCAAAGCTTTTGGTATCTATGGAAAAGTCAAGGGAAGGAATTGCACATGATCAACATCCTTGGAAATGGGACTTCTAGATCCCCAACTTTGAAAGTACTGGGTCTAGGTCATAAATGTGGGGATCAGTGGTTTGAGTGAGGGCCTGAAGCTCTCCCTTCAGATGGAAATGGTAATCTTAAAGGTCTTTAATGGTAGGCTAGGCAAACAAAAAAGACATGTATGTAACCAGTCCAGCTTTGTACTTACTGGACATAAAAGGCTTTTCAGGTCTCTTCCAGCCTTCACTGAGAATGGGGTAGCAGCTAGATATGTCAAGGATGCACCTTTCACATGAGATGTTTAGTTGCAGATGATAAATACTGTCTAAAATAAATACTCCGCGCTCTCCCTCACACACACACACATTCTGTATTTCTAGGCTCTGAGTCTACTAACAATGTATGTATGTATTCTTCATCCACTTATATATCTTTTCCCATCTAAATTCTGCCTGGGCTAGGCTGGTGTGGAGAAGATGACATGCCTTTGTGGCCAGTAATGCTGTGGGAGAATTACACCAGGATTTTTCAGGTTCAGAACTCATACAAGAGATATCTGAAAGAAAATTCTACTTCTGAAAGAAGATAAACAAAACATAACTCAGCTCTACCCAGGCTGCCACATGCCTTCCTTAATCCATGCTGTTGGTTGTAAAGAAAGCCAAGACCTAATCTTTTCCTATTTGTAGATTTGTGTCTGGAGCAAGGGATAATATTAGACCTTGCAAAATTACTTAAAAATCCGTTAACAATTTGACTATATGCAGACTTCCTCATAATGTAAGTCATTTTATATACTAAGCTAAGTTGAATTCAAGATAATAAAGTTGGTCAGAAGTGGAGTAGTGTGGAACAGTTTTGTATCAGACTCACCCAACTATAAGGTCCAAAATGCATTATTGTTTCCTGCTCCCAAGCTATGCTTGAGCTGCTTTTGTCTGCCAGATTAACTGTTGCCAGAGAGTCAGGAAGGGGTACTCCCGGAACAATATTGTGCTCTATCTTATTTTGCCTGGAATCCAAATCATTTTGTCTCCTACAATGATTTTCTACAAGGCCAGTGTAGGCGAAAATAGCATTGGTTACAATGTTCTTACTGAAGCAGAAGACTTACACGTCCTGCCAGCTGCCATCCGATCAGTAAACAGTTCACCACTGATTGTGCGGGCAGTAACCTGATAAAGACGTCCTGGAGTTAGCTTGTCAAAGTGAGTCTCTGTGACCGGTGGCTGTAGAGTTTTGACTTCTTTAACTGATCCAAGATGAGACAGAGTGATATTATAGAAATTGAGGTTTCCTGAAGGTCTTCTCCACTTAACTTTTAAAGCATCTAAGCTGTCATCGTTAGTCACCGTCAAATCTAAGACTTCAGCTGGGGCTAAAAAAAAGAAAATAAGAAAGATAATAAAATCCTTCCACCACAGACCTGCTGCCTCCAAACTGCAATAGTTAAGTTTTGCATTTAAATGGTTATATGAGATGGCGTACGAATGATTGTACCTGAGCAGTGACAGGACAAAGCCTGGTCACAGTGAAACTGAACCCAGCCCTGTTCAAGATATTCTGTTGCTGAGAGTGACACCTCTTACTATGACCACTCTCATTTCAGAGAATAGAAAACCTGTTAGCCATGTCTGCGCTCACACTAGTCATTTTGACTGTGAAACAGACCAGGTACATGCTCCTAAGAACAGAGATGCCCGCATACATTTTAGTAAAATAAGCATTACAGCATCATTTGAGCTATGCCTGATTTACACCAGTGTAGATGGGATTGGAATCAAACTCCTTTATTCAAATGCTCCACCAAAAGAAAACCATAGACATCTTCATTGTTCAGGCTTGGGACACACTAGGTACTGAAACGGAGGACCAAGCTGCAGGCTAGATGGAGTGCTTTTATGTTCTGAGAAAACCTGTGAGATTTAAAATTTTTGCAACCCGCAACAGGACAAAATAAAAAATTCTGAAGAAATAAAATGAAACAAAAGTATAATCCCCAGAACAGCCAGTGCTAGGTGACAACAGTATTCATCTGTGTGCCCTAGACATCACAATATTGTTCACTTAATATTAAATTACATTTACATGGTAAGATTTCTGTAGGAGAAAATGCACCTTACATTTACCAGAAATTAAGGAAAGCAAAGGCATGACCTTATTTTTGCTTACATGAGTGTTTTAACCATTGGGCTCTAGCAGGATGTCATCTTTCTCTCTATGACCACATAACTCTATTCTGGTAAACCTTCCCGAAAAAAAAATTCATGTCGAATACTCTGGTTTTTTGAATCAATACTTCTCAGGGAAAAAACAAACAAACAAAAAACCAACCAAACAAAAAAGCCATACTCAATTTTAAAGTTCTTAACCTACTCTATATTTTTCTCACTTCCTTTTCAGAAGTGCAGCTATTTTGCAATGCAGAGGCAAAAAGACACAAAAAATATTTTTTTGCAAAACTCACAAGCTCTACACCTCCCATTCAGCTAAATAAGAATCAATGGAGTTAAGCTGTCTTCAATACTGTGAAATAACCAGACTACACACTGCCTTAATTAACTGAACAAGTCAGATGAACCTCTTTCACAGATATGGCAGGCTGAGAGAGTTGAAAGTTGGGGTGGTTCAGCCTGGAGAAGAGAAGGCTCCAGGGAGACCTTATAGCAGCCTTCCAGTACCTGAAGAGGGCCTACAGGAAAGCTGGAGAGGGACTTTTTACAAGGCATGTAGTGATAGGACAAGGGGTAATGGCTTCAAGCTGGAAGAGGGTAGATTTAGATTAGATATCAGGAAGAAATTTTTCACTCTGAGGGTGGTGAGGCACTAGAACAGGCTAGCCAGGGAAGTTGTGGAGGCCCCATCCCTGGAAGTGTTCAAGGCCAGGTTGGATGAGGCTTTGAGCAATCTGGTCTAGTGGGAGGTGTCCTTGCTGATGGCAAGGGGGTTTGGAACTAGATGATCTTTAAGATCCCTTCCAACCTAAACCATTCTATGATTCTATAATTCTGTATAAGGCGATATCAGGGCACCTGGGCTCAGACTGTTAACACCTAACTTTATGTGTTTAATGGAGCTGCCTACATTAAGCAGTGCAGCTAATTTAGCTGCAGACACCCTAAAAGCTAATTTAGCTGCTAACTTTGCTGCAATGGTAACTTAGGGAAGCAAATAAGCTTATGGTGTCTCTAACTCCCTCTACAGCCTTTGGAGAGAAATATCTGCCAATGGTAATTCAGCCACTGAAGTCTGGCAATATACACTTGGAAGACGAATCATTTATTATTCTGAAATATGTCCTGTAATATTAATAGATTATGGCCTTAGCTTCTTATTCTGTTGTGATGAATTCTGAAATCATACCTGTCCTGACAGTTTGAAAACTGCTGCTCTCCAATCCTGCAGCCTGGGTTATGATAGAGAGGTTATACAGGTGGCCCGCTGTAAGTCCTGAAAAAGTGTAGGAGGTCAAAGGACCTTCTTGGTGAATTTCATGAACTGCGACATGATTATCCAGCAACACCAGCCTGTAACGATCCATGTGCCCAGAGCCAGGAGACCATGAAGCATGAATAGTGTCTGTCTTGACACTGACATGAATATTTTTCACAGGGGATGGCACTGTTGGAATAAAAAACACACGCTTAAGGCCTAATGGTTACCTCCACAATTTCAGCAATTTTGAACAGATGTACTTTTGAAATATGTTGAGTGTCTTTAGGGTTAGTGAAAATCCAACACCAAATTTATGTCCAAATACATCATAACAACATGCCTCCATTCTTAGCAAACAACTGTTTATGTTAGTCAGAGATTCATGTTTTGTTTATTTCTATGTATAATCAACAGATACTTACATATATATATATATCTTGCCAGGTAGAAGAATGATATATATTTGTTAATTTCAAAATGCAGAACTGCAAAATACTGTAAGTAGTTTTATTTAGATGCACTACACTAAAAGTCTTACCAGTAGATCCACTTATGTGAAGTTCTGGGGTACTCTTATTTCCAGCAACTGCACTGAGGACAATGTTGTATTTATTCCCAGGGACGAGACTGGAAAAAGTGTTTTCTGTTTTTGAAATTCTTCCGGGTATGGTGACTTCCTGTATCTTCTTATTATCGTGATCAAATAATACCAGGTTATACAAGTCCACCTTTCCTGAGGAAGGATCCCACTGAACCTGTAAGCTTGTGAGTGTAGTTTTTTCCTTATTAATTTCAAAACGAGGTGGTGGTAAGGGATCTGTAGTTAAAAAAAAAGAAAACGACAAAACCGACAGAAAACATAAACTAGTATTTCTTGCGTTGGGATTGTCTGAAGTTTTTACACAGCAGCACAAAAAAACTTCCCAAACTCTCTCGCTTTATCATCATGATGTTGCCAGTGCTTTCGAAAGTATTTTTCTTTACATTTATAAACATTGTATCACTGAAACCTGTCTACAAGAGAGTCCTGTCAATTCAGAAATGTTACTTTTGTATATGTGTAAACACTCACTCACCTCCCCCCCCCCCCCCAAAAACACCATCCA